>JBAMNC010001016.1:2830000-3230122 GCA_037902135.1 Cetoscarus ocellatus
CTGCAGATACCAGTTGACTTTTAAAGTAGTGATCTTCTGGCACTAATATTACACCCAAACAACATCCATTCCCACAACTGTCTCCACAGGAGCCACCAAAATCAACTCAGACCAAAAGCTCTTCATAGAAGATCATAATACATTGATACCTGATGAAATCCTCCTACCAGTGCTCCCTGTATTGCTCCTTCAAAGGCCCTGTAGTCCCAAGAATCAGCAATATGCTACAGTGTCAGGTTGAGACTCAGACAAAAGAGAAAGTGAAAGCGCATTTTGTGTTTGTTTGCTCATGTCTCAGTCAATCAAAGGAACCTAAATGAGAAAATGAAAATTGAAACCAAACATCTGACAAGGTGCCGCAGCAGTCTTTGCCTGTTTGTGAAGGAGATGTTTTGATATTGACGCAGCAAAGACAACAGGGAGTGGCTCCAGCAAGGCTCGCACATCCCTCGCTATCACTTCCCATCAGGACAATATGCATGGGAGCATTCAGACGTGTCATATTGAGCATGCAAAGTAGATGTCATGCTGTCAGCGCATACTACACATCTGTTCGAAGTGCCAATCTCCACCCACACATATACTCATGAATACACACGCATGCAAACATTTCTTATGGAGTGTCACATTTGTTTGAAATACAGGCAGTGACATTATCATTTACATCATTATAGCCAGCTCTGAAAGCTCAGGGAAGGAGGGGATGAGCGGTATAATCCTGCATTTTCAATAAACAAATGTTGTTGTTGTTCTGCATTTGAAGCACTCGTATACAGATGTTTGGATATTAGCATCATTCCCTGTTGTTTAAGATATGCATGGCTATGCTTATAAGATCTCCTTAATAGTATGTGAGTATTTGATTTTCTGTGGCAGCTCTTAAAATGATGCATATTTACAGCACTTCCTCACATTTCCCTCAGTGTAGACAGTTTTACAGCTTTTGAAATAATTGATATTTTCCTCTTGATTTTAACAGCTTTTCAATTTGGCTCTGAAATATACATCAACATCATGAAGGTCTTCTTAGAAGCAAAATGTTTGCAGGGTTTGAGTGGGAATTCAAGCTTGCAGAATCATTCAGTCTGTTTTGTTGCACTGAACAAACTGCAATTGACGGAAAGACAGAAAACTTCATTCTAAAGTGCACTAAGTGGAGGACAGGGTGGTCAAATTGAACACAAAACTGTGCCTCCTTTCAGCTCTTCACTGTTGCTTAACACATGTTACTGTGGCAGGAGACTGAGGCTGGTGCTTCAAGTTAAAAGGGAAGAGCTTTCTGCCTGATTTGAGTTTTTTAGAGTCTGGCTGTCAGCTTTGTGTTCAGTTTTCAATGCCATGTGGTAGTGAATAGAATTTTGGCAGGACAAATTCAACAAATGCGACCAGTCATGGTCCTTGATTTGAAAGAGTACAAATACAAGTTCACAAAAAACAGAAAAATAAAATCAAAATTTATTTCCTTTTGAATAACTGGTCATTCTAGAGTTAGAGAATGGTAAAAGTTAAGAACAATGTGGAAGTATTCTGGTTTTTATACATTATTTATTTTTAGGACTGTTGAGTTGTGTAGAGTCAAGTATGAAGTGATTAACCTCTCGTTAAACACCACAGTGATTGTGGCATGAGCTATTTTGCAACATTTCCCCCAGATTGGCCTTTAAAATACATAAAACTGAATAACAAATACACATGAGCAGGTGTCAAAGAAGTTAAATATTGTTTTGTCCGACAAAGGGAAATAAATGAAACCTTGGCTATTGATTCTATTTATCATGATTTTTTCTGTTGCAGTTAAGGTTGTTAATTATGGTTATATATACATTGCAAAAGGGCTGCACAGTTATTAACAGTTTCATTTGTATTGAGATTTGAGCAGGGCCAACTGGGAGTTTTGATTCACCATCCTAGTGTCTACGCCAAAATCCTGCATGATGACAAGATTTTTGCCCATCAGAGACAGGACTTTTACAACAGGCTCCAAGGATTTTCCTTTGCATCTCAGAGTAGCTTGTTTGCAGATTTCAAATCCTTAAATAGGAACATTGGTGGCTTAATCTTAAAAGTCACTCCACCATCAGTCAAGGGCTTAAGCACATCTCTGTCGACCACATGTCCATATTCATTAGTTTTTATGTAATTTTTGCTTTTATTTACAGTCTTCTTGCATTCTGCATCTTTTCCTTGCATTAATCAGGCCCATATTGCATCATATTGAATTGTCACCCCCATCATAATACCTGAAGGATGGAGAATCTAGTATCAAGCTTTTAAGATATAACCATATTTTACTTTTGTTTGAGCAACTTTCAGCAATATTCTTACAGACTACAGGATTAATCTTTTTAAATGTTTAGGATAATTTCTGACAGGCTGTTTATTTATGTTATTTATTATACATTTTGACATTGTGCAGCTGGCATGGGGCATCTGGCCTATTTATTTCTTCACAGTCAAAAATATGATGTAAATCCGTTCAACTATAAAAAATACTGAGGTATGATTTTTCATCTTTTATTTCCCAGCAAGTATAACATGTTTAATTTTTATACACATCCAGGGGAGCTAAAGAAGCTGAACAGAATGTCCCAGTGACTTGTCAAAGGGCTTCATGCTAAAAAGAAAAAAATCAAGATACACTGATGACAAAGAACCCACTCCCCTCTCAAGAGTTTGTCATATAAGCAAAGTAACAGGAGATATCATGTAGTAAGCGAAGGGATGGTGATCTTAAAAGCCATCTTTTTATTTATTTGTTTATTTATTTTTTGTCATGTTGAAAGAGTGGAGGGTGTATGTTGCACTCTTTAAAGTCTCCTCCTTTCAAACGAGGGTTTGAGAGCGAATCGTTTCATCTCCAAAAGCTTCAGCTGCTGGCTGATTGAGTGGCAGATGAACCTGTTAATTATTTAGAGAGGTTATTTGTAAGGCACGGGCTTCAGAAATGCTCTGCTTTTCAAGTGTCAGTGTTTATAAGGTGAAATAAAGCCGAGTCCGTCAGAAATAAATTAACAGAGTGACAGTGATGTACTCGGCGCCCTCTTATTGCATTCCTCTGCTGGCTCCTCCCTTTCTGTTTAACACAGACCCGCTGAAGCTGGGGGCTCATTCTGTGACATCACTCAACGAGATGCTTTTCACTTCATGCACAACCAGCGCTAGTTTTACACTCGGTTGGGTTTTTATAGCCTTGACCCCAACCCGCAACACCCCATCACTCCATGTCATTCCTGATGTCGCGGAGGTACAATGAACTGACATAAGGACCTCAGGCGGCCAGTCAGAAGCGTCCGAGCCCGCCGGGTGGCCAGCCTTTCGTTGGGATCGGCACACCCCGCCAAAGAGCTTAAGAGTCAAAACACACGAGTGACAGCATCTGATGTACACATGTCACTGTATGTGTCCCTAACAGCATGCGACTGCAGAGGCATACAGAGGCATTAATAGTGGAGAGAAAACGGCGAGGCCGAGCAAAAACGAGGAGAGACAGAGAGGAGCAGGGGAGGGCAGAGGGAGCTATTTATAGAATGCCAATGATTTTGCTCAACCTGTATTGCTACTGCCTGAAACATGTTATTTCTTTCTGTAAAATGCATTGTTCGGATGAGGAGAGGTCTTATTGCACAAAAACATATCAGCCTCTACAGAAAGCAATAATGCCACGCTGCTATTGTTAGTACAAGATTCTTTTTTCTGTAAAGGAACAAACAATGTGATTATTTCAATGTTTCTTCGAACGTAGGAGGTAAGAAAAGATAATGGGTGAGAAGAAGTTTGGCAGCAGCTGTTTTTCTAAAATGGCACAACCCTGAGTGAAGCCACCAATGCTATAAAGCAGCCCTGCGTAATAAGGCATTTTGACTTTATTGGATCGAAATTTATGTCTTGTTTAACCAAAAAACTCACTTAACAGACTCACCAGAGAAAACGTGTCACATGTTGGCAGACAACTTTGTTCAAAGAATTCTGTGAAGTGAGGTCTGCTGTTTGCAGTGTAACTGTTTCAGTATTTTTCTTCCTGTTTCTTCCTAGGCAATTAAAGTGAAGTACTTTCAACAATCAAGCAAGCAAGTAATTTGTTGTATGTTGTAAATATGCCTAAAAATTTAGATCTGCACATTTACTGCACCTCGAAGCCCTATTTTATTGGAAAAAGAAGACAGGCGCCATCCTCTGTCGCATTGTAATGGATAATAGAAGACAACAATGCTACCTCTGCTTTGTATTTAGCATTAGGCCAATCTTTAATGCCTAGCAATTTATGCTAGCATGCTGAGCACTGTTTATCTTTTAGGTGTAGTCTGTTTATTTTCTGGGTCAAATTCCAGCTTGGAGCCTGTAGAGCATGTTAAGAACATCAAGTTCAGTCTGATTAAGAAGTTTAAGAGAAATCTGCCACATAATCTTTAATCTGACCTGAGAGTCCTTTTTTTGTATGATTAGCATACGACTAACGTGTTAACATGCATTTTAAACTCTAGTTTTCTTCACACATGCACTGAAATTCAGTCATCTTAAATGTATACCTTAGCTACCCTACAAAGAAGCAAAGCTACCCTGCTCATGGGGACTGTTATTTTTTTTTTTCTCATTCTGTCCATAAAGTCACACCCTTTTTTTTTTTTTTTTCAATTTTCTCATTTACTCAAGTGGCCATCATCTTTGGCCAGTTCCTTCTCAGCTGTAAACTGTAGCCTGGTTTCTACTTCTGTGACGAATGTACGCCATGCCTACACTGTGGTGCCTTGCACCATCTTAGATACTCATTGGGCTTTTCCATTTCGAGGTACGGGGTAGTATCGGACCTGTTTAGGGTCAAGCTTTATTGAGCAGATACTACATATGGAAAAGCACCATTATACCTGTGTGTCAGTGTGTCCATGTGGCTTTGTACTCTGTAAAAGCTGTCGTAGGCTCATGACATGCTTTCTGCTTCTGTGCGAAGAAGTAACCATAGTCTTAGAAATTATTAATTATTGAAGGAAAGAGCCAATAAAGAAAGAGCAGCAGGAGGAGTTTAAATTTGAGGATGCTGATTCATTTGAAGCAGAGGACAGGGATCTTTATATGGCATTTATTTAATACACTACTGAAGTGTATTACATAAATGCTTAAGTCATTCTATCACATGAGACATACTCAGAGACTGGCACTAACCTTGTGTCGTGCAGCAGACCAATCGTAAGGCATGTGGTTTGCATTGTTTCAACATGCAGTTTCATGTTGGAGCATAGGTTACAGAAGTACTAACCATCCTTAAGAAGGGGCATCTTCGACCCCTTTTCTCAGTTTCTCATTGTCTCCAGTATTTCAGTGTTCTCCCCGAATGCTGCTCTCTCCCAATCACTTTACTCAACTGGCGGTATGTGTGACACTTTCTCCCTGTTCCCAAAGCATACTAACCAGGCCTACCGATACAAGCCCCTCATCTAAAATTAATCTTCAAGCATTATTTTGATACTATATAGTGTCTTTCTTCAAGTCACTTTAATTTATAGTAATGATGACAGTAAGAAGTGAGTTAATCTGATTTAGATTGAAAACATTGTGGCAGAAACAGTACAGCCATTTGACATCACACCTTGCACAACAATAGCAATACATGTTTGTTTTTTCTGAGTGTAGAAATATAGTGTTTTTCTGCTCAACATAGATAGATAAAATCATCACGTCTTAAGGCTCTCTGTTAAAAGAATCCAGATAAGATCATCAATACACTGCATATAGGCCACAGACTGTTTTCAGCAGTTTGTTACATCACTGGACACACAACAGATCACGAGTCAGACTTAAAAAAGCCATACAGTTTTTTATGACTTAATCACTCAACCATCTTCTGAGAAATTTGGTAAAAGGCATAACAACAGTGGAGACAGGCAGCATCACATGGAAAGAATTAACTTTCTCATAAATCTACTAAACATTAAAAGAAGAGGATTTTCAGTGGAACCTAAAATGGATATATAATGGCATTAGTTTCCGCAGCAATTTGTTCTAAGACATTTTACAGGACATTGCAATAAGAGCTGTAACGGCATTAGGAGTGCAGGTTGATGGTTGTACACGTAAATGAGAGACGTCTAAATGTGGAGAAGGAAATGGACACAGTGATGATGTTTATCGCCGAGGAAAAGGGGACATCATTACGCACCTTGTTAAGCCCTGCAAGCAATATTGCGTGGACGTAATTACCCATTGAAATGAGTTTCCCGCGGCGTTGTTTTTTTTTTCCCTCCTTAAATTAAACTCTCTGACACAAATATGCAGCATTCTGATTTCTTCCCTTGGACTCTCAAGTGGCGGCAAAAGTGGTAGTTAAAGCATGGAAATTCACCGCCGAGAAGGAGATGGATTTATGACGACATTTTACAGGTATTGAGCACAAGCTTTTTCACATTTTCCTGCAAAATTTGATATGTTTCTTCATGCTCAGGTGGAGGTTGAGAAAAAATAATGAGAGGCAAACAAGTCTGAGGAAAAGTTATGACAAGGGAAGGCTCCAGGAAAATAAAGAAATAACCCCATCTCTCATTAATGCAGATTTTGCCGCCCTTGCTTGCCTGTAGTTATTTTAATATAGAATAGAAAAGGTCAGCTTACATATTTAAAAACACAAACCTAAGACTTGTTATGGCCAGGAGTGAAATCTATTTACTGTGGAGGCCTGCAATGCTATTTACTTTTGTGTCAAGAGGAATGAGCCACCTCTGTCCCTCTGGCATAAAAATATGAAAACAGCAGCATTTATACATTGTGTATTAGCATGCACTGCGAGAACGCATTGACACTCCTCCAATATATTTGTCCCCTCTTGCAGATAAGAATAACAAGGGAGCCATAATCAGTCCTTTGGGAAATTATTATTTTCTTTTCAGATCTGCTGCAAAAACAACAAAACATGAATGTTTTCCGTTAAATAAAGAAATGAGAGAAAAGTAATTACAACTCTGTATTAATGATGATAGAAATGTGCCAGAAACTAATTTCATCCCAAAGTTGGGACAGAAAAGGTACTGATTAATATTCATGGATATCTATTTTCCCCTCTCTCTCTCACTCTGAGTTGAACTGCAGGTTACCAGACTTGTTGCTGCATTGTTCACCCAGGGTTTCTCTCCCGGGTGCAGATGTTCTGCTCTTTGAATGACAGGGAAATGGGGGAAGGGATGCACAACAATACTTGCTGTGAATGGAAACTTTTCCAAGCAGCCAGCTCTGACACCAGGGAAGAATGACCTTTCCAAGTGTCCTGTTTTCTGCCTAAAACAAAGAGGGAGCAGGAGGATGTTAGTTAGCATTTCCCCCCATCAGATTAAATGTCAACTTCTGCATGCATAATTGTAGGGAAGGAGGAGGACTTGAAGGGAACCAATTTGCTACTGGATAGATGAATCCTTGGCTTAGTTATTCACTGCATTGCAGATATTGTCATAATACTTTTGGCTTCCACGTTTTGCTTTTTATATCGTTATGCAGTTTCTTTATATGGGATATCAAGTGGTGCAGCAATAAGTGCTGAAACAGAAATTAATTCACATTTTAGCCCTTCTGTTTCCATCTATATGTCAATGGGATTTTTACTGTAAGCTTTCAGTTAGAAGTCCCTAATGTGGTCAACATAAGTTTAAAAGATTGTATTTTCAACAACACCAAATACATCAGGAAAAGTTAGTTTAGATTTAACAAGGTTTGTCTTAGACATTTGTGGTCATCAAGCCAAACATGTAATCTTAAGACCTTTGCACACCAAATCAGTTTTTGATACATTCTGAATCAAACTACACACTCTGAGTCCATTAGTTTATTTTTTAGTTTAACGGCAAAAATTTGCAGTGCACGACAAATATTAATTGGGCGTCAAGAAGCTATGTCTTAGTTCTAAAGTGCCAAAAAACTTGATGAATAAAGAAAGAGCATCTTTCAAGTTTATTGCATCAGGTCACGTGCAACTGTAGGTACGACACTTTTCATATCTATCATGATTAATGGTGGGATTCCTTGCAAAGCAGCTGGATTTGCCAGATTCCACCAGTCATCAGGCAGATCCAGCTTGCACAGCCTCAAACTGAAACATTTGTTCTTTGCCAGAAGATGACCGAGCTTATCAGCGTATACCAATGAACACTGAAGTAGCTGTCAGAGTGAGTTTGTGCTAAAAGCAAGCTGGTCTGTAATGAATGAGACAGACAAAACATACATTTTATTGCCTTTTATTTTTCCTTTAAAAGTGCTGCCCTTCCCAGTCACTCTCTACGGGATGTTGCCTTCAAGGACTTGATAAATATCCAGTGGATATATGAAAGGGTCTATCTGGTGTGCCAGATTATGAAATGGTTTTATTTCAGCATTTATCTCAACATTTGACTTTTTCTTATAAGAAAAATCCTCCTGCAATTTATTTATCATGTCTTACCCTTATACTCCTCCATATACGTGCGTATCAACCAGGAAACCTTCTAGGTATTTTTAGGGGTTTTGTGCTAATCGAGTATAACAGCCTTTTTTTTTTCTACATAGCTTATTTACAGCAATAATCTAGAATAGATCAATCAATAAATAAATAAACCTTGCATTTTTGTTGACATGATATGCCAGAATATGCTAAATGCTTAATTCTGCCTTTCCCACAATAAAACATCACCCATCCACCCTTTATGCGCCTTGATTTGCATCAAAAACTGAAACTTAATTCAACTTGAAAACTCAGTCTTCCCCTTTGTCACGTCTACCTTTTAAAGATTGAACAAAGGGGAAGCAAACATTATTGAGTCACACAAACGCTGCCTTTTACCTCTGTGTTCTCATAGAGGAGCAGCCCTTTCCGTTTCTCCACTCCTTTTATTTCTGCAAACTCATAGGGCGCTTTTGTTTCTAAACCTGGATGCGCATTAGGGAGCGCATGTATGGGATGTTTGATGAGCGCAAGAGGCTGTTGGCAGGCGAGCCACTATAGCTGCAATATCAGCCGCCTCAGAGGCATGCAGCAGCGGTATGGCTGGAGGAGCAGCAGGGTAGCGTAATTGTGCATTGTTCATCCACAGAGCAGAGGCAGAGCATGTAATGAGCTGTAGCATTTTCACCAAGCCAGCCTAATGGGCTATGACCGAGTGTAGGCCTCTCCCGTTCCCCCTGCCCTGTGTGGCCAATGTCTCAAGCCTCTTTCTTCTCTTTTCACCCATCCTCCCTCCTCTCTCCCCATTCCTTCACCCCTGTTATCCCTCTCCTTTATCTCCGCTCCCCATTTCCCATTGTCCCCTGTCTGAGGAGATGGTGGGACCCCTAATGTGTTCTATGTGTGGCTCCTTTTCTCATTCATGATGTCTGCAAAGCTCCGAGCAGTCAGTCTGATTCAGGCTGACATAAATCAGGGCGGCTCATTGATGGGGCGCCGTGTGCACTGTGATTACATTAAAAACCCAAACACTGCGCACAAATAAAAGTTCAGGAGAATGTGCTGATGTTAGGTGTAGAGGATTTGTTGTTAGAAGTCGGCTCATTTTTCTATCAAAGCCTGTTTTGCATTTTGATTATCTAGTTCTCCTGAAAGCAATTCAGGTGGGCCTGTTTCACTCAGGTTTGTTTTCCCAGGATTAGGGCCTTTTTTCCTCAGAAAGAGCCAGGTCCTATTATTTACACCCATATCTAGTTTCCAGGAAGGCGGGAAGCCATTTCTTTGCTCGAGTGATACCAGGTCAAGTTGGAAAGACAAGACTGTTCTCCGGGGAAAAGATTAGATATGTTCCGCGGGCCGAGCTCAGAGGATGAAAACACTACTAATGATAATAGTTATGATTGCTGTGCGAGGGAATTGATAACGACTTCACCCGCCTCTTTGTGCTCCCTCTTATGGCATCAGAAAACAATATTCAGGCTTGAGCCTGTGTCTGGCTGCGGAGCACAATGGGACATCAACTTTGAGTTTCCCCTCACGTCTGCCGTTTGACATACCGCAGCATAGGCAGCCAAGTCAATGAATGAAAAGCACTTGGCCTCCATCAGACTATTCAGAGTGCCGTTCTTTCCACAGCAACCTCCTCAGTTTGAGATTACTTTACTGTACCTGTTCTTTAATCGAGAGCTGTTCCCAGCTCAGTCGTAAAAGCAGAAGGGATCTTAGCTTGCTTATTAAAAATACAATTGCATGTAATATTGAGCTTTAATGAAAGAGGATGACTGTGTATAGCAGGTAAGTCACTATGGAGATGAGTTAGAGGACCTTCATATGTTTCAAGGATTGTTACATCAAAGCTGGAAGGCTGCAAGTGCATCATGTATCAAAGCTGCACGCTTAAATTCATATGAGATTTTCAAACATATCCAGTTTGATAGAAATGTATGGAGCACTTCACTGAGTAACTGATATAAAGTCAATCAAGAATTAAAGCTTCCATATGAGAAGTTTTTAACCAATTACTAAAGTGTCTGAATTAATGTGATGCCTTAATATGGGCGTTAAAAAAAACAAGAATCTTTAACATGAAGACTGACTATTTCTGTTGGAAGTTTGGTATTTTATGCTATCGGGCTTTCTCCTTGCTTCAGACCATTTTTTTAGCCAAACTTCACTATTAAAGCAAAGTTTAAAACAAGTAAATGTAACCATTACTTGTTGGACGTGGTGAACCAGAAGGAGGAGTTTTTTAGTCATGCTACTTGGGTGCAGAAAAAAGAGAGAGATGACCGGTACGGCCGCTAAATGAAGAGAGGAGAGACAGGGGTGAGAAAAAATAATTGAGAGGACAATGATGGAGATAAACAGATGAGGTATGTGGTGTACATGATTATATGTATATTTATTTAGCTATACACAATGGTGCCACCAGCTATAGTCCAGCATGTGTTGTGTGCACAATTTTTCAATGGTATTAATATATTTTAATGTCAGTAAAACTGCAACTATGATAAAGAGTGATTTAGCCTTTTGCCCTTACTTCTCTTTCCTTTCCTTATTTAAGCAGCATTAAGTGCGTGGTCTCTCTCCTCTTGCTCCTCTCTCCCCCCCCCCTCTTACCCCCTGTAATTGTGTATAGCCGATTTTAAACCCACTGACAGCAGCTCCTCAAAGTTTATTGTCTTGTTGTCTGCATTCATGTCTGTTATAGTTTTTGGGCTCTGCACAGCCAGGCGTTAATCCACCGTGCTGGACCTCCATGAAGGGGTGTATCTCAATGTGTGATGTCACGCTGGCCTCAAGCATAAAACAGGCCTCAGGTTGTGGGTTTAACAACAGTGGCTGATTCCATATAATGAAAAACCCATACAGCATACAGTCTAAAAAGCTTGTATGAAGATTTTTTTTATTATTTTTGATAAACCAGAAGACACAACATAGAATTTAGGGACATTACCTGCCGTAAATTATTACCTATCAAGGATTCAAAGCTCCCTATGTGGAAATCTTTACCAGTACTTAACATCCCAAAATTAATTCTGATGCCTCTTTATGAGCTTTAAAGCAAACAAAGCATAATTTCCAGTTGATATTTCTGTGTAGTTACTTAATAGCACTGTTTCTAGAGCTTTTCCTGTTTCCAAAAAATTGTCCATCCTAAATGTTACTGTGCGGATTTCCCCCTTCTTATTTTTGGGCGATAGTATGGCAGGCAGAATACCAAGGGTGGGGGTGGTGGTGGTGGGGGAGTTCAGTCATGGGAGTGGTGTTCTGACTTTTCATTTATTCACAACCCAGTGATGATTATTTTAGCCTCTAAGCTGCAGATTTGGCCTTGTTTTGCTGAAGGGAGCAGAATCAGCTGGGAGACAGTAGCCTTGCCTGGGCTGAGGAGCTTGTCTGTTTCTAAGCTGGTTGGCAGCAGGAGTCAGGTACACAGCATGGAAGACATTTTAAGTGGAGTCACAAGAAGTCTTCTGGGAAGTGAAAGTGGAAAGAGAGAGATGCAGAATATTCAGTGGAGGTGAGGACAGGTCAGGTTTTGCTACAGCATTACCCACATTTGTTGGCCCGCAGGCGGAATGAGACCATTTTCTAATTATAGACCTCCATCCTTTTCCTTGTTAGTCAAGCTGGTAACAAGCCAGTCGCCAGCTTGCATGAGCAGCAGCAGAAAGCTGACTTTTGGTTTAATTTGGAGGGCTAGCGATAATCCAGACTAAGTCCCTTAAAGCTGAAGCCCCCTCCATCCCCCCACTGCTGTTGGATTACGGGAGTGTCTTTAAAAGGATAAGGACCTGCTTATCACTGCTCCCCTCAACACTTGTTTGGGACTTCAGATGTGGGGGGAGGGCACTTCGTCATCACTCAGTGCGGCCCATGTGGAAATGAGTCAAAAGAGATTATGCATCTGACGGCTGAGATCAATGATAATCACAATTTACAGTTTTTAAAGCCTCACAGTCACAAAGGCATATGGATCATAGCTTATGCTCCCACTCCCACTCGCACCATTTTCATCAGTTATCCCGCTCTAACTGAATAATGCAGCTCAATCTGATGTCCAGCTGGGCTTCATAAGTGCAGTGCGTGTTGGCCTTAATCATATTCAAAAAGACATCCCTTATCCCTCTATCACAACAGCTTAAGCCTTTTTTAGCTGAACGAATAAGATTCTACAGCTAGAATATTACAAATCAGCCAATATAGTTAAAAAGGAAGAAACTTGTTGTTTGAAATCAACCAATCACACATTTGAGAGATTACTGAGGGGGGTGTGGTGCTGGCAACTATCATTAATACAATAAACAGTCATTTCTAGTGATTGAAAACAGACAAAGTTACCCCCAAAAATAAGACTGTTTGAGTAAAAACTGGAAATCAAGAGTATGCAACTCAAATTCCAACAATCCAACAGTCACACTATACACTACTGTATATATTGTACTATGCAGTATTTGATAGTAGTATAATTGAAGCAGTTTTGTAGTTTCCTGATCTCAGAGCAAAACACTTAAATATCCATGTTTCCATAAAATGTTTAACTTCCCAAGTCATTATTGAGGCTAACAGAGTCTTGTTATTGATGCAGAGATTTAGTGGAGCCTGCATTTTGATGTTCGCTTGTGCTTCCACAACGCCATAGCAAAGTGAGAAATATTGTGGAAATGCACAATGCAAAGAGCTTTAAAGAAAAAATAAGTCATATGTTATTATGTTATTTTAATCTTCATTAATGAGCAACTGCAAGCAAAAGACTGATCTGATCTGTCTGAGCAGCATCATGGTCCAGCATATTCAGTCAAATGGAGACAGGATCTCAAGAAAAGGTTTAACCTTCCAGTTTGGGTCTATTTGTGTCTCTCACTGCTAATGAAGTGATGTTTGGAGCTGGGGAGACTCCGAGGCTTTCAGTTCTGCAACAGGGAAAATAGACCAATCTAGCACTCATTATCACGTGTTGTTTCTCATGCTATATTTGATGCTGAGGCTGCTATTTATCTCATTGGGATCATGGCAGCAAGGTGAGGGAGCCGAGTGTATTCCAGGTGGATTGAGGCTGTGAACCCTGAGCTCCCAGCCCAGGAGCACTCTGGGAGTTCCATCGACAGCAAGGCCACACGGGATGGGGTGCAGAAATAGAAATAGCTTATTGCGAACACTTGTTTACCTCGGTGTCAACGATTTTGACTCAGCTCATTAACCTGTGCACCTTGGTAAAGCAACACATCCCTTGCTTTCTCTCTCATTTTCACAATTAATAATGATAGCATAAACACATTACACTCCGGCTAATGAACAGATGCAACAACGAGGCGGCCATCGCACCTCAAAGGCAGAGAATCGATTTCAGCTGATAGCCGTGCACAGTTACACCCTGTAGCACTTTCCTCAAATCTAATCACGGATCCATTTAAACTGCGTTAGCTGGGAGTCTACTTGCTGTCAAAATGGGTTTTCAATTCCTATTATTTTGAGAGCATTGCTTAAAAATGAACCAAGTGTAGAGGTGAAGTAACAACCATACGTCGTCTGTATATGAAAAAATGAGAAAGCAGATGAGTCTACAGTCTCCTTGCTGCCCCCCTCTCTCTCTCTCTCTCTCTCCCTCCGATTACCCATGCAGCCAGCATCCTCGCTAAATTGTTTTGCATGACCTTTGCTACTGTAGCTCTAATTATTACCATCACACAGGCCCTGTAAGGCACATAGCTAATTATACTGGATTTATCTGAAGGGACATTGGTGCCATCCTTCATAGGCATGTCTCGGCTACCATCAGTGGGGGTGATCTAAACCCAGAATAAGGTTAATTTGGGTAAAACAGTTATAGTAATTAGAGTCAGAGTAATTACAAGCATGGTTGTAATAACAATAAGGACTAGGTTATTGGTAATAGGGATCTAAATGAGCTGATACATTATGTAATTGATATCTTTGCCAAAAAATAAGGGAGGGAGAAAAATGTTGTAATATGCATGGTGATGTTCTTACTGAGTCAGATTGTTGCTGTTGCTCTGAGCTGGTGCTGGTTGGAAAGAAATATTCTCTTAAAGCCCATTCACACATGCAGAAAAAACATGAATGTTTGAAGCTGAATTTACTCAAGTGAGCTCAATATGTAATTGCAAACAACAGCCAGACTTAAAGATATAAATGACATCTTGTAGGCCACTTTTCACATACACCATCCTAAAATTTCCCAGAAAACTTCAGCCGAACCTACTCAAAAACTCCCAGACTTATTTATTCATGTATGTCCATCAAAGCAGGGAGATTTCATGCAATTGACATCTCAGTAAATGGAGTTGTGGGAAAGGGGAAAATACAAGGGGGGCTTAAAAATGTATGGGCAAAGTCTGTGGGAGAAGGGAAAATTGGTTACATTCACACATGTGGTTTAACATGTACATTTATTTTTAAAGGGTCGCATGCGCAAAATGATTTTAAGTTACTTCAGGTCTTTTCAAAATGCAACCCTAAGTAAAAATAAAAAATGTCAGGGAAACCAATTCAGCAAATTTTTAATTTGCTCTTTCACACTTGTCCCACACAGCATGGTAGATTTCCTGCACTTTGCTTTAGTGGGGTAACAGAGTGGAAAAAACCTGGGTGGCAGCAAGGGAATTTCAGGGTGAATGCAGTTTACTTAAAAACAACACAAACAAAAGTGTACAAAAACATTGCAATATGCGTTCACACAAATGTTCAAGGTTTTTCTGCATGTGAAAATGGGGTGTATTTTTTTCTCTCCCTTCCACCTCCATTCACTGAGGGTCAAAGTGCAGGAAAACTTGTAAGGGACAAGTTTGAACAAGCAAGTCAGTGAATTTGCACGGTTACTCTAGTATTTTCTAGGAAATTTTAAAGTGCTGAAGACACTTCCCATGATTCGTAACTGTATGGGTACTGAGAGCTTGAAATCCTATTGATTCATGTTCAAAACCTTTTTTAGGGCAGTCGTTAGTTAAGGAAAAAAAAGCTTAAACCATAAGCCTTTTCACATATGCAATCATGAAGTTTTCTGGAAGATTTTGGGTTACCTACCTAGAAAATTTTTAGAGTTTCCCTTGCGTTAGACAATTAAGGGAAGTGGGTGGGAAAAAAAACTTTGGCATGGAATTGGCATGGAAATTTTGGGTAATATCCGGGGGAGATGTTTAAATATTCACATAAAGCTCTCCCAGGCAAATTCAGGATTTTTTTATCTCATATATAAATGGGGTTGTAACAAACGGTTACGAGCACAGCTAACTTTTGTCAAAGCTCTGACATTCTGTTAGGTAGGGCAGAGTAGCCCTTCAATAAAATAATTTAGCCCCTCTGACAAAAACTAAATGCAGGCAGCATGCAACACAGTAATATATAGTCTGGATATCAAGTTTCCATGACTGTAGGAAGCTAAAGCTGTGAGTGAAATTGAAGCTTGATTGATTTCCTGATGCCAGCTTTAACATTGTTGATATATCTGTTTCTATTTAGACACCACTGAACCCTATCAGTTTATTGTTATGGGCTGTTTTATCCTTAGATACGGTGTTATCTAATGATAGAGTAGAGCGTGTTCTGCAGTATGCACCATGACATTATTACTGATTCAGATTACTGCTGTTTCCTCCTCATTGCTCTGAACTGGTGCTGTTTAAAAAGCTATACTTTCAAAGGCATCTTTGGATTACCCGTTGGTGTGTAGGTACCAGGACCTCTAGTCATTGTATCTCATAAAGAAATGTTACTAGAGAAGCCCATATTTTTCAAAGCTCCGACATGAATGAAGAGGGGCAGTTGGAGTCGTCTTTTGGCTGGCGGGCAACTCTTGTAATGAGCCTAAGAGGGTTCCAATTATTCCACTTGCGATCAAAAAAAAGAGAAAGAGATTACTTCTCATGCCTCCTTTTTCTCTGACATTTTGCACAGTAACATCTTTTGATAGGGGCTGGGGGAGAGCGGGGGAGGAGGAGGGCTAGAAAAAAGACTGCTGGTGAGTGCCTGATAGTCATGTACAGGCTGCAGCAGAACTCCTTTTTTTTTTTTCTTTCCAACAGAGACAATGCGATGCCTCTGCAGCTCACTCACATTATTTCTTTATTTTCTGGATGTTTTCATAATAAAACTTCTGTTTTTCCCCAAGAGCATGGTACATTAGATTCCTCTTGGAGTATGTCACCTGCAGAAAGTGACAGAAAATGAAGTCTCCATATGACCGCAGGCTTTGGCTACCACACGTCATGCATGATGGCCGCCATATTCTTTATTACCTCACTCTACTGTATATTGTGAGGAGGCATGTTAGGCATTCACTCACCCTCTGCAGTTGTTTTCCTCCTCTGCTTAACAGCACAAGTCATGTTCCTAGCAATACAAGAGGGAGTTGAATTATTCGATTGTGTACAGACACCCCCCTTCCCCTTCATTTATTAAATTCCCAGATTACAAGTAAAAGCACATTAGATGCCTGGCGGTAACTAAAAGGATTTCTCCACCATAGGATATCAAACCATATCAGCCTTGGAGAAATAAATGCTGGAGAGGAGAAAAAAAGGACAAATAGCATTATGTACCACTGCACTGAGACAAAGAGAACTCCAATCTGCATCAACGCTGATAAACATCCACCCCTAAGATATGTTCTCAGCAGATAACAGCTTAGTGTGTGTGTGTGTTAGCAGCACACAAACACGGCGCAGGGCTTTGATAAGCACAGAAAATTACTACATGTTGTTTACGGTGGCAGAACAAAAGGATCCAAAGGTATTCATTTCAAGAAATCAAGCTGTGGAAAGGTGGGATCGGGGTCTAAGATGCATTTCAATGGGGAGAGATTTGACTTCGTAATATAGACATAATTAGAGTGGGAGAAGATGCTGGAGTGTGTATGTTTGTGTGTTTATGTGTGTGTTGGCGCTTGTTTTTTCCCCATGTGGATCCAGGCAGAGATCCACCGTCTGTTGCTGTTTTCCTGTGACCCCGTATATTTCCCCCCGCAGTGAAAAACGATGTTTGCCCCCAAAGACAGCCCTAATACAAATTAAATTAAATGAAGTCAGTGCAGCTAATCCCTGTGTGTTTCAGCTGCTCGACAACCCCCCTGCCCCCCCTCCCTTTCTCACTCCCCTTACTCACATACGAGTGGGTCAAGCCCGCTGCATCTGGCACCCTTCTAAACTCGCCCTGCTCTCAAGCTGCCAGGCTCCCAGTCCCCCGATGGAGACGACAGACGGCCCCCACTGCTACTGTACGTGTGGGTGTGTGAGTGTGTGTGTGTTTGAGTTTGAGTGCTCTACTGTAAATTTGTATTGTTGCACGCTCCCTGACTCACTCGGTGTTGATTCTGGTTCCTGCTTGTTTTGCCTTTTGCGCCTGTGTGTCTGCATGTGTGCATTTCTTGGAAAATTCTTTGCTTGTGTTTGTGAGCAGCTTACACATTTCACATGTCTCTTGTTTCAGCTGAGGTCTATATATTTTGGTAAATTTGCAGTCCGGTGTAAAATACAGGGGGATTCACTTGTTGACATCAAATAGACAATGGAGCAAACAGCACTATACATTTACATATGGTTGTTGCCATACCAGAATTTTGAATAAATGGAACAAAAACACTTTATGACAAGCAATAAATAATACCAGTTCCTGTTTTGATAACAGAACAAGAAAACTAAGAGTCCTTGGCACTCAGCACTGGGTAATGTCATGCCTTAGACAGCCAAAAATAGGCAAACTCCTGTATTTTGTCTCTATTCCTCTTATACCTCTGCAATTTTAAGTACTGAAACACTGCTGCAAAGGGTTTTGTTGGACCAAACCAGACTGCTAGACCATTTCCCTTTCTGTTATTTTAGTTTTCCATTGAAATAATACTGAAAGATGACCTAATTCGTAGCATTCACCTCATGAAGCAACTTAATCATGTCTGCTTATGTTTTCCACGAAGAAAGTCCATGCAGGGAATGTATTTTATGAAACACCAGCCATTGTCAATTGTTTTCATATCCATGGCAGTGGAGTACACTAACATCAATATCCTGTTAGCAAATACAAACAGAGCAGTTATAGATATTACACTGTTAATAGCCTATTTAAAACATTGAGGGTATGGTTTGAAGACCATAGCTAATTCAAAGATTGTTAAATTGTTGCACTGTGCAGCAGCCTTAGTCTTGTCATTCTCAACTGCTTGATCTATTTGATCTGATATTGTTCAGTTCATGAAAATGGGCCTACATGTTTCCAATCCATGCGTATGATACAGAAAATTTGCACTCAGTCAAAGTCAGCATGCAAACAAGGGGCTTTTAAATCCCATAGTTTGAGGATCAGTAGAACAATGCAAGCCCCTAGTGCATATCAATCTTGCAGGCACTTGCTGCAGCAAGATCCCTCTGCATGTTGACCTGAAGCCCAAAAGCAGCTTCATATTCCTGTGACAGTCCCACAGTGCCTACAGATGCACTTAAAGGCTTACAGTCTATTGTTCCTTAAAAGCACTGACAGCATCTAGATAGTGAGATCCGTCTAGAAGTCTACAATTTCTGTTGATTGAAAAATCCCATATACCCTGTGAAGAATCGTTTATATTGGATGAAATACCCTCTACAAAGTGTGCAAAATACTGCAAGGTCAGCACATCTCTCTGTGTGCAGGGTTTCTGTAGATCTTTGTAGAGTCTTAAAGGTTTTCAATTTAATATTTATTTCTAAGGCCATAAGTGGTCCTTAGAGGTTGTAAGAGTTATCTGTGAGAGGTCAATGCTTGTAGAAAGCTCTTTGACCCAGCCTGTATTAATCACATTTTTTTTGTCCGACTCCCGAAAACACTGCAAGGAAACTTCGGCAGCAATGTGTTCCTCGTACAGTAGGCACTGACAAGCATTCAGTCCGTAGGCATGCATATGCTCTTGTGTGTCTGTATCTATACTCCTCAGAAAAGTTTGGAAACAATATTTGGGTTGATTATTCCCCCCTTTAATTAAATCAATTGGTATTGTATTTTATATTGTTGAACAGCTTGAGCGGCACAGCTAAACATGAGGGTAGAGCCCAAAAAAGTGCCAAAGTCCCCTGCAACTGGAGGCTGTTGTTCTGGTTTACAGAGTGGCAGCATTTTTTGGTGTCAGCCTTGGTACCATTTCCAAACTTGGGACCAAGTTCCTTAAGACTGGTGAAGTCAAAGACGGACCATGAAGTGGGTGTCCCAGGAGGAAAACACGGCAAGAAGGCTAGTTCTTTACCCTTGCTTCACTGAGAAACACACATTTTTTGTGCAATACCTAAATGTTTAGCTTGTTGCTGTTGCTGTCACAAATTTATGGTCCTTACATGTTGTACCTCGTTGTAAAGGGGACTAATCAGACTATCCAACGATATAAAATACAATACCAAATTGGTATTATTATAGGAAGAGAACTAATCACAAAAATAGCATTTAAAAAAAAAATGAGGAGTGTATCTACCTTGCTTTGAATGAAATACAACTTCAAATCCTGAATTAATATTAAGCACCCTGGCTTTTTATTTGTAAGTAAAATAACAATCTCAGCCTATCGAATTTGCAAATGAGCACTTAATAGGAAAAGGGTTTATATTTATCTCTGTTTATTGCTGTTTGTTCTACAGTGCAAAAGTTACCTCATTCTTCTGTTTGGGTCTGGAAAAAGTCTCAAAAAGTGTTGAATTACTTTGTTTAGGAACCTGGTGTGTGTGCGTGAAGCCACACAAAACACTGTTTCACCTCCACTTCCACAAAATGGCTGACAGCCATCAATATTTTAAGTCATTTTTACAAAGTATTCAGTCAATTTTTGGGTATTTTTCTTATAAGCTCTGATTCTTTTTTGATTTGTTTTAATCATTAGATACCAAAGTTTGTGTCTTTTAAAAACAAAGTATCGAAAAGTACCAAAAAATCCAAATTGATTGATTTGAGTTGAAATGATAACAGCACTTTGTTGATGTGGTTTCACATAAACACAGTCAGACACCAGGAAGAGAAAGTGGGAAATGACGTGGGAAAGGAGCCACATGTCGCAGCCTCTGTTCATGTGGCACACTGACATAATCATGAGGCTACTGGTGCTCTGAATGTATCAAACATTTTGACAACCTTTCCTACCACCATACATCCTTTGATGTTGTTTTGCTCTGCCTGCACCATGATGGCGCCCAGTTTATCCCCTGTTAACAAGCCGGATTTACAGATGTGGCTATGATGCGCGAGCAGCTAATACTCTGCTGTCAATCACCAGATGACAGCTGCCTGGAAAGCCCACCCCAAACATTAGCACCAGATGTGTCTCAAATTCAAGCAAACAGGATCAAAAAAGCTAACTAGGCTCCCATATAGCTGAATATGAGGATAGCCCCTTTTCTATGATACGCTCTCTGGCACCATGCCCGAGCGTCCACCCCTGATCTGAGCAGCAGCAGCAGCCCTGATTTGTGAGACAAAGTGCATCGACTGAGTTTTAGCAGCTGGTGCACTCAGATATTATGTTTAGGGGGATTGTGGGTTAGGAGTACAGTCTGGTGTCTGTTTGTGTGCGTGCGTGGACAGTATGTGTCTTGTTGTGTGTGTTGCGGATCTAGGCACCTGCACACATGCCCTTTGAAAAGCTCCATCACCCCTCCATCCAGCAGTGTAAACACGGTTTGTTTGAGCGAGCGGCCCGGGGTGGTTGGATTAATGAGCGCTGATGAAGTTCCTCTCGTATCCCGGGTGCTGCCTCCCTATTTGCCCGAGTGGATGTGATGTGGTGGTAGTGTGTCTGGAGGCAGTGACTCATTCCCTTTACCCAGTGTCAGATTAAGGCATGTCAATAAACAGACCCACTCAATCCATCTCCGAGTGACTGCATCCGCTCACAGAGCCTCCCAGTCTGTAATGAGCTGCCGCAAATCTCCATCCAACTAAAATGTCTGGAAAGATGCCTTGTCACAGGGAGGGAGAGGAGAAAAAAGTGAGAGAAAGGGAGGGAGACAGACGGGGAGGCTACATCTGCACTGATGTGACTTGCAGCCAAAGTGAAACCGCTGAGAGAAAATGCAAAGTGGAAGATGATCAGCACTTCTTACAAATGCACAGATTTCTAATTTCTATCAAACTCTTGTAGGGCTGAGCGATACATCAGCATTTTAGGACACATCTGTGTTGGTAAACAAGATAATTGGTAAGACGAAGTAGTTAAATGTCACTTTTTCTGTGTTTTTTACACAAAAAAGTGACAAGGACCTGTATAACAAATCCCTCTTCTCCCCTTGCTGCCTGCACCACATTTCAGGACATTTGTGCTTCAACAGACATTTTGAAAAAAATCTCAAGTGAGTGCCTGAAAAGCGATGCCATCTCCCCAAATTTGGACATTGTCCAGGTGCTTGTTGAGCCAGGAGCATATTAAGCCTACTGACTCAGCCCCAGCAGCAGATAGTTCCCCCCTGACAAGAATTGGTAGGCTCCAGTGGTTGTCTTTGCATGTTTGTGAATCAACAGTAGACATTAGAGCATAACACTTAGAAGCCAAAGCCACATTATCTACTTAAGACACAGCTTGCGAGGATTTAAAGCAATAGACACAGAACAGCCTAATCTATGCAGGGCTGAAACAGAGGGGTTTAAAGACATGTCAAAATCTAATATCCGAGATATTACGGCAAAAAAAATAGAAAAATATGTTCAGTGGACACCTAGAACCAGTGTGAAATTGTTGAAAAGGATTGTAACTTACTTATGATGTCAGTACAGTTTGTGTGACTTTAAATAATGTACATATTTTTACTGACTTTTTCTGATCATTATTTTGAATGATTTTTTAAAGGGCTTTACTCTTGTTATTAACAATAAATACCACTTACAGTTATATTCTTTTTAACACCAGATAAACAATTGATATATGTAATCTAAGTGGATGATTATTATCCACTTTGATTCATTTATTTAAACTGAAAATCTGATTACCATTTTATTCCAACAAAAGTAGAAGTTCCAAACAAACAATTTAAGGTAAATTAAACCTTTACACATTGTCTACATAACAAGTGTTTTGACAACATTTGGACAAGTGGATGAAAGTATTCTTCTTTGCCAGTTCTACCAGCCACCACCACAAAATTGAAATATCCTTTTCATATTTGTCAAATCTGGGTTAGTAACTCATTAACAATAAGGGCAATAGGTAATGAGAGGTTAAATTAGGGTCCTTTTTTGAGTTCAATGCATTTTTGTCTTGATATTGACTAACAAAACTTTGGAATTCAAATCCTTAAGCTGCCACAAATGCAACTAGGATATTACAATTCCAAGGGAACCAAATACATATAGTGCAACTTAGACTGTGTTTACTGTTTTGGTTATAAATAAGGATAATTATTGTTCTGTATGTTTTGATGACAAAAAGTATCAAATCAATGGGGACGGAATAATTTTGAAACTATGGGCTTTAGGTGGCGTCACAATGGTGCAACAGGTTAGTACATGTGCCTCACAGCAAGAAAGTTGCTGTTGGCTGGGGTCTCACTACGTGGAGTTTGCATGTTCTCCTTGTACCTGCGTGGGTTTTCTGCAGACCCTCTGGTTTCCTCCCACAGACAATAACATGCTCACTAGGCTAATTGGTGACTCTAAATCACTCTTTGTTGTGGTGATGTGTAAATTGATGTCTCTCAGTGTGGCCTTCAGTTGGCTGTAGACTGGTCCAGGCGTACCCAGTGTCAGCTAGGATGGGTTTCAGACTTCAATTTTTGTTGCTCTTGTATCAAACAGGTATCATTGCTCTTTGTTTTCTAGAATCATATAAAACCCTATATTCTGTTTTTTTACAACCATTTTTTTTTTACATATGGCATCCCTGTGAATGTTGTTTAAATCATTAATTGACTTAAAGTTACTCAATTTATTCTCAGGCACTCTTCTCATGTAAGCTTTATAAGAGATGTGTTTACATAATCTGCACTGTTTCTGAGTGTTTATTTTTAAGACTTCAGCCCAGGGGAGGTGAGAGAACCCTTTGGGAATCCCCTCCCCTTCAACACTGGCTAATATAGGGCACAACCGAGATGATAGACTATCTAGTAATTCTCCCACAGAACTTAAATGTCTGCTCAAAAACATATGTTTGTAGTAGTGCTTGTTCCCAGAGGGGCCCAGGAAACTTCCTAGTCTACCTGGATTAGAAGACGTTACCCTCAACATTTCTAGAGTGTGTTAGAAAGAGAAAAAATCCCCACCTACTTACCTACCTCTCTCATGTGGCAGCATACACACATTAATGGATTTTAGGATGAGAGGAGTGAGAAAACTTTTCCATCTGACATCCAAATTAAAGAAAATCCCTCAAGACTTGCCTAAAGGGGAAGTTCCTGCTATTTGAGTTTGATTAGGCTCTGCAGGCTTTAAGAGAAGTAAGCCGATTTCTCTTAGGAAACAGCACAGATAGCAAAGTCTTTCTTCCTCCCTCCCCCCCTCTCCTTTTTACTATGTAAAACCATGAATCGTAATCGCATAGATTCTCAGGTTTTCCCTCTGACTTTGAGATGGAGTAAGCTCAGAAAACACAGACCTGAGTGTCAAACAGGTGTTCATTGAAACTCAATCCTGCCTTGTGTGCTTTGTGACGCTGCAGGCCGCTATTCATGCTAAGTGGACACTATAACTCCACGTGAAAGGCTTTAAAAGCACCAGGCTTGTCTCTTAAGACAAAGACAAAACAAAAACAGCGACCCCAGGAACCCGCACAGCCATCGACTGTTAGAAACATGTCTGTGCAGAGCTGTGATTCTCTGGTAAGACAACAGCTCTGACTTAAGCCTCTTTAGCGTCAGCTGACTCCACTGGAATGCAGACGTCTGCAGAGGGGGCCTATTATTTAAAATCTTTTCATCATGCTGAAAGGGAGGGAAATAGCTTTGACGTTGAGAAGCTCATGAATAATGAATGTTGTTTCTATCAATGTATGTATAATTAATCACATCTCCGCTAACTGGACTTGTGTGGAGCCTGTAGGCCTGAGTGACATGGAGACTTGTCTGGAGTATCGTCTCTGCTTTCAAAGGGAAAAGAAAAAAAAAGAAAAGACGGGCACTCGCTTTGCAGCTTCTTCTGTGTTGGTGTTTGTGGTGGAGGAGGATGGTGGGGGTGCACAGGTGGAGGGAGCTACAGCCTTTGGCCCTTTTTCCTCACTTTATGAGAACGGGAGCTGATTGTTTCAGTCAGAATGAGCAAATATTTGTTCTATTTCACACAGAAAGGCAAGAAAAATGGGGAGGAAATGCCAGGAGGAAGTGCTGTAGTGTTTACGCGTCTGTTTCATTGTGTTTCCAGAGAGCCTGTTATTTGGTGCACTCAAACAATACACTTAACACGTGTGGTCAAGGGCGTAAGTGACCTCATAATAGTGTTTAATTCAGACAGACTGTTTGTTTTTTGTCCGCTTGCTCTCAAAGACTGCAGAAATATTGGAGCTAAGGAAGCTTTTAAACCCCTTTTTCTTTACAGAATCGCTCACTTTCACAACATGATTGATTCCCAATAGGGCTGCTAGGATTTGGGTCGAATTGATGGGTGATGAAGTGAAATGATGCAGAGAATGTGGCAGGTTATTTGTCACACGTGTACCCCCTCTGTCACAATTGATTGTGTATAATTTGAGTATGCAGGCGAGCCGCTTGATATTAAATGGTAACAACTCTCTGTATTCATCACGGCAGGCCCCCTTTAGCGGGCAGAAATAGAAAATGTAATCTCATCCTCAACGAAGGCTGTGCCTCAGGCACTCTTTCACCCTTTTTACCGTTGATCCTCCCTGTGGGGCTCTGCCCTCTCTGAAGGAAGAGCAAAATCTATAATCTAGCAGATGGCAGAGCAGCTATGGAGAATTCTATAATGGGAATGATAGCGGTTATGATGGTGGTCAAAGGGGAGAGGGGTTGTAGGTGGAGGTGGAGGTGGAGGGGTTATAGCAGCAAAAGAGGTCAAAGAGCATATTTGTTCTGCATGCCTTACAATGTAAACAAGAACTTTTGTGGGTCAGTTTTATGCCTTTGCATTTACAGAGGCAAAATCCCTTAAAGCATTCTTGAGATATCAGACTCTCTTAAAAGGGATGATCATGAGGCCAAACAGTATTTTTAGGTATGATCTCTAAATCTATTCAGTTCATTCTTGAACCAGTGTGTACACTTTGAACATTAAAAATCCATCAAAACATTTTTAAGATATTCATTTACAAGAAATGGATGAGCATGAGGCCAAACTGCCTACAATATATGTCCTTCAAAATCTATTCAGTTCATCCTGGAGCCAGACTGCAGATGTGCGCAAAGGCTGAATAAAGTCTATTGAGTAGTGTTATAAATGCCCCCATGTTTCATTTTTTGCTGATGCTGACCATGAGGCCAATCAACTTCTTACTTAAACCTTACTAAGCTTGATTAGTTTGTCATGAAACACTGTTTAGATTGCAAAAATTGCAAAATTTGAAGAAAATCCCATAAAATGTCCTTTATGTGTGTTCAAAAGAAAATAATGATCATGAAGTTTATAACCCCCAAAATATGTTCAGGCCACTGAGTCAGACTTAACATTTGTCCAAAGTTTAAAGAATAACCCTTGAAGTTTTCTTGAAAATTCATACTCACAAGCAAAAGCTGATCATGAGGCCATACAACCAAAATGTTATTTGCTTACCCCTTCTCAAGGCAGAGTTGAAAAATGTAAAAAGTTTGAGGAAAATACAAAATCCTTCATATCATCCTTTATATATGTGTCATGAGGCTTAATAGCTTCTGTTATATTATCCAAAAATCCTTTACAGTCATCCCAAAGATGGACTTCACATTAATACAAAGTTTAAAGAAAATCTTTTCAAGGATTCTTGTAAAATCATTTTGAAAAGCAAAAAATGATCATGAGGCCAAATGGCTTGACCTTTAAAGCCTAAAGACAAAATTAATTTTTTTACAAAGTCTGAGGTAACTCATAGGTCAAGGCCAAAGGTCATTTGGTGGTGATAATATTTTGTTGTAAGTGTGTCTTGATAGATAGATAGTTGTATACTTTACTGATCTGGAATTTCACAAATGCATTGAGGGATTTTCCCATTGATGCTTAAACATGTTGAGATATCACGTCCACTGTGAGACTCTATGACCTTGGCCTATGACCTATGAAATCTGATCAGACAGCACTTTAGTCAGAATGGACATTTCTTCTTAGACTTATTGAGCTGATGTGTCCACAACGTTCAGATTGATGGAGGGACCTGAAAACATGATGTCTCCAGCCTTGGTTGTTGCAGACGTGGAAGCATAACAAATTATGAACCGTGTGGGGAATGTGCCTTGGTGGTCTGAGTTGTTGTCACAGGGTGTCACACAGTCCTCACCGTGAGCTGCTTAGAGGTGCTGCTGGGTACCGACCCCGGGGGCATGCAGGGAGCACGCCAGCTCAGCCCCTGCGACTCATGGATTGTTGGAGAAGTGCTTTTGTTAAAGAAGTGGGGAAAGAGAGATTCTGTGTGTGCAAGAATGTGCAAGAAGCTCAGAGTGAAGCATTTCTTTTCATACTCACAGTGGATAGGATGACAAAGACGCACACACACACTTACACACTCCTACTGCAAAATTTACACAAGAGATATACGTGCTTTTTCTTCCTCTGATTTTTTAACTCAACCACATCCAAACCTAGTCCAATAATGAAGCCCTTTTATTTCTTAATTGCAGCTGGCTCGCCCTGCAAACCCCCTGCATCTCTCTCTCCCCATGGCTTCCTTTAACAGTGGGATATCAATAACAAGGCACATTGTGTGTAACATTTCCTTCCGAGTCCGAGGGGAGTCCATGAGCGAGCTGCGGCAACAACAAATGAAAAAAGGCTGAGGCACAACCTCAGGCTGTACAAACACAGAAACCCGGCAGCAAAAATTGGATCTGACAGTTTTAATTGATTTTGTCTCTTCTGTTGTCTTGTATGTTCAAACTGTGCATTGAAACGTGGCGGGGTGAGCTTTGTGAGCATGACTGGGTGCTTTTTTGATGTGGTAAACGAATGACATGAAGGAATTCATCAACAAGAGAGATGAAACACATACATTTGGAATCATTGAAGATGAATAAACACTTTATCCAGCTTATATTTTTTGGACAGCTATAAACACTTTTGCTCTAATGTGAAGTTGCCCTTAAATAGATAGTTCTGCATCTTTGAAATGGGGTTTTATGGGGCTCATATCAATGGTAAATATATTATTACAGGGAAGCAAGCGTGTATATGGCTACTATAAGGGCTTAGAAGTCCAAGTAATTTAAGTAAAAACAAACAAAAAAACAATGTTAGAAGGATTGAACACTCAGTTGTAACTGAGTCCAGTACAGTGTACAACAGCTCGTACTATTGACATGATGATGGTCAAAGACACCAGAATATCCTAAGGACTCTTTGGTCCATATGTTTTGAATAGCACTATATTTGCACTATTATGCAAAATAAAGTTGGCAGAGGTAGAGATATGGTAGGATTTTGTTGTTATCAAAATCATAATCAGTTGTGCTTGCTGCTAATTGTTACAATATCTTTATTGCGGGAGAAACTATGCTTATATGGTTTTCTGTGTTGACAACATCAAACACATGACACTCCTGATATTAGATGTTGTGTTGAATCTACAAGTCTTTCAGCATGTCGCTGGTGTTTCCATCCCTGCTTAAAATAACACAGCTGCAGCAATTGTGTTGTGTGCTGTTAACATCAAACTATGCACGCCATGATTATATTCTAGAGTCTTTCACTGACCACCTGCCATGAGAGCGTGACATGACTGTTTTGCAAGACTTTGTAAGAACTCAGCGGAAGACATTGGCATGGGAATGCTTTAGCAAAGTGATATTGATGCCTCAACTAGCTGAAACCAGTTCTGGCTAGGAACCAGTTTTTGTAACTCATCTATACAAGACAGGATGTACAAAATCACATGGGAGAGTCCAGTGATTCTTGGTAAATGCTACAGGATGTGACTTTTTTTTTTTTACTTTACTTTACGTTGCTTTCTTTGAGTTACAAACTCAGTTCAAGAGAGCAATTTAGCACAGGTATTATCTCTAGAAGCTGTTGTTTGATGTATTCTTCATCATTTAAATGAAACAAAGAGTATTTTATTTGTTGTTCAGATAAAAAACAGTTTCCATTTTGAAAGAAAAGAAGGATCCTTTGGTAGGTAACAATATTAGCTTAACTAAGGACAAGAAGAAATTGATACATAACAAATAATAAAATAAAAACGATCATAAACTGAGATAAGCTATTTAGAAAACAGATGGATGGATGTCACTTAATGAGTCATACTGAGTGTTTAGATTAAAATAATGTGACATGGCTAGGTACAGCTGCTAGGGAATACATAGCAGTAAATGGTGCCATTAAATGCTACACCAAGTTTCTTTACAGCGTCACACTTGTCCTCGAAAAAGCCCCTATGCAAGGAACTGTTTTGTGATGCAGCACACAGGCTATGTATCCTTCCATCATACTGCTTTCCTCTAAGTTATTACTGTAGCGTCTAGACAAGCCAGTGTTGTTGTTTGTGTAGTCTTACCCTAAAAGTGGGGTAATTACGAGGCTTTCAGTGGCAGTGTTTACTGCTCTGTATCACCTAGTATCCATAACTGGCTTCTTCCCCTCAGGAGCAGAGCTGGTCAGTTGCTTTATACGCAGTCTTATTTACTAGTGCCATGGGTCTTGAGCAACTCCACTTCAAAAAATCTGAACTGTCCGTATAACCACTCTGAGCCCCAGAAGTCTTTCCCCGTTTTACCTCCTTATTGGCAACAGCAGAGAGATGCTGAAGTCAGAGGAGCATCCAGCTGCTGCCTCGCTATGTAAGCTGAAATACATTGAACAAAGTAGATTCTGACTAGCGCAGTTTTGGAATTTAAATATGTTAGTTTCAAACCTTAATCTCATTGTGATCCGTAAATACTGACGGCCTCAGTTGTAAAGCAAGGCTTAATCTTGTTTTTTTTTAATAATTAGAGACAGTCAACAACATTCTAGGTTAATGTCAATCTGTTTTTCAATTGTGAACGTAAAACTAAAGAAAAAATGGTTTAAATAGGAAACAGATTGCTGATATTGTCATCGATTTAAAAGTAATAGGACATTTTTGCATGCCGCTGCACCAGTAAAGTAAATAAGTGCAGCTTTCTTCCTTGTATAACTGTTATATTGTTGCTTTATCAGCTTCCATAATACATACAGTAGGGCAGCTGTGTGACATTTTCTCTCTTTTTCTCTCCTATCTTTGTGACATCTGCTGAACTTGTCGGGTGTTTACTGGTGTAACAACTGGCGTTGTCACTCCCCCCCTCCTTCACCACTACCACCTCACTCCTCCTCTTCTCTGTGCTGCTCCCTGTGCCCCCACACAATGAATACACTTGCATCCAGACTACAGAACCAATTGTCACGCTGGGAGGAAGGCAAATCAAATCTTACGGCAGCAACTAGGCGAGGAGATTGCTTTTCCTCTCAGTGGCAGAGAGGCGAGGGCCGTCATCCCCGAGCTTCCTTTTTTTCCTTTCATACTGGAGAGAAAGAAGCAGAGGGGTGAAAAGGGGAAAGCTACAGGGCTGCAGCATCTGGACCACATGTCTCCCGTAGGTCAAGTCTCACCAATTTCCCCATCCCATCTTCACCCCTCCACTCTCTTCCCACTTCCCTCCACACTCATCCTGACACTACCTATCCGTCACCAGGCGACACCAGGGAGTACTTTCCCTCCCTGCAGTCCTCAGGATGAAACGGAACAATAATTACGGGGATAGAGTGGCTCTGGCCGCCAAACCGGGGCCGCTCGGATCACAACAACACATTGTCCAACCTGATTAAGGACCCATTTGTGGCGTCTTAGCTGTAGTTAAGCAGTCCTCATCCTCTTGCCTGAAACTCGACCTCGCTGGGAGATGTATTGACACTTCGTCCAATTTGAGGTTGGTCAGAAAATGTGGGGGAAGATGTTACATTTCTTTACAGGAAGCATGCGCTAATGCCTCTGATTCCTCCTCAGAATAGAGTGTGACTCATGAATGCCCAAGGTTATGCCCTCACATGTTGGATGTTTGTTTATTTCCACTGACAATTTGATAAATTGAGGAAATAAGGTTATCTCCACTGAATCCTTTGATTAACGAGCGGCTTTAGAGGAAGAATGCGAAGAGGCAAAAGCGTGGAATAGCGAAGCGTCATGGAGAATACTGCACATTTAAGAGGGCTCCATGTGAAAAACCCTGAGAGATAATTGCATTATGGAAAGTACAGTTCCATTTCTGGACTGGAACAGCTTGAGAGCAGGGGCATGCTAGCTTCCTTTTCTGGGCCGTGCTCACACACAACCTGCCATCCAAACCAATTACAGGCTGTAGCCAGAGTGACATTCACAAGAAATTTTCTATCTTGTCTTTTAAATGAAGTTTTCCCCTTGTTACTCATGCCTTGTATTTTCATTAGTCTCTCTCCGGATGCGCAGCCACTGTAGAGGATGAGGCAGGTTTATTTGAGGACTAGAGTGGAGCTAAGGTGAACTTAGTGAAAAGTAGGGCTGGGCAATACCATTTAAAGTCATCTCCATGCATTTGAGTTAAATGACAAAATGTGTCGTATATGATTTTTTTCTGCTAAGACATGAAGAGTTGTCACATTACCAGAATTATAAAATTTGACATGATTCTAGTGGAAAGAATGAATACTGATATCTCTTTGATATCTTTTTGATACTATGGCCACAAAAACAGAAGGCCTTGACAGCCAATACAGGGCAATGTCTTGGTTTTGGTTGACGAAATTTAAAGTCCAAATTCTACACATTGGTTTAAATTGTACAAAATCTATGGCTACATTTTGGTTGTCACAATACAATAAGTGTTGCATTTATATGATTAAGTATACCTATGTATGTTTATTCCAGTTGCAACAAAAACAGAGGCCCTGAACCCCATTCACGAATGAAGGCAAACCCTAATTTTTAGAATATACCTGGGGGAGTTGCGTGTGTGAACACAAATTTCTAGGTTCTTTCATTTTGTTGAAAGTTTCTGGGTGACATGTGAAAAAACCTACATTTGCATAAAACACCAAAGAGCTCCTGAATTTACCTTTACCTATCTTTTTTCCCATACTGTGCGCAAAAAATCTTTGCTTACCATTTCAGGGTGTAGTCTGGCTTAAAAAAAGGCGTTTTTGTTCGCACACACAGTTCACCTGGATAAATTCAGAAAACTTTCAGGAAATTCCTACACATGAAAAGAGAATTTTATTTCCCCTTAATTATTTAACAGGCAGTCTGTAGGAAAATATTCTGTTTAGAGGGACAAGTGTGAAAAATCTATGAATTTTCTGGATAGGTTATCTGGAAAAAATAAAAAAAAAAACAGGGAGTTTCTGGGTTTCATGTGTGAGAAAAACCTATTTACACATGCCCAGAAACTGCAAAATTCCCTACATTTTTTTCATTCAATTTCTCTGTCTGTCTCTTAAACTTCTCCCTCCATTACCTGGTAAGTAAAAATGTTAATCCAACTACTTGAAGAGGCGGGTGTGAACAAGCAAGTCAGAAAGTGCTTTTGGTAGGTTACTCTTTAAAACGTGTTTTTTAATTGAAAAAATGTCCATAATTTTGATTGTTGGAATCAAAAAGTACAAAACCATAATGGCTTTCACTTCATACTTTTGATCAATCAAGGCAGTTCTGTCTAAAACAGCATTTTTAAAAGAGGGTGGGACAGGGGAGGGGACCTTAACACTCCTAACCCTTGCTTCAGAGGGAGCCAACTTTATGTGCAATTTAACTGTTGTGCAGGAGCTTACCTGTAGTTTTGATCATTAAATACAATAAACTTCCCAATATTAGGTAAGAAGAATTGTTTATAGCAAACAGGTACCATTTCTAGCCATTCAAATGGACTGCTTTGTGGTCAGTTAGCATGTTACTGTTAGTTTCTCTATCTTAACAATATTTTTTTTAGCTAAACTTTAGGTCTGACATCTGTTTTAATTTTCAAATCAACATCAGCTGAATCTATCGAAATATTGCCTTTCCATATATCTCTCTCTCTCTCTTTTTTTTTTTTTTTAAAGCCCTATATGTCAAAAATCGAGTGTTTTTCACAGCTTTAGTGCAAATACAGAGCAATATGGGTCTGTAAAGCTGTAAAAGGATTGATGGTTTTTTGATACAATCATCTCCTACATCCCCCCAAAATGCAGCTTAATTCACAAATGAATCACATGATATGTGTTAATCTGTGATTAATGATTAATCTGTGTTGCAGTGTGTTGCCACAGCCGTTACCTTTGATATTTAATGGAGTCAAATGGAACAGAAGCCGAAAGAGTCGGGGGTAATAACAAGGGAGCAAACATGGTGCGCTCAGAATTAAAGGCTAATAATAAAATGTTAATGAAATTCCCTTTATAAATTATCTTCTGTATAGCAATGAGCAAAAGTTTAATTAGGGCTAAATGGTAAAAAAGGAGACGGGCTGATGCTAACCTTCAGCACAAACACATTGCATCATAATTTAGCGATCGCAGTCATAGGCCTGCCCTTGTGTTGTTGCTAATCGTAGCACAAATTTCCTGCAGAAATAATTAGAGGTAAAGGTGGTGCGATGGCAAACAACAGCTAATCTGCTGATGATAGAAAGAAGTCTTTAGCACTTTTAATTACTGATAAGTTTCTCTCTGACTTTTGTTAGTTGGTAAAGTTTATGAAATGAAAGAGGAAACAGGAGACAAGTACATCAGTAAGATGGTAATGCTGCACAATAAGTGCTCTCTTTGAAGGAAAGTGGAAAAAAGATCATCACCAAAGAACTCTAAACAAACAAGAGCATGTTTTTGGTAGCATTAACAAGCTCTTGCATTTTTTATCAACTGCAAACAGGTCATGGGAGCCATTTGCCAGAGGTGAAACCCGTGCATAGATGCCTGTGATCTGACAGCATCGCTTTTATTTATTTATGTGTTATTCCTTTATTCCAAAGATGACTGGGACTGTGATGTTTGACATTTCCTCCGCTGCCCCCGTCCTCGCTGCTTTGTGGTTTCTCTCCTGTGCAGACACCAAGAAGTTCAAAATGTTCAGCCCCATTAACGTCTAATAGAGAGAGGTTTTTGCACACGGCCTTTTGAACCGAATCGGTTTTGCTGCAGTGAATGACAGCTGCTGCAGGCCCGTGTCAGATTTGGAGCTCACATCCTAATCAGTGATTGTGCTCCCGGGTTGACCTCTCTTATCTTTTAACAGCACTGTGATGTAATGAAGACAAGTGGTTCTCAACTTATGGGTCTGCTACAAAAAGTGGGTCGTGGGGCTGCTTTCAGTAGGCCGTGAATGTGTTACGAGGGGTAAAAAGTTCATAAAATGGCAAAAAGTCTGTGATAGGGTGGCCTTTTGTAGACAAGAATTCATGTATTTTATTTTTCTCTGTTTTGTAGTAATGACAAGAGCATTTTGGTTGTTCTTTTAGGATTTCAGCCTATTTTTCCCATTTTCCTGATGGTGAGCAGATATGGTTACTTTTTTTAAATTCTGAGAATCCCTAGAAAACAAACAAAAAAATAATATTTTAGGAATTGGATAAGGATACACGATATTGGGTTTTTGCTGCTTTCTGATGGCCTTTATTTCTAAATTTGTTAATGCCAAAATGAATAATAATAGTTATATATTGTCAAGACCACAGTGCCTCCCCTTTACTAAAATGAACCTGCTTCTTTCATGATATCAGTCTCTTTGTCTTGGAAACAACTGTGAATACTTGAAAACCAACATTGTTTTCTTCAATAAATGATACTATTTATTTATTTATTTATCAGCATTCTGCCAGTATTACAGCATATACGTGGATTATATATGGCTGATATGTGGGGCCAAATATCAGATGTAAATTTCAGCACTAGTTTTCATATCTGCCAATACCAATATTGTACTGATAGTACTGTGGAGACAAAATGAATTTCTTTCCAGAACTTGTACAATGATGTGCTTTTAAACATGTTTGCTCTGTCCTGTCTCCCTCTTCAGTCACGTTTTGTTCTATCTTAAGTCAAAATTTTCAATGTTTTTATGGATAAAGGGAAATGCTTGATATCTTGTGTCACTCTGTCTCATGAAGAAGGTTGTTTTGGGTCGTGAGGCTACACCAGTTAAGAACTACTGCTGTAGATACATGAATGTCCTGGTGATGGCCAGGTTTGGCTTTGGCTCTTTTTTTTTTATTTTTACAGTTAGTTTTATTTAAATTTTCTGGCTAAAACTGCCTTATTGGATTATTTTAACTTTAATTATGTATGTGAATAATAAATAAGAATGAATGCATCATAATGACAAAACTGATCATCCAGGTTTTAATTTTATGTTTACTTTTCTTTCATTTGAATCAGATTAACATTGTAGGTTTACTGATAACACTCAGCTCATTTGGTAGAGCTGGTCAAGAATTGGCAATCAACACAACCTCCTATTATGCAAAACTGCAACTCATAATATTAAGAATTTTATACTCTCATACGTTACAGTTTGTGACGATACAAATAAACATCTAATACGATACAAATAAAACACAGGAATGCATTCATTCATATATATAATAATAATAGTAATAATTGTACTCATTTTTCTGTAATACTGTGTTAACTTGGTGGTTTTGTAAAGATCTAATAACATTAACACATAATGGAAAACCTGTTTTTAATTCCAACATAACAGGATAAATAAGCTGGAATCTAAAAAAAAAAAAAAAAACAATCAAAATAAATCTGTTACTCTGACAAATGGAGGAAAATCAAATATACACAGAGGCTGGTCTATTTCCCCCTTTTTTACATCATATACATTCACAACCTGGTGCAAAAAGCTTTATGACCAACTTTTGGGTCCCAACCTACCAGTTGAGAACCACTGTGGTTTTACATATTTTACATTCTTGCTCTCGATTACTCATCATTTTTAGTTTTTAGGAGTTCACTTTTGTTCTACTAAGTTAAATAATTTTGGGGAAGGATTCCAGTAGGCCTACTGTTGGATGTTGAATACATATAGTCGCTGCTGGGCCTAAACCTCTTATCTCCATATTTCATTATTTATTTAATATATTTTTTTAAAATATAAAACAAATATATCATGTTGGTGAGTGGGTTTTTTGTCAATTTTTGACCAATTAAAATTACACAAAATTCTTTCTAACTTGGACAATACAATATTCATTCAGTAGAATGAAGTTTTTTTTTTTAATTATTTCCTGAAAAGTAGTGGTCTTGGAGATATGAGGTTTTGCCCTGACAGCAATGATGTGTTGTCCCTCTGTAATATTTGAGCCCACATGTAAAGAGTGATTTTCAGTTTCTCAAAAAACTGGCGGGACCCTTAAAATCTTCTCACTAAAGAAAGAAGTTGAACACATTTATCATTAAGATGCAGTGACTCAATGGTCTGAGTTTAAGGGTTAAGTTGGTTCCCCGCAGCCAAATAGGTCCAGATACCCCCTGATGGTTCACTTCCATTCAGGACACAGTATCTGTGTTGTGGAATTTGAAGTGAAGCCTCTACTTTTATTTTGCAGAAAACACCTGCATCTTATCAAACTGTGCTGAAAGGCTTGTATCCCTGCTTCCCGGGGAAGTCCTTTGAGAGGCTGTGATACCCTTTGACATCTTACCCTGTGCAAGGAGATGTTTTCCAGACGCAGCAGAGGGCCTTCCTGCACAGCGTACACTAACCCCTCTGTCCATGTGCTCTTACTCCTCAGACAATCTCTATGGAAAATAAATGCTGGTGGGTTGGGAATGAATGTAGGATGCCTTTGAACTGTGTTCTCTAATGTGGGTCAGAGATCTATCGTATGCATATTCTTGAAGCCTTTTCATCTACAATTGCAGAGTTAAGGATCCCATGATACGCTTGTAATTTCATCCGCTCCTTCTCACAGTTATTTATTTAAAATTTTTACACATTAATGTCTCCTCAAACATGGTAAAAAGTGAAGAGTTCAGGGAAGAATAAAGGGAAACTTTTCTTCTCCCTCAGTCTGCGTGATCGCCTGTCTGCCCTTATGACTCCATTTTAAAGACTGACCGGCAGCAGAGGGGAGTAGGGAGTGAGGGTGAAGAGGAGGCTGCACGCTCTCACTGCAGCGCTCCCTCATCTTCCTCTTCTTCTTCTTCTCCTTCTGTTTGGCTCTCGACTCCCAGTCAGCCTCTCTGTGTGTGCTTTGAAAGAGAATAGCATTCAGCCCTTTGAAAGCCCGGGCTGCTCACCGGGGCCTTTGTGTAAAATAACATTTCTACTGAAAGCCAATTACGAGCTAACATTATTTTGGTTGCTTCCATTATTAAAAGTACCTTTCTCTCTCTGTTTGCCCCCACCTTCATCCCTCATCCACCCTCCCCTCACCCGCTCATCCCCCCTCCCTCCCTCTCTTACAGACGGAGAATTACTCCATCGACAACAGTTACGTGAACAGCAGAGCCCACCTCATTAAAAGGTATGTGTTGATTAGGAATTGTTACCAGCACCTCGTTACGTTTGTTATCTGTAATTGTTTTATCTAATGAGCACGTAGCTACCGCTGCAGCATTTGTTCCTGCATGTTTCTTCATTCGGTGTAATTGCAAAGGGAGGATAAGACGTTTTTTGGGGGGAGATGAATGGAATACCTCCATAATGTGTTTAGTAGACACTTGTTGAAATGAGGCACAAACTCATACCCTCAGATTATTAGATTACACAGAGAGGCAGAATTTATGAGCCAGTAATGATTTGCACATTTGGAGATAACCTTATTACCTTCATAACTTTGTTCATTAGGAGATTTGTGGCTTGATGAGGTTAAAACTAATGAATTAATTGTTTTCTGGAGATTCAGAGAGGGGCTCTGTGTTACAAAGCAGCAGATCCAAGGATTCCACATAGAAGTTTTTTTTTTTTTTTTGCTATCTGGCTACACACAAAATCAGTGGGTCTCCAATGGTCCAGTATTGGAACCCACCACCACCTTCCCTAAAGGGTTAGTTCAGGATTTTTTGTAGTGGGGTTGCTAGAGGCCTGTGGCAACAGTAACTATATTTGCCAGTAAAGGAACTTGCGATCATATTTATAAGTACCTTGGACCTCCTCAAAAACAATGAACTAACCCTTTGATATATCGATAGGTAGGTTGACTCTATCTAAACACCGTATTGATGTGAAACTAACAAAGTGTCAGCTTTTCCATTTTTACATATATAGCAAAGGAAATAAATAAAACAATGAGATGGAATTAATCAGATATACTGTAATGACAAATGCAAAAAGATATACTGTAGATGCTTATACTAAACTAATGTACGATAAGAAAAAAAAAATTCCAACCCAATTTTAGCAACAAATCAACCAGTAAGTTTTATTTTAATAATTATTTAAAACATGTCTTGATACCAACATGTTTTAAAAGGGCAGTCTTTCCAGCTATGTAAGACATGAACATGCACAATCTGTCACACTTCATTTTCCGCTAAAATGTCTATATTAAGGCTGTTTTAAGAGACACTGAGAAGCTAATACATTTTCATGGGAAATAACAACTTTTTTATACCAAGATAAATATGTCAAGATTTCAACAAAACAACACAGGAGCTGAATAAAATGTATAAACATTGAAGTCGAGTTTAAGTTGACTTTATTGCCATTTCTGCCAAATGCAAAATATCATAAAATGCCTTCCAGGTTATATCTACACCCCTGATTTGTTGAGGCTCTTGTCTCAGCGCAGACGGCACAGGTTCAATCCCAGCCTGCCCTCCAGTGGAATACCCACCCAACTTTTTGAAGTTATGTTTGATCAAGCGACTTTTGATGGGATCTGTTTTCAGAATCACCATCATGAATTCATTTGTAAAACAGTAGTAGGATGTTTTTGTAGTCCGACCAAACTGTGTAGTGTGTAGGTGAGAATGTCAGAATTTGTTTAAAACATGATTCACATGCTCTCCTTCATTTCAAAATCATTTAGGACTTGAAAATGGTCTATTGCGTTACCGGCCTTGAAGAGGGGAAAATAAATGTTTCATTGTCCTTTGTACCTGAACCAGGACGTAAGATAGGGTTGTGGGAATGCAGGGTTGAATGGGGGTTGGGTTAGGGGTCAGATAATAATTGCCTCCAGCCATTGAAGCTTTCTTCACCAGGCTTACTTGGAAGAAAACTACAAACCCCCTCTTTCTACCTGCAGCCATGGATCATCCCAACCCTTTTCCCTTTGTTTGAGGCTATCCCAACCCTTTTGAAAACCCATTATGGCAATTTCCCCCCCAAAAAAGATTCACCTGCATTAATGTAAACAAAGAGCATTCAAGTGTGGGGGCCTTCTGCAGCACACTACAAAGAAATCCCCTGAGGAGCCGGGGAGCCTATGGTCTGGGACAGGTGCAATTACAGTGATAACATCAGAGAGCCAGCATTACCTGCAGTCCTCTCTCCCAGGCTGCACCATGTGAGCCTTTGGCTGGAGAATGCAGCTACCTTGTACTGTCCTTCACTTCCTCCAGCTTCCTTTTTGTGTTTGCACAGTTTTGTTTACCCTCATTTTCTCCTTTTCTCTCCATCTAACCTCTTTTCTTCTCTTATAAGACCTTATTCATTTATTTTCTCCTCTCTCCTGCAGGAACACATGTTCATATATCTACCCCTATTTAGTGTTGTTTGTAAAGCAGAATTTGTTCCAGTGGGATGGAAATCAAATGAAGGGAAATCACGCTGTTAGTGTGCAGCTGTTGATTGTAACCCCCCCCACTCTCCCCATACCCACCCTCTTTATTGACTGTGAGTCCCAAACAAGACAGATGCTCAGTTAGTATGCTTCCAGCATTTCCTACATCCATCTTCCTTCCAGGAAATTCCTGATTACTGCAGTATTTGTTTGATTGTAGTGACTGAGTGCCTCCTGTTTGTTCTATGTGATGTCCTTGAAGTGGGTGCATCCATCCAAAAATGTCCCCCGCCTGAGACAGCCCATCGCCGCTGTGCAGTCTGTGAAGTTAAAGAAAGTGCACTTAATCCGAGGAAGATTCTCTTCTTCCTACTTCTGTCATGATTACTGCACGCTTGAGCCAGGCCTTCTTTATTACATCTCAGGGATGTAATATTTTTTCAAGAGTTGCAACATCAACAAAATACTGACTTTCTTTGCTGTGTTTATAAAACAGAGAAAGCAATAAAGAGGAAAAGGTTTAACTTATGGAAGAAGCTCATTCTGTATGAAATGACTGCAATTACAAAGCAGCTTGTTACACTGCTGGGTTAAATACTGAGGAAAGTGATGTGTGAGAGCAGAGGTTCCCAAACTTTGACATGCATAGGACAAGCATAGCCATATGCAGATTTATTGAATTCCTTGAGCATTAGGATGGAAACACAATCAAACATTTAACATCCTACTTCATATAATTTCCCTAGTTTTATCAACAACTAATAATCTTATCAATTTACATATTTTTTTTTCATTGCATCCTTTATAATTTTTGTCCTAATTATTATAAAAGAGAGATTAGCATAGAGAAAATAGATTTTAATATTTACAGATCAATTACACCTGAAAAGATGTGCTAAAATGTTTGTGTCACAAATAGTTTTATTTTGTTGATGTTGAACAGAAATCTTGTATCTCCAAGACCAATGATTTTTAGTAAATAAAAAACATGTAGATACTATATTGTCACAATTAGAAATTGGTTTTGCTACTTTTAAAACTTCACCCATCAGCAGACATGGAAGGTGACCAATAGCATGGATAAAAAAAAGACACTGGCATTATTTCCAAATTTACAAACCACTTTGTGAGTGCTTACAGATAAAACAAGCACATTACCCAGTATTTAAGCTCTACCATCACTCTGCAGCTGAATTAACTGCCCATAATCTGTAATTTCGCAATGTGCATGCAGGTATAACAGACATTGTAACCGAACATTAAAATGCTCACGATTTGACAACAAGCTGAAGGAAGGCAATACAATAAAAATTTCAATAGAAACAATGCAACATAGGCTGTTAAACTTTTCAACATAGATGTTGTTCCTGTTCATTATGATCAAAATTTCAACAAAATAGGATTATTTCCTCAAAGGACAGGCTGTCCTCTTTAAAATCTTAACCATTAAACAAGCTACTCATGTACAAGCACTGACACATCTCTGTTTACCTTCAGCTGGCACACAGCTATGTCCAAACAGATTAAAAAATGGAAAAGAAAGAAGACACTGTACAGATGCTTCAGGGGTTTTCTTTTCCTTGTTTCTGTCTTTTTTGCAATGAATTTGAGGGAAACTAGGGCTTTCAAAACAACTAACAACAGATCATGAAAATCTCAAAACTAACAGAAAATATCTTAATACTTGACCTAGTTGCTTTTGCTGCATTTTTTCTTTGTGGTATTGGCTCAGTTTGCCTCAACTCTGCTTGTTTTGTAATACAGTTTCATCAGACCTTTTCTTGTAAATCAAACTTTCTTGGTGAAGTTTAAAGCAAGCTGGGCCAGTACTGAATCATGATGTTAAAGACTGACAGTGACCACATAATCAGAAAGTATTGTCACAAGTGAAATGCCTGACACTGAAATCTATTTTAACTGCCTAGTAAAATCCTGATATTCTATACTTTCATGGTGTTTTGTCCTGCTGCTTGAAACCAACTCTAAAACAAAACCTATCTCCCTGCCAAGATAGAGAGCCACAGACTGATTGTTAGCTACACCATTGCCTTTATGTCTCCATTGCTGCTGTGCTGGATAACCATCAAAGTATAGTATATATAGTGATGGGGGAAAAAAGTGCGGATAGTCCCTACCAAAACAAGTCAAGTTGAGCCAGTGCTACATATAGAAAAGCACCGTTTGTCAGGTGTTACCTCTGGCATCGATAGAAAGACAGCTCCTCACAAACCAAAAGAAAAGGAGCACATTTGAGAAAAGTTGATGTGACAGTTAATCAACATTTCCTTTTCCCCCCTCCTGGCCCCCATGTAGCACATCGACATTCAAGGACCTGGAGGGGAACAGTCTGAAGGACAGCGGGCATGAGGAAAGCGACCAAACCGACAGTGAGCACGACGTTCAGAGAGGACACTATGTTGACACGGCTGTCAATGACGTGCTGAACATGACCGTGCCCCCTAACGTGTGCCAGCTGCCAGACCAAGGTAAGAAAAAAACAGAGTGTGTGCACGGCGTGTGTGCTCGATGAACTGCTGCTTCCTTTGGAGTGCCATTTTTTTAGAGATAAGACCAGTCTAAGTTTGTGTGTGTCTGTTTTTATGCCACTGGAGCATCTTTTAGGGTGCATTACAGCCCTCAGATGTGCGAGTATGAATAACAGCACAGTTTTTTTTTGTCTTTGAAGTCCCGCTAGAGCAGCTAATGTGCAGGATCTCTGACAGCTAAGGCTCCCCTTTGATACTGGCTTAGGCAACATTATTGACTGATAGTAGCCACGTTTGCTCTTGAAGTGTGCCCGACTTCAGATGTGCCTTGAATGGCAGCAATTAGGCTCACAAAGGTAGAAGGTGGAAATCTACATATCTCCACGTGCCCTCATCCATTATTCAGCGGGATCATTTAGCGGGGAATTAATGTTGATGTTTCATTTCTGACTCACCGTTTAAAAAGACATCCACTTGGTTGGCAGAAGTCAGCGTAAAAGGGTCGTGTTGGTTCTTAACTGCTGCCAGTCAGAGCAGAGAGAGAGAGCAGGTCAGTGAGATAGAGAGGAAAGAAAGAGGATGAGAGAGGGAGGAAGCAGGATAAAGCTGTCTGGAGCGGGCCAGGATGTTACTATATGCACCTGAGGGTATTTACCCAGCTCAAAGGAAAACGCCACATGCACAGGTGCAGGAGCTCAGCAGAGCACCAGAGGCAGGCTGTGTGAAAATTGCAGGCATTTTAAGGATGACTCGCATTTGCAATTTTATGTGGAGTGTAGAGCCAAACACTGGACACCTTTGTTCAAAAGCACACTCTTGAGGGTAGCTCTTATCACTCTAACATTCAGAGGTAGGGCTGGGCAGTATGGACCACAGATCACATCTCACTATTTTGTGGCTAAACGGAGATACAGGATATGTGTCTGGGTGATTTTTTTCTGCAATAAAGTAATGTATGGTTGTCAAGATATCAGGATTGTAAACTTTGGTATGATTCTTATATAGTTGGAACATGGTAATACCTTTTGATACCATTACAAACCAAACCACGCCATGCCCTATTTACACACATTCAATAATGGTGGGAATTTCCTGAATTTCCGAACAAGTTTTTTTTTTTTTTTTAACCCAAACTGTTTCATAAATTTACACAGCTACCCCTCTAGTATGTTCCCTTGAACCTAACTGACCAACATGCAACCTTCAGGAACAAACTCTTGCTGTAAGGCCTAAGTTTTCCAAGCAAGTCAATCAGTTTTCTTGGTAGGTTTTGTAATTTCTCGGAAATTTAATGGTTGCATGTGTAAAAAGGGCTTCTGATTCTTATAAAAGCCTAACATACTGAAACCTTAAATATCACACTAACGAAAAACAAAAGAACCCCCCAAAGTCAGCTGCATGTGTGAATGCAAACAGCATCTGCAAGTATGGGGAAGTATGAGTAAGGATGTTGGGAAATACCAAGACTGGGTTACCAATAATTTGGTTTGCATAAATGGAAGAAGAAAACTTTAAGACATTCACAAAAAAAGTTAATATTACCTAAATTTGTATGGGTGAAATCAAATAGCGTTTTTTTTTTGTTTTTTTTTTTTGTGGGGTTTTATCACAGACTTTTACCTGGAATTTTCCTGCTTGCCTGGAAGATTTTCCCATCCCTTACATCATAGCCAAACAGCAGGAAAGCTCCCTCCTCTGAGGGAAAAGTATAACCAAGAAAGTCAGTGAATTTCCAGGGTATATTATGTTGGTGATTTAAGGAAATAACAGAGTGCATGTGTAAAAAAAAAAAAAAAAGCTAATGGCAAAAATCAGACACACTGCAACCTCAGATACCACTGCAATAAAATGAAAGTCCTGTTCCTTGTTTACACATGCACTAAAAGCCTTCAAATTATACAGGTTTGCTGCATGTGTGAATGCTAACCATATGGGTAAATGTAACAGACTTTTCCCTGAAATGTTCTGGCATGCATTCTGAAATTCCCCTGCATCACATCATAGCCAAACTACAGGAACATTTGCTGCTGTGAAGCACAAGTATAACCAAGAAAGTCAGGGATTCTTTGGGGTTGCGCACTGGAAACTCTGTTGACACATGCATTTAACCTGAAAAACTCTGGGTGAGCTGCATGTGTGGATGCAGCCAACTTTTTTTTTCTTTTTAAATAAGTCTTTCAATATTCCTGCTTGTCCCTTGTCAAGCCCTTTATGCACATTAACCCTTAAAGGAAATTTCCAGGGTAGCCTACCCCAAAATATTCTCTGACTTTTTTGCAGGATGCTTTCCTGCAGTTTGCATGTCTGTGAATGCTGGGTAGGGAGAGGGAAAATAATAGAGGGCTAACAAAGAAATTTCAGAGGACAGTCTTGGTTAAAACTTGGCTGCTTGACACATGTAGCTCATCTGGGGTTACTCAGGAAACTATCATGGATTTCCTACATTTGTGAATGGGTTATATTTGTTCTTCATTACCTGACGGACAAAGTGAAGGAAACCGTCCTGCTGTGAGGGTGTAGTGTAGAAAAGCAAATAAGCCAAGAAATTATGTTGTTGGGTTACCAAAATGCTGTCAAGGAAAATGTAGGGTTATAGAAAGGGCTTGGACAGAATTTGGGGCATTTTTTCTGTTTTGTATTTTTTATACAAAATTGCAGTCAAGCTTCCAAACATTGTATGAATTGCACCACTAAACACTGACAACATTTCTGTATATTGAGGTTGTCAAATTATTCTATACTTTAAATACAGCTTCTAAAATAACAGCTATCTTAGTGATCAGTGCTATCAAAACATGCTTAATTACTTCAAAAGAAGGCATTGTCTAAAATGCGCAATTTGATGGGCAACATTTGGAGAATTTGGTACAACTCAAACCCTTTACCAGTTTCACATATTTGCCACAGTGTTGTCAACCCAAACAATATAATTCTAGCCTATATCCTAAACAATAATGCATTAATACATTTTAAAAATGTATATTCCCCAACCTTTTCCTGGCATTATCATTTAGGGAACAGTGAGCCAAATTTAGATTTTCCTCCTTCATCATTGTCTTCTCCTGCTTTGTCAAACACTTCTCGAGTATTTCTGTCTATGTTCACTCTTCTCTGCCTTTTTCCTCCTCGGCTCACACAGGAGAGACATTTTAATGAGCCAAAGATAAAGACAAGAATCCTACATTATAAAAATGCACAGAGGAATGTAGATTATGGGTTTTTTTCTGTTAAATAATTCAGCTATTTTTATCCTCAGACTGTGAAGCGCGTGGGTGTGGCTGAAGAAGCTCAGAACTGACATGTGTGTAGGCTCTGGGTTGGCAGATTTAACTAACCAGATGCTTCACGTGGAGCAATCTGCCCGATGATGTTGTTTGACTGGGAGATAATAACATTAGGCAACCTGCACTTTATGTTAATCCAAAATGGAGTCACACGATATGGCGTCATGGCTGTTCGCCCGCTCTTGTACTGTAATGAATTAGCCAAGACGTTTATGGGGGTCAGGAAGTATGGGGACCGTTAGAATCAACTGTGTGTTCCCTCGGCGCAGCAGATGGTAATGAACAATGAAAAGTGAATTTGCTGACTGCTGGTTGCCAGCTGAAATTACCTCACAAGCAGCTTAAAAATCATACGTCTTTAAAATAAAAATTACAAAAATGCATGCTGACAGGTCTTCCAGTTGTGGCACCTCATTATTGGAGACAATTAGAGATGATGTACATGAGGAATATTACAAGTGGGGAGAAGCAGCACTCTGAGGAGGTGTTTTTTTTTTTTTTCATTAACACCACCAACGATTGTATCTGTTTCAGCAAAATGGTCGCTCGCCTGCTGAATATCTAATGCAGGAACACATCGCTGGGTAAACAAGAAAAAAGAGGCTATTTCACAGTGCTGTCCATTCTTTTGACCAGAACGAATAGATGATAACAAAAGGATCTGTTTGGAATTACAATTAGGTGGTTTGTTATTGGCCTCTTTTTCTGCTCGGCTCACTTTTGGCCCCGGTAAAAAGCCGACAAAATGGCTTCTTGGAATATTTCCTCCTTTTGTTTGGAGGAAGCCAGACAGCGGAGGTGGTCACACCAGATCGTAATGAGACGCAGTTCATAATTATTAAAATGAATTGACCAAAGAGCCTGACACGTGCAGAAATGTAATGACATAGCAAATGAAATCGTGCCTCTATTACCACCTCGGCAGGCTAATTACATGGTTAAAAGGCTGACAGAGATGGGAAGATTCGGCGTGAAGCACACTTGAGCGGGAGCTTTTTTCACTTAAGCACTCCCATAAAATTCTTGAAGATTTCAGGACAGGCTGCTGAAAGATCTTCCTAAATTGCCTGTTTGCAGCTCACAGCGAGAGGAGGATGGGGCTGTGAGACAAGACATATTGTGAAACTGATGACTCAGCAATGGTGGATGAATCAATAGTGTCTGGTGCTGTAATGACAGGTTTTGCTTTTATATCAATGTCAGATATAATTAGACATAATCATAGTATTGGAAAAAGAGAAGTAAAGAACATTCTCTTTAGCACTAAAAATGATGACACACTTTCACTATGGGCATGATGACTGCACAGGGAACATGATGTAAACCACACCTGCTCACTTACTGTGGGTTTTTTGAGCACTCAGTAAAAGCAATCTAGGCCTTATTTTTGGCTTCTTGTATCTGGATTTAAGAGGTTTTATGGATCCGTGATGATTTTTTGGCTTTTAGCCATTATCATGTGTGTCAATGTCCACCAGATAGAGACATGTGAAAAGCATCAACTGCCATATATTATATATTTATAAATAATATGTGAGTACAGGTTACTGTGATGGCCAATGAAAAAGATGTGTTGCCAGAAGAACTTTAAAACAAACTCAAAGTTATTCTATATAATAACGTTGTCCTTTCTGCTGTGCGGGTTTATTGTTTAATTCCTCATTAACTGCAATGTCCAAAATTAACAACACAGAGTAATGACAGCAGCTTTTGGAATACCAACACCACGACAGCAAATAACGAATGTGTTCACTTTATTTTGACAGTGTTACTTGTTGATTACTTCTAATATTCCTCAAAAATAAAAAAATGAAAATAAAACAGCCTTTTAGCAAACATGGACGTGATGCAGATAAACTACATCCTTACCTTCATTCTAAAGAACACAGAGTCCCTTATATTATAATTTGTATTTTTTTCTTATTTTGACTGTTTAGTTGTTAGCATATTTAAGGTGTTCTTAGATATGTTTGACAAATAATCTGACAGAACACACTCACTAAGATTCGACCTGCTTCACTGTACCTGTAGTATTCATTCACTCTGGATATTTATGCCAAAAGACTTAATTAGGAAAACATTAGTATAGGTTTGGTATTGGTGTTGGCTAAATTAGTAAAATAAAGAACGGTATCGGCACAGGCCCTGATCTTTGCAATCAGTGCATTTCTACTATTTTCATAAATTACTGCGCAAATTGCTGCTGTGGTTAGAATATATTGCTCAGTTGTTATTTATGATGCTATTTCATAATGAAACAAATAACTTGTTAACTGATCACAGTCCAGCTGTTTGTCTTCTGCAGAGCACAGAAAAATGTTTTCAAAATGCACAAAGTCATGAATACTTGTACTGAAATCATACCTGTGCTATGTCGGATTTTATCACAGTAATTGTACTTTTACCTTAATACTATATATTTTAGCACTCTTTTAACCCCTATTAGATATGTAAGACTGATTTTCTTGTTATTTTTTTTAGTTTAGCTGCTATATTATCGCATCAGCTCAAAGTTCTGGGTAGCACTGAAGAAAAAAAAAATCATCAAAAATTCATGACTTGTTTGGAAAAGAATTTGAGGAGAAAACCCCATGTTTCTGTACATCATTGTTTTCATTGAATCCATCTCCTCTTTTCCCTGCTTGTTTTCCTCTAAGTCTGGAGTACAAAGGCAGAAATAGCAACAGTCGAGGTCTGGATTATCTGAGAACGGCCGCGGTTACAATCACGTGACGATGGCGGTTTCACTTTGAGCTCATCTGTCTTAATTGACAAAAAGTGGACACTATCTTCCAGCTCTATTGGGCAGATACTGGGAGCTGTCAGAAAACAAATAGGCATGTTCGCTAAACACCCCACTGCTAAGATGTCTTCTGGGAGCTACTGTGTTGTACGGTGTGCCTCTCCTGCCAGCTAAAGCAGAAAACAAGTCGAAAGCCTGCAATTGCCAAAGGAGAACAAACACACACACAGACACACACAAAGAAGGCGAGGGTAGAGGAGGCTTGTTTTTATGTGTTTTTATTGTTCTGTTTTCTTGTGTTGATAAGTGCCGAGAACAAGAGAAGGCATGGAGGAGGAGGGGTTAAACTCTGGGGCTTTTACAGTGCAAATGTTTACTATTCCCAGTGTCGTGTAAAGGTGTCATTTACCCAGGAGGCAAACCGTACCTTTACAAAGACCCTGCGTCCACGTCATTTTGTGGGCTTTCATGTGGGAACAAGATTATGAGACAGGACTCAGCTGTAAACAAACCACACACAGAGGGTATTTTTTTTTCCTTTTTTGTGTCAATTTTGGTCCTTGATTTTTGGCTTTGTCCAGCAGAACAATTCCTCAGTGCTTTTAATAACGCTGGTTTTATGATTCAGGCAACAGCCACCATCAAGGTAACTTTCACAGAAGTGCTTGTGGAGAGATTTTCGTCTTAAATCTGCCTCTTCTTCTTTCTCAGTTGAAATCCCTGCCGAGAATCTAAAGAGGCATGTGTGTGTGCTTTTTGATAAATCCTGACCTGAAATCTCCTCACCCAGTGGATTAGATTTAGGGAAGTATCTGAAGAGCAAATTACATTAAATCTCTTCAAATCTATAAAAGAAGGGCTATCTTAAACATGTAATAGCTCCCTTGTATCTGCCAATAGAATAAAAATGGATGTTATGGCTGGAAGTAGAAACTGAGAGGAGGAATAGCTATATAAAATGAATTCTTCTTTATCTTTATAGGCATGTCTGTGAAGTTATGGAAGGGGCAAAGGGGGGATTTGGTTGAAATGAGCGACATGCTAGCTTTGGCTCCGCAGAACCATTAGTGTCAAGGGAGAAGCTGGGGAGCTGACTGGCGACAAAGAGAGCTAAATCTATTTCTCTCAACTTGCTTTGATTGTCATAGCTCGCGCTTTAATTCCTCTAGGATATGGATGAGCCCTGGTTTTCAGGGATTAAGATCCACGTATTGTTAAATCGCTGAAGATATCTCTGCAGGAAGGGGGAGCATGATGTGTTACAGCGTCCGATTTGTGGGTTTAGAGGTTTGTACTTGTCCTTTTTAGGATTATTACCAGGTCAGTATGTAGGCATTAAAAAATAAAAGTCCCCTCCTTTTAGTTTATTAGACTCAGAGGGATTCAAGACTGCTCAATTAGCCGGAGAAGGGAACAGGCCGCTTTTATTTCTGACACATTACTTGGCCTTCACCTCTGGAGAATATCTCTCATCTATCTGCTCGCTCCCTGTGGGTGTGTGCCCGAAGCTCCAGCCCAGGAATGGCAGCCCCCCTCCCTCTGACTTCTCCAAATTCCCTTCCTCTATCAGGGGATCCATAGGGTCTCACTGTTCCTAATTGATTTCATCCCTCCCCAAGCTTTTCCTCTGTCTCTTTTTCCTTCACACGACATACATCATCTTTCTCTGTATCCATGCAGTCAATATGTCTACATTCAGTCAGAAACAGTTCTCGTGTTGTGCTGGTCTGACTGAAACAGGACTTCTAAAATACATGGGAACGTGTTAGTTTGGCTGAAAATGTACCAAATCAAAGTTGGATTAAGATACTAAGATAATGTGGATGGGGATCGAACATTTGTTTCTTCTATACACCTCAGCCAGACTTGACTGGACCAGTGGTTTTGCACATGCTCATGGTTTCTTAGCCCCTTTCATTCTATGAATGAGGCAGGGACGGGTGCTCTTAGTTGACCCCCAGTTTGCTTCATATCCAGTAATAGTATCAGAGGTGTAATACTGGTAAGAAAGGAGCACGAGGAGCCAGCAGGGGAGTACAGCACTCTGAATGTATGTAGACATACACCATGCCACACTCTCTTGCACTCCCCAAAAGATTTATCCCACTAAAACTTGAGACACACATCACATCCTCACACACTTAATGTGAATGTCTGGAGGTATTGTGATGCTTTTAATAAATGCAATAAAAGCCTGATTTATATACGTGCTTTGAGCATATACCACAGCCTATATTATAGGTCTGCATTTAGCCAGCAGTGCACCTTCTAAATTAAACCATGTGTGGAAATGAGACCACAAGCCCGAGTGACTTTAATTCTTTTAGTGCATCTCAGGCATTATTTTTTGTTCAAGTGTGTGATAAAACGGCTGCTTAAAACTATCCAGCGTATGAAATATACTTGCTAAGATGTAAAAGTGCATTTCCTCATCAAAGTCAGTCTGTAGCAAAGACACACAAATTCCCGTCCTCAGCTTTAGCTGATTCACTTCCTGTTTGTGCCATTTCTTTTGATATATCTTCTTTGTAGTAATTACAGAATAATCAACTGCAGCGGATTATCCAACAGCTTTTAAACTTTGACTTTATATGCTCCATTTCAGTTACCGTTGCTGCCTTTGTTCAAGCAAACAGAGGACATGGCAGGACCTAGTTGCAATGTAGACTACATTTTTTTCCAGGGTTTAGAAAAGAATCTTGAACCACACTTAAAATACTCTACAAAATTTATAGCAGTATGAAAAGGGACATTTTAACCTCTTCAGTCAACAGGCTCATACAAAAGTTGATCTAATATGGTGCCAATGACCTGGCATCCCATGTGTGGAAATTTCCTTATGTTGGGTGATCAGGGTTTGAAATGCAGCTTGTAACCTCTTCACCCTATGTCATTCCCCACCCTGAAGACCCATTTTCAGAACCCATATGCTGTCCTAACTATAAAAGAGGCAGATGTGATAACATGTTATGGCCATCATAGTCATTGAAGGGTGAAAGCTGAAAGGGACTAATTGTCACATTGCATATCAGCAGCACACACTCCCCTGTCAATATGCCAATTGTATCTCTGTGCATGCTGGAACAAGAATAGCAGTCCAGTAAAATTGCATAACGAAGCCAAAACCATAACTCAATGTAACTGTGTATGTAAATGTACTGACTGCCTGCACACATCCTCCTGACTTCACGCCAGTCGTGCAGGTTCCTTTCCCCCCTCCCTGTTGAATTAAAGACAGAGTAAAAGCAACCTCACATATTTTCTGCTGCAAACTTGCCCTAAATTCAACACGGGGAACATTTCTAGTCTGCAGTCCTCTGATCTACTAACGAAAATGCTGACAGGTGTCAGAATGAGGAAGGCAACAGGAACAGGGCTGCGCTGCTGACAACACCAGAGAGAGAGTATGAAGAGAGGGAGGCTGCATGTGAGGGAGATGGAGAGATGAGCTCAGAGTCTAGTAAGCAGTCTTAGTGGGGGGAAATAAAAAAAGGGAAGAGGAAACAATCTCCCTGACAGGTAGGATTGTTTTCCCGCTTTTTTTTTTTTCTCTCTGTGAACGTGCCAGAGGATTTGACTGATTCGCAAACAGCATTTCATTGAATTAAACACCAAAACTCTTAGTGTGATCCAGCACTGGCAACAACATGTGTAGGGTTATGATGTCTTATGATTAGATTAACACGCAAACTCCATACTGGGACCATCCATTTTGATTTGGATTTGTCTAATCTAATGTGTAACCCGTGGCGGAGGTAAAATGGCTGACAGTGACAAAGAGCTGGGTGCAATGTGAGCAATAAGGAAGATAGAGTACAGACACACATACATACACTCTTGCATACACACACAAATAGACTGCAGGCTCAAACACACCAGAGGATGCTTGCAAGCAGGTGTGGCGGAGTCTGTAATGAACAGCCAGGATGCAGATTTTGCCTTTGAGATGTAGAGACTTGAGGAAGTAAAAAAAAAGAAGAAAGAAATAAAACGTTGATTCAAGCTGTGTCCATCTGTGCTTGGAGCTTTTATCGTGTCTAAATGAAACAGTGCGACGCTGCGAGATCTTTGGCTCTGTCTTATTGAAATTACACTAAATGTAATAAAACAAAGCTGCCTGATATTGATTCTGCAACTGGTAAGGCTGATAACACAAAAGACAGTTGTTAAGTCTTGTTGTGGAGCGGCTATCAAAGCCCCGCTTCAGTAACCAAATGGCTGGTTTTGTCTAGTATTTTCTACAGACTGTGGATGAGTGATGAAAATCGGTACCACCAATAAGTCCAATAACTACCAAACCATATCACAACGCCATTTATTAAAATCAGAGCCAAAGGTGCTGAACCCTGTGTGCCTTCTCTATTTAGTGAGCTGTGTGATATTTCCCTCAGACCAAAGAAATGGGCATTACGGGCAACAGCAGCATTATCACATAGGCCTCAACAACACTTGATGCTCTTGATGTATTATTGTCATCTTGCTCTTGTTGACTCTTGGGATATTTTGTTGTAGGCAGCCCTTCTGAAGATGTTAAAATATCTAATATGTTTGATATTGACTGTTTTAGATCCAAGTTATGGTTAGAATTTTTATATTGACAACACATTCATGAAGATACTTTGGACAAACAGCCGGTTGTGATAAGGCTTGCAAAGGGTCGTGCCCCCTTGATTGAGGCCAATTGGGCCAAAAGTCTGTCTTTAAATCATCTAGTGCAGAGATTCTCAACAGGTCCAGCCTCAGGGCCTACTAACACCCTATTTTTTCAAAGTGTTCAACCACTCAAACATATTTACTAAAGGTGTGGCAGATTGAGCCTAAGATGTCACAAAATTTATGATACAGATTTTTTAATGTATTTTCCCCAAAAAGCAGAAATATTGTTAGTTTTATAAAAGAAAAAAATCTTAAAATTAACATCATCATTGGAAAACCAGCTTTTTTATACCAAGGTAACAAGTTAAAATAAGGCAGGGAATATTGGTTGCTTGAGAAAGCAATCAATATTTCCTTATTCCCCCTGCAAAATGGGGTAAAATAATTAATTGTGTAGCTGCTTAGAGCTCCTGTATATCAAAAATCTTTTGCTATACTTTATTTCATGCACACATTCATGACCCACTAAAAGCAGCTCTGCAACCCACTTTTGGGTCCCAAGTCCTCAGTTAGGAACCACACATCTTGTAGTCTAGCCTGCTTAAAACTTATAAAAGATCTCAAATGATTGTCAGGAAGATGGTTTCTTGCTCTATCTTTACTTTCACATCTTTAAATGAAAGTAAGCCAGCTTCTGCACAAACTCCACCACTTTTATGTCTGTTCTAAATTTAAAGAAATTGGCTGTGGCCTCTTGGTGCTGTTTGTTTGCAGTTCCAGCATGAGTAAACCAACAGATTCTTTTAAAAATCATCCGCGCGCCCATCCCTTTAGTTCTTCAGTTAATCCCAGGAGGGAATAAGTTAAGAGATGTGAAGAAAGACTTAAACAAACTTGACATGTTTTGATACTCCGTTAAGTTTTTACAAGCATCGCCTCTAGCTGCTCTTCCTCAGCCAGCACAGATACAAACAAAATTGCATCCAAAAGGGTTTTTTCTTCTTCCCCGGCCCCAGACTGAAAACATATAGTAATGTTATGATACTATAATGGCATCCCCCAAACCCTCATTCTGCCAAAGCCCTCCTGAATATACCCAGTGTATTTAATCAGCTCAAGAGGGGACTGCTTATCTCCCTGCACTTGTCATGGATAGCGTATTGAACATATCACAGAGAGAAATGGGAATAGTTCATTATTTTCTAGGGCTCGCAATGAGCCTGATGTATCTCATTGCAGGCCCTCCACTGACAGCTCATTTTCTAGACAATCCTGGCATTCAGTTCACAACACGGCAGGGCAAGAGAGAGCGACACAGAGACAGAGAGAGAATGAGAGAGGGAGGAAACACAGAGACAGAGAGAAAATAGGGCTCCGGATCTCCATTGCTTATTCATGGCGCTGTGGCATGCTAGGTGTGTTAATAATCTCCGCAGAAACCAAGTGAATCACAGTTGTTTGTTGAACACCTAGCCAAGCTGGGCCCCAATCGACAGCAGATGGGAAAACAGGGGGATCAGGCTGATCCCAGACAGAGGGAGGGAGATTAAGAACAGGTAATGTGCTGGAGTTGATGGGGGCCGAGTGTGTATTAAAGCAAGAGGAGAGTACCTGAATTTTAAATCTGTCTGAGAGTGTGTGTACACAGACTGTGGAGTGTATGTGGCTGTGGGTTAATCAGAAAAGCAGGGGGAAAGAAAGAGTGGGAGAGAAAGATAAAGAGATGGCAAGAGAGAGAGGAGTACAATTTGTAGGAGGAAAATAGAAATGCGAGCAGCAGAGTTTCAGCAGCATCTCTTGTTTTTCTGTCTTTTGTGGCTCCATTGATTCAAGGTCTAGTGTAGGGAACAGAGGGGGCAGCCGTTTATTTCCTGCTTGCACCCTTTTAATTCTTTAAGGTTAAAGTGAGGGCACAACCCTGTTTTCATTGCTGTATGACAGAAAATAAAATTAAGACTGGGCTTTTAAATAAGTCTGTAGCCTCATTTCTACTTTAATAACACACCTAACGAGCGCAAAATAATTATTCTTAATAATGAGGCGTGTAATTTGGTCTCAGAAGTCAGATTATCCAAGTTGCAAATTAGATATGTAACTGGAAACGCCTCACGTGGTTGCAACTTTTTATTGGGAAGTCAAACGATCTTCAGGTACCCCGACTGTTTTAGCTCATAACTGGAACACATATGATTGGGATGTGACAAAATTCCTTTTCCCGTGTCTGAGCTCCAAGGTAAATGGAATGCACCATTAGACACTTCTACTCATCAAGTTTTTTTCAACATCACTTTTTGGAAGTATGTCTCTTGTAACTCAGTTTATAGTAGTATCTAATGCTGTTTGACTTTCAAAGTCACACATTTTACTTCTTTCAATAATTCAACACTGACTCCTGAAGTCCCAGAAACATATTTTTTAAGTTGATAGTCTAAATATCCAAAAATCCACCCAGATATTAGATTTTGGCATGCTTTCAAATCCCTCAGTTTCAGTCCAGCTTAGATAGGCTGTTTTTGTGTGAATATTTGTGAAAAAAGGTCTGACTAAGCCCCTCACAGGATGGATGTGGCTTCAGGCTCCTAGCACTGTGCTCTAAAGTTTGCTTTGGCTAAATAGACATGGCTAGACCCGTTCCTTCTTCTGCACATGGCCCTGGGTGGAACAAATTCCTGTTTGAGGGAGTCTGAGCCATGTTAGGGAGGTGGTTAATATGTAATGTGTATCTGTCCTGTTACAGAGAGGGCCCCGTTTCCATATTTTTTTTCTCAGATTTTTTTTCTGTGATATGATTTGACAGATGATGGAATGGGAAACAAGGCAAAGAAGTGGGAAAATTACAAGCAAGAAAGAAAGTCAAACTCAAACCCAGCTGCCAACTTAGAGGACAAAAGCCTCGTATGCAACCTAGTCATTGGCAACCCCCATATGTGGCTGTTTTGATTTGGGACTGCTGCCATTAGTTTAAACTTAACCATCAAAAAAATAAAGATAATGCCATCTTTGTGTATTTGGAGATTAACAAAGCCTCCTTTGCCATGATGTTCTTTATTTACATCCTCCCCACACCTAAAGAGTGCAATCACAAAGGCTGTACAACACACATATATACAGTGACAACACAATCTACTTTGGCGCCAGGGGAAATGTTTTTGAAGGCTTTTGTAGAATATATTGTTGCATTATCAGGCAGGGGTGGGTGGAAATAAAAGACTCTGAACACTAAAGCACTGTTTATTTTCTACACACAGTCAATGTTGATATCTTTTGCAAAGACGTCTATTCCTTTACTTCAACCAAGGTTATTACTGTAAACTTGACCCTTATAGACCTTGGACACTCACTCAACAAAGCTAAGCCTTTAACATGTTTGTGTTGCAGTTGTCCTTTTCTAGAGTGTTGTGAAATCATACAAAGAGTCACTCTGACTGCCTTTTATGCATTTTTTTTACTAACACAGGCAAGTGTATCACCATTTTTTGCATTACAAGTGACTTTTGGAAGTTAAATAGCAAGATGGCACATTTTGGGCAAACTGAAAATAATATTTGGGTTCTTTTTCAGCTTAGGGCTTGATGTTGGTGAAGTTGTTAGCATTGTCACACCTATCAAGAGGGGTCCTGGTTTGAACTTATTTTGGACGAGTTTGCATGTTCCTTCTTTGGATAGTGAGTTCTCTCCACCTTCTCCCCTCGGACCAAAAGCGTGCTTGTCATGTTAACTGGTAATGTGGTGATTGTCTCTACTTGTTGGTGCTGTGATTGACAGCCAATCAGTCCAGGGTGTTTCCTGCCTCTTACCCAGTGACAGCTGGGATAGGCTTTAGTCCTCCATGACCCCACCTGGGATAAGCTGATAACACTTCCTGCTGTGAGGGATAAGTATCAGCCAGTCAGGCAGGGAATTTTCTAAATGGGTTACTCTTAAATTTTCCCTGGATGTTTTAGGGTTGCATGTGTAAAATTAGCCATTTTATGCATACAACCCTGAAATATCGAGGGAAAGTCCTGAGTAACCTACCCATAAAATCCCGTGACTTGCTTGTTCTTGGGCAAAGTCTGTGTGACATCTGTGTCAGGATAATTTCGGTGTTTTCCTCAAAGTGTGAATAGGCCTAAGGTAATATGTCAGGCCCTTTTCATATATGTAACCGAAACATTTCCTAGAAAATACCAAGAAAACTTACCCATAAAATTCCCTGACTTACTTGCTTACACTTGTCTCTCAAAGCAAGAATGTTACATGCAGTTTGCAAAGTTTTTAATCCTATAGTCCATACAGACACTGTGTTTTGGGTGCTCAACAATGCACATTTTTGAAAACAAATCCCAGGGTGGATACATCCGATAACACTAGCCTTGCATTTTCGTGTGTACAACGAACATGGATAGCTTCAGAAATGAAGACGTCACAGCCCTATCTTCCTTTAACCACATGCGTGAACCTTAACAACAACAGAAACAATGGTGGAATACAGTGTCGCACCACTGAGCTTGTTACAGCAAAATCTTCTGCTCTTCTGCTACCACTGCAAGCAACAGGAGGACACAGAGAACAGCACACACCAGTGTTTGTTGACATTTCAGATGATGAAAGCATTTGCTTCATGTCTTCTTCTCTGGTTTTGGTCTAAGTCTCCTGGAGCATTACAATGCCACTTACAGGCCAATCATATGTACTAGAGTGTTTTCAGTGTTTTCAGTGTTTTTAGTGTTTTCGTGCGGTTAGACACATTTCTTGAAACAATGCCTTCTTTACAGAGAATGTTTTCAATACAAAAATGTTTTTGTCTCCATGTGGACAGGGCCTCAGGGTAAAGCCTTGGTGTAATTTCAGAAATTTGAGTTGTTTTCTGCAAGTGTGAATGGAGTTTCAGTAATGGAGTGAATGGGGTAGAATACCAGGGGGCAAGAGGCTGATCACAGGTTAAAGACTGTGTTAAAATCCTTGCTCAGGTAAATGTATGAAACTGAAAGGGTGTTTTATGTGTGAATGGTGCTTTAAGGAATGTCCCCCCACCTATTCTACAATTGTCTGTCAGGAATGCTTTTGTGCGAACAGTAAAGCCCAAAACCAAAATCACTCTACCCTAGACCCAACCCTGACAAGCATAATTCTTCCTCACTCCTCACAACAGCCTTGTTCCTGAAATGCCAGGGCTATAGACTTCTAGCATGTGGAGTAAACACCCTGATGAGGACATACTATACACATAGACTAACTCAAAGGAGCCTCAGTGTGTGGCTTGGAAGTGGGCACCGAGTGACTGCCAAAGCCAGGCTTGTATTACAGGGATCCCAGGATATCAGACACCAGGCGGCCTGTGCTCCCTCCAGGCGGGGCCGAGTCTGGCAGCTGGCCCGGAGCCCAGATAGCTATAATCAGCTCCATTACCTGTAGCGCTGACTCCCATTTATGAGTCCTTATAGTGGAGCCATGGTTGTACTGGCTTAAGGATGCTGTGAACTTTGAAGTACATATAGCATGCAGCTGCACATGCTATAGCTACACCTGCATATATTTGAGCACATCCCTGACATGGAGTGTAAACGTGTAGTGAATGGTAAGAGATTTCCAGGGCATTATGTGTCTTGGCATGAGGCATTTGTTTTATCTTCTCCCTTGGTGAAAGGGAAAGATTAAGAATATACTCCGCTCTGTTTAAGGGGAAAATCAGCTGTCTTCTGACAAGTACATTGTAGCCTGCAGTTTTCTGTCCGGAATACAAAGAGACATTTATCACTGCAGCTGGGGTGAGGGAGGAAGCTCCAGAGAAAGAAAGACAGAGAGAGAGGGAGAAAGGGGGGTCTCCTGTGCTGCAGGAATGCTTTCTTTAACCCCTATTACTTCCCTCTCTGTGTGCTGCATCCTTTTGAATGCATTTGTGATTCTATTTTTTCTCTCATTTCAGTGCCTTTGTCATCTCTGCCTGTTTTTTTTATCTCCCCTCTCATCACCTTGTTTCTCCTGACAACATTATCACTCTCATGGAATATGTAGCAGGAATATGTAAAGTTATATTGCCCTCCTCAGTTGCACCAAGAAAAGGTTACTACCTCCGGCATCGTGCTGTAATATTTCCATATCCTGCTCTCCTCATGTATATTCAACAATTTATTCTGTAGCATTTTATAGTATTAAAATATGGGATTTCTCACACACAGAAGCCTAAATACACATTGTAAAATACACCGTGACAGGATGTTCTCTATATACACAGCTGAGGTTAAGGAGAAGTCATCTAAATTAGCCCTATCATTACTATATTTCATTCACCAATTAGTGTCAATGTTGCCCCGCTGCCCTCTGGACGACCTTGCAGGGATGAGCTCACTGCATTGCAATTTAACAATTTTGAGAAGGTCTCAAAAGTGGGAGGCACGTCATGGCTGCTTTGACCCACATTACAAGCTATTGATGAGAGAGTGAGGACATGGTTGCACAGAGGAGGGTCCTGTATATATACACCCCTCCAACCCCCCCAACCTGACCTTTTCTTGGCCTTGTGGTCTGCCCAAGATCCTGTTTGGATTTTGTCTTTCAACACATCCTCATACATGAAACCTCTGTGCTTCGTCTGTCCCTTTTAATGCACGCAATTACCGCAGATTAAAGCCAGTGAAACATAAAACCACAACAGCCTTCAAACATGAAATCTTGAGCCCTGTGCAAACAACAGTGAAAGCTTTTTTAAGTAAGAGAAAAGAGAACAAATCCAAAACTTATCTGGTGTCATCTAATTTTACGTAAACTGTTCTCATAAAGATTTTTACATTTTGTGTTCTTACACCTGGATCTTTTAAGCATCATCCAGCTGCCCACTTAAATCCACAGAACCCGCAAGGGAAAGGAACTTTGCATCTCTAAAGTTATTTACACCCATCATTAGCACTTTCTCTGGGCCACCCACAGGTTATTGTTAAGAGGCAGGCATTTTTGGTCAGCAATAGTTTCTGCCATGGAGGTTTAACTTAAGTCTGCAGGATAGTGCTATCACATTTTATTACTTAAACAGTGCTTAATGACAGTTTGGGTGTTAAAAATGTAGCCAGTGCCTAAGAACAAATAAGAATAAACAAAACAGTATCAATAAGTGCAGTTCTTTGTGTGTCCACTAGAGGCAAAATACTTTAAGTTCTGTATTAAATGTTCATTTCTAAAAAGAAATTACATTTTTACAACCAGGTTCAGAAACAGTTTTGGTCCTGTTTTAGGATATTTCTGTGTGAATAATTTGTCACCATTGTCTGAACTAATTTGGCCTGTTGCCTCCACAGCCTGGCTCCATACATCCATATTTCTGTGCTGATTGTGGTCACTCGCTGCTTTGTTCGAGTAGTTATATGAAAGTGTAACCTGACACAGCCTAAATACAACTTTATTTCCAGTTTTTTGATGAAAATACTGTCAGACTTTGCTGATTCCTATGATACTCACCTGGTGCTTCCCATTTGCTTTATCGCATTCATTTAAAGTCTTTTGTTCACCTTAGGGTTCGAGGCATCTTGTCAAGACAGTAGATATTTAGAAGAGCTACACTGATGTTTAGTTATGGAAAGCTACATTACGGTTTCAACAGAGCATTTGGCCAGGCTTTTGGGCCTGTTTTGCCACTTAAAGAATAAGAATGCGTTAAACTGAAGTAAACCTGGTGCCTGCTATTTGATAATCTGATTTTAATCTGATTTGGTTGTTGAACTGCTTATCCCTAGTCCGTTAAATCAATTTCTTTGGTGGTGCTCTCTGTACAAATGATTGTTTTTAATTTAATAAATCAACTATTCTAATAATACCAAGGCAAGTTTTGCCTAAATAAGCATAATTGCTAAAGGCCAACCTGAACTCCACATTTTTGCCTGTTTTTACCTGATTGAAATTCTGGTTTAGAGATTACTTTTAGTATGATGACTGCCATTGTGGGTACCAACCCAGCTCACTGATCAGAAACAACTTCTCAGACACAAACATGTACCTGAATTGTATGAAGTCCATGATTACAATGTTGTGGAAATCCTCTTAATATAGAAACACATATTTCTAATCTTGTTTAGAGTTTAAAAAGCTTGTGTCACTCATATTTTGCAATGGTTATAAAGCCTCTAAATTTGATTTATTAATGCATTTCTTTTCTCCAAAGCTGCACATCCAGAGGCTTTTAGGAGACATGTATGCATGGAGCTTTCATTACCTAACATAAAAGATCAAACTTTACATGTGCATATGCTGAGCACAGCATTAAGTTTATTAGTGCATGCATATGTTTTGCACACTCTCTACATATTAATTTCTGCTGCTGTCGTCTCATGTGCGATGTGTGAGAAAGGTCAGCAGCTGAACAGGAAGCAGAGTGGTGCTTTCTACATTGTGGCGTTGCTGGCGGTGGTGGATAATCAAATTAGAGTAACTTCATCAACATTAAACACATAATTCACCAGAGCCTTTCCTTTGTCTGTTGTGCTGCTAACATCTCTTCCTCGAGGCTATAGCACATATTTGTGGACATTAGAGTAATTATCATATCACATTAGTATATTATGTAAAATCAGGTCAGTGTGAAGCATGGAATTATTGCAGCGAATGTTACATTTATCTGATCTTGTCTGCAAAAACAGCTCTCTTTGCAAAATTTAGGGAGGCTTTATTGCTGTGTCTTTTATGCACGACTGACCAAAAGACAGGATTCAGTCAATGGATGCGTGTTGGCAGCAGAATGTGACTTTTCAAGCCCTGCTGTCCCCCACCTCTTTAAAGGGGGAGGATAAAAGGTAATGGGAGAGGTTGGCTGTTAAGTTTAATAGCAGACAGGAAAGTCTCCGAATGGCTCTTTTTAATGATGTGCCTGTTCTCATGCAGTCCTCGTTAAGGACTGAGCCAAGATGCATGCAGAGGACAGAGCGGGGGGGGGGGGGGGGGGGGGGGCTGCGGCCAGTGGCTGCACTACATCTCTAAGAAGCCACAGTGGGGGTCTTAGGCTCCTTTGTGCACTCCCCGGCACATCGAGGCAATCCTGCGCCCTCTTTGCATTCAGCTCGCATTAGCTTCAGAAAATAAATAAAGCAAGCAATCAGGCTGTGACCTCTTATATCCACACCGCTGCCAGCCCCCGCCCTCACCCACCCTCCCTCTGTCTTTTCCCCTTCTTCTTCCTCCACCTCTTACACTGCTACACTCTACATAGGTTTAACCAGCCTGGATTTGCAAAGTGAATGTCAAGTTCAGTGTTTGGCTTAACCACAGGGCAGGTTGTTCCTCCCGGAGAAAAGGCGACTGGAGGATGGAGAGGAGCGAGGGGAATTGGATCTTTGACACCTGTCACTTCCACTCGGCTGCACCTTGCTCCCTCGCCACACATAAGGACTTTTCATGTCACAGCTCAGCATGTTATCATGAGTGGGCACCGGGCCTGAGAAATCCAATTACTCCCAGTGTGTCAGAGCGCTGCCATCATCCTTATGTATGCTATAGTCATGTTCCTCAAATCAGAGAAGATGTGCTTGTTAGCTTCTTCTCTTTTCTTCTGAGCCAGTCTCCCACCTCCATTTCAATCTGTGTGTCTTAGATACCGCAGCTTTCCCACCGCTGACAATCCTCTGTAAAGTGTGGCTCTCACTAGTTGATGGCTAATGCCACGGACATTGCTCCTGACTGCCTGATATTAAGTGGTATCACGGTGCAGACCTCACTGAGGTGAATAATGGAGAAGCTCTGAGAGAAGCAGCATGACTCCCAGATGCCAAACAGAATGGCTTTTGTGACGGGGAAATGAAACGTGTAAGAAAGGCCTCCCTCTGGCTCTTTTCCTCTGCCCACTAGGTGTAAATCTAATGCATCTGCACACAGCCGGGACCTTGCTGTGTCTTCTCTCTTTTGTCGCCATTTTTTCTGAGTGACATTGTCAATCCGATTCAGACAGAGACAGAGAAACTTTCCTTTAAAACCACAATTGTGACACATTTCTGCCAAGCGGTCCAGCTAAGTCTGACACTCTATGACAGTGGTACCCAACCTTTTTTGAATCATGAACTTGTGTTATGTAAGATAGTGTTTTCATGTACAGGCTGGTGATGTGCATAAAAGATATAACCCACCAGAATCAGTGGGTGCTTGTTCTCTTGAAAAACCACGTGGAGCATGAGAGGTGTTCAACCTGTGGCTGTGTTAACTGGTGACTTTCAACTGAGTACATGGCTTTGTCTGCATTAATTTGGTTTTTCACGGATGAGAATTTTCTCAAAATGAAAAAAAAAAAAGGAACATTCACAAAGACTATTTCTGTCTTCAACAGCTGCTGTTGGCTGAGAGTCACCTGTTTACACTGTGACTTGTTATAATGTGACACCTAAATGTTGTGTCCAGGTGCAAAGAAAAATGTTTTAAATGTGTACTAATAGGACGTAGAAAATATTGCAAATTTAAAGTAACACAAAATGAACTTGTACAGATTCAGATTTATTTTTGTAAGGTTAGAACTATTTGATTTGGACTGACGGAAACATTTTACATATAGCAATATTGATTTTTTATTAGGTTGAATATTACACAAAGGTTCCAAATAATTATGAGTTATGGTTTCAAATGGAAATTCTATTGTTAATTACCCATATTTCAGCCTTAAAGAGGTCAAACCAAGTTCATATCACCTATTTTTATGACTGCTAGGATATGCTTCCAATCACTTACACAAAACCTTCTGGTGGTCACATACTGAGTACCCTTGGTAGTGCTACCTACTCTGTTGTAATTGGCCAGTTAAGTGCTGATCTGTGCCATGTCAGAAACTTTACACTCTTTCTTACATCTCTGCCCTGCACTGGGCTTACCACCATTAGCCAATGGGCTTAAATTTAACACAAAACAATGAGAGGACATCACACTGGTAGGTCTATTTAGGGGGTCCAGGGGAATGGGATGTTTTTGGGTAGGTGCTGGCACCATAAAGAGGGGAAGAAGGAGAAGTCTGAATGCTGCAGACATTTTGTTTTGCTCGTAGAAGGGCTCTATTATGTGGAGAAGGCATGTGAAACACACTAAAGAGCATATGAAATTTGAAAAAGCAGAATATGGGCTCTCTCAGAAACTCGCTGATTGGTTTAAATAACATCGTGCCTTTTTTATATCACTGTAAAAAGAAAATATATCACATATAAATAGATATCAGAGTGTCATTTTCCTGTTTTTGTCAATCCAAGTGAATGGTGCCGATGTCTGTTCTGATCATCAGTCATGTCTGAGCTGATCTGGTTTTAGTAATCATTTTGGGGGGTGTATTTTATTTGTTCTGAACTCTGAATTGTCTCTTGGCACATCAGGTTGTTGTTTCCAGCCTGAGCTCTCCAGTGTTTCGTGGGTATCCTATAATAACACACATCATGAGTCAAATATATTTACAATTATGTTAATTTGCAGGAAGAGTACACAAGTGCAGAGTTAAACAACGAGTTTAACTCAGGGCTCATGGAGGTTATGTGTTAAGTCTAAATAGTAAAATTAAACAGACTATTTGTCTGACCCTATCAACAAAAGGAAAGTACCACTATAACCAAACCACACCATCCCACATTCTGGTGCCCTTCTATCTGAGTACTAAGTGGGCCTATCTGACCATAAAGTGCAAAGTATGACAAACTATAGCCCAACAAGTAAATGTAAGGTTCACTTAAAAGGCAAGCAACATCAAGATTGACCAGACTAGACCACACCAAACTGCCCTTAACTTAACTGCACTGCTAAGCTGAGATGCAACATCACTGTCCTCAATCAGGTTTGCCCTTTCTTTCATTGTGTCTAGGTGCTTTTGAACAGCACTTCAACCTGGAACATTTATTGCAGCATTGTGTAGCAGACTTTGTTGTTTTGTGTGCCACTTCTTTGAACACTTCATTCCTCATACATCTTGGAACATCATGTTTTGGGTGTATGTTGTATCCTCAAGAAACAACATTGCGCCTTTGTATGTCATTCATCACAAACAGCATTGTCCTGTATCTGGACCTTCAGTTGTTGATAAGTTTGTTATTGATTTGAACAGACTTGAAGTGTGTGTTTGTAAAATTTTGTGGTTTTATAACCGCGCAGCCAGTAACTACAGGCTGTAAAAGAACTTTTAATATGTCTGCGCTCCTCCTCTGCTCAAAGATAATGATCCCGACCATATCGCTGTCACTGGAACAAGAAATCAGCTTAATAACTTTTGTGGTAGTAAATTAGATACTTTTGTGGCTACATATATCATTACCAAGAGAAAACTAATCAGGGATGTAATTCAGTGATCAGAGAAAATTTGTCTTTGGGTTATAAGTGTTTTAAGGGGATAATTATTGTAAAATATGAAGACAGGATGAAGAAGAATGCAATTAAAGTCAAAAGAAACTGCAATTTGAGCTCATCTTTCTCAGTGAGTTTGATATATTTCCAGTTAAAATAGGATATCGTGGGGTAGCATCATGCAGGGAGGAATCATTTGGATTGGAAAAATGGGAGGGAGTGGTAATTTAAGATGATTGATGCCGATTGCTTTGTTAAAAGATTTTCTTTGGCACTGTTTTATTGGTTTCACCAGTTAACAAAACACCAACGTGCTCTGAGAGTTAATAGGGTCAGGCAATTTATTTAGCTTATGCTTATGAATGAGATATGGGGTGAGACATTTATATTATCATTACAGTATAACTAGGAGGGCTGAAGATTGTAGGATTTAAATTGCATTTTTTTGAAAAAAAAAAAAAGAAATTATTGTATTGTTTAACTATTTTTAACAGAATTTTTTTTTTTTCCTGTTTGGGTCTTTGAGTTATTTTCAAGTTTTATATCTTACTTCCTCCTTTTATGATTATACTTCTGATTCAGTTCTCTACCACTGACACACATACAAACACTATCCAAACACCCCACACTGAGTATGGGGAGGAAAAATGGGAAGAGAATTGGGAAAGCAAATAGAGCTGTAAGACACCAGTGAGCCTTAGAAAACAAAAAATCATTAAATATTTCCACCTTTGGGGCATTGGTGGCATAGTCTATTTGTGCACTCTACCGTCACATGTCGATGGCACTAAGGCAAGACACTTAACATCAGGTTGTTCCCACTGCTGCATCGTGGGGTGTAACTGGGTATGAAAGTGTGTGGATGTTTTAGCTAATGCTGATGGAAAACTTACACTGAAACTCAGAACCATCAGTCAGTGAATGTGAGAGCAAATGGGTGTAAATAGGTTGATGTGACGTATGATGGAAAAGTGTACTGATCAGAAAGACCAGAAAACTGCTACACAAGCTCAACTCCACTCACCATTTATCATAATCAGTGTAGAGTTGGATTTCTATGTCTTGTCTTTTAAACAAATCAAAAGTATTGGTGCATCACAATAATGGCAGAATGAATATCTCCCTCAATAACTCTCAGTATCCAAATTGCCCTTCTGATGACAGACTTCAAATTAACCTCTGGGGCCCACAGTGAAAGTATAAATCCAACCACAAAACTCATCTCAGCAGGCCGCTGGCGTCCCAGCTGCAGACCTACCCACTCTCCCATGCCAGCCAGACCGCCTGCCTGTCTGCCTCCCTGATTCTGCCTGCATCCCTGTCTGTCTGCTTGGCTCATTTCCTTCACAATACATTGGCAGAGGACATCTTTAAATACACTGGGACAAATACAGCAATTCTGTGTTTAAGCTTGACCGATCTGGCAAGCTAATTTGCTCCTAAACCCTGGGGTCTGGAAGAAACAAGGGGGACAGAAGCAGATTTTTAAATAACATTTGCGATTGGGGTCGAGGGGAAGAGGGGTTGTAAATGGGGGAAATGGATGAAGGGAAAGAGATTTGGCTGAGTGATGGCGATGGAAAAAAATGAAGCATGATTCAAGTTGGAAACAGAAATGTCTTCTCCCTAAGTAGATTTCACAATTTGTTATTAACAGGGATAAAGCTCTACTATACAATTTTAAGTTTGTAACAGCTCAAATGGTCAGAGAAGGAAAAATGAAGTTTAAATGTCAGGGAAGTATAACCAAAAATAATGGTTTGTGTAGCAATGGTTCTTTTCCTCAATAAACAACAGGTCCATGACAAATTAAAGACGCTTCACCGCTGCAGAGATTTCTATTTTTAAATCCCATTTTTCCTCCCCTTCAGCCAAGAACACACAACTAATAAAGTGTGGGAAATTAGATTTTAGAATTTAATGGTTCCAAGCGATCTATAACCCATAAATATCTTAGCAAAAGAAACCATTATGTCCTCACATTTGCTATAAAGAGACATTTCTCTTATTTTTTTTTTCCTTTTCAAAGTGCTATTTCTATTAGCTTTCTGAAATAAACACAATACTTCAGCGCCTGTCAGTGTGTCCGGCTCTGAATAAGTGGAGACGGCACACCGGGCAGCATACCAAATATCTAAGGACTTTAACTCTCTGTGAGCTTCTGCTTTACCTCAAAAGGAGCGGCCTTACATAATTAATATAATGTGGCTTCTCATCCAGTCATGTTCACTTTGTGTCAGCCAGGATTGTGTGTTTTATATTCCATTTTATCTTGTCGCTGAAGCACCAGCACGATTCCTGCTGTCTCTCTTATTCCTCCCTTAAAGTGTTTTTTTTTTCCTCTATATGGAAAAAATAATGTCTACTTGCCTCTTTTCCTGACAATTTTAACAACCACTGGAAGTAGGACATGGAAATATGGGGAGTTTGTGGAGTGCTGGGCAGTTTTGGCTGAAAGAGTGCAAAAATATCCACAGTCAAAGAGAAGATGAGACAGACTGAGGACAGTGATTGTTGTTCTAAAAGATGGTCCATCTGACCATTCATATAGCGTGCATTAATATTAGATCAAACCTACTGACCCTTGGTAAAACCCTGTCCCCCTTGATTGCTTGTCTCTTAGCTCCCTCTCATTTGAAACAGTTATACAACACCAATTAATAAACTTTTATTGATTTGAACATTTTTCTTAGTGAGAAATTAAGACAGCGACACAGTGGGGTGTATGAGGATATCTGAGAGACCTCTAAAAACTTGTTAAAATTGATGTTATTGCCAGTGAGCTAGCATTACAGAGTATCAGTGTTACATTATGATAACAGTTTTAGCAAAATAATGTGGCCAGAAGATTGCCTCTGACACTGCAAGCACACGTTTTAGTCTCACTGAAGTAACAAAGGTTTCAGTGTAAATGTGATGCATTGATGATTCTTAGCAAAGGTGAAAGCTTGTCTAACAGGAAGTAACCTAGCAGATCAAGTCATGAGAGGTGGCTCTGTAGCCAGGAGACCAATCAGAGAGACATAAAGAGTCAGTTGGTACCAAAGGGTAATCCAGAATGTGTTCTGACAACAATTTTGAACCCACAGGGTTAGACCTCAGAGCGTGGTCATGTGCAAAGGCTGTTGTCCTCAAAGCTTGTGACCCAGCTTCAGGTCCAGTCTGTTGCTCCATCCTCACTTATCTTTCCCTGCATTCTCTCTCTGTCTCTAGAAATTATTTCTTATCAGACATTTGTACATTGTAATTGTTGGAACAAACATGCCAGACCAGGATTATGTCTGCTTAGTTAACAACTATGGAGCTGAGTGAAAAAATGTCTTTCACACTGATATTCATGACAGTCAAGTTTAACATGCCCACCAGCAATGAAGCAATGTCTTTGCTTAACCCTTCATGGACCCCTGCTTTGCCCCTGGACCCGGAAAGCCTGAACCATTTCCCCCATTATGGATGGACTATGGTTGCATAAGGTCTACAATCTAGTAGTATTTTGATGCAGTCAGGTGATGCTTTAACTAGCTACAGGCTCAAAGGTAATGTGAAAACATAAAAACAGGAAACTCAAACCTAAAACTGTCAGTTAAACTCATTTCACTCTGATTTTGTTTGTTTGTCATAATGCAGCATGAAACAATGCCACCACACTTGGCATATTTTCTCATAAGGGTGCATGTTTATTGTATTTCTGCTTTTACTGCCCTGGGAGGCTCTCTGCATCTTTTTTTTTTTCTATTTAACCCAGTTAAGCTCTCTGCAGCCTGGCTTTTTGCCTCTCTGTCTGGGTTAGATCCAGTCCAGAGTGTCTTATGTGAGATTTAAACAGTCACTGTCTTGTTTACAGTATGAAAACTAGGGCATCACTTTTGGTCCAACAAAATCTACAGATCACATAAACTCTGACCTTTGTAAATCCCAAACCTCCAGGCGTTGTTTATTTCACAACATAAACTAAATGTAAAGCCTGTGGAGCATTATTAAAGTGTTTCTAAGATATTCAACCTCTTGGATGTTCTGCCAGTTGAGGTCAGGGCACAGTGAGGTGAGAAGATCCTCTCAGAAAAACTGCATCTTTCAGAGCTCTTAAACCAGCCCACTCATGTATGTCCTTATGACAACCAGCATCACGTTGTTTCCACTACATCAAGCAGTCCATTGGCTAACAGTCCTGCTCCTGAACTGAACAGCGCACTGCGATGACATAGTGATTTATAAAACAGCATAGCGATTGCTTTTTTTCCCCCGCTGCTGTTACACAGCTGTTAAACAGATGCTGTTTGTACCAATTTAGAAGCTAGTGCATTGTTTGTCAACACCAGTTTGGAAATTCATTCTTTATACCCGAACCGGCTGCACAATGTGAAGGCTGGGTGGACAGACCGGCGGCAAGGGAGGGGAGTGGATATAGGCATTTTCAGGATTAGGCTTGCCTCTGTTTAGAAACAATTATTGACATGTGCTTGTGAAGGATGTTTGACTGTGTTAAAATGAAGCTAATGTGTCATTGTAGATCACTTTTAGGGAGGACAGAGGCAGCACTGGGGGAAGTGACAAGCTGTCAGACACTCTGCAGCCCTGGATGGATTAGACAGTGAATTCATTCTTGATAAACTGGCTGGTGCTAATGTTCAGAAATAGAAACTCGGGCCACGTGAACCCCTGGCTCCCCCAGCAGAACAGCAGTGCTAACAAGGGTGCCCAGTGCCTATAATTTTCTTCACAATTTATATTTGACCGAGTGAGTTGAAGGAATTCTCGTCAGAAATGAGAGGCAGAGACTTTTGGGTGAGGGATTCATTTAATTACACTGATGTACATGAGATGGCAGCTCTGATGAGACGAAAGAGGAGGACAGAAGGAGGAGACACATAAAGGATGTGCAGGGAGGATGAATCTGAGGGTGTTTGGGGTGTGGGAGTTGAGGGGGGGTAGCTTGATGTGACTGAACCAGATGCTGCAGGGAGAAGGAGAGGACTCGCCGCTGCGTGGAGAATGATGGCTGTGCATGGCGCAGTAAGGGTGCCCCTCCACTGTTTGTAAAAACAAGACCATCACACTCCATCTTGCCGCTCCCGCAGGAGCCAGGCCTCCAGGCTGATTTATGGCCCACAGACTGAATTGGCTGCCTGGGATGACAGCAGCGCTCGGACTCTCCCTGGTGAGCGCTGAAGGAGGCTGCTTGGCCAAGCCTCGGCCTCAGCCAGCCACTGAGCTGCCCTCTGCTGAAGTTAGGGCAGAGTCGAGTTTAAGCCACGTCCCTTGTGTTAGGATCAGGCAGGGCCGAGCCTGTTAGCTCTCCATAATTTGGACTCTAAGCCACCGCCACAGACCGTCATTCTCCATTCTGCTGGTGCCATGTTTTCAGATATTTCTCCCCTGTGATATTCCTCTCAGCTTCTGCATCACAGGCTCCATCAAGACTCTGTAGTAACAATTTAGATTTAATCAATCTTTGCCATGTGACTGCCAGGATGGAAAATTAATATGGAGAGCAATTAGAAAACAGCCATCTCGCTGTCAAAGATACGCCGAGATGAGAGCAGAGGAGTGGACGGCGTTTAGCAGAAAAACAAAATCCCTCAGTATACTGCACAGAGATGGTGGGAGTGTTTACTCTCAGGCTGTCCTCCAAAAAGGTCATCAGGTCTGCAGTCACTTTTATTAACTTTCTGTAGATTGAATTCTTCTGGATTTTGTACCAGCCCCCGTACACAGAAATGAAAACAGACAAAAAGCATCATGTTCCTTTTTGTTGCTTCAACACAGTAACCAGGGCTGGAAAGATGCACATGCAAAATAAAACAAAACTGAAAATCCCTGAATTTCCGTGATGAGCTGCATGTGTAAGCCGAACACTGGTGCTTTGCACCCATATTTAACCTGTTTTCCTCGCTGAGACCCTAAATGCCTCACACCCTGATTTTTTTCAATAAACTTAATAGTTACCTTTACAATGAAAATCCATGTAATGGCACATGCCCCCACTTACACTCAAAGTAGGGTCTGTGTGCCCTCCTCTCCAATGTTACCTGTCTTATACTACCCTTGGAAATGGAGCAAAGAGGGGGTCAAGTCATTCCCCCCATTCTGTCCCTGCAACATTCAGAGTGGAGGTGAAGTGTCACAGGGACGTAAATATTCCGTCTATAAATGGAAGCAAGAAAAGGGCTATTGTGTGTTATAATTTTGCATAGGCTTAGTAAATATAGAATATTAATTATATGAATATTTGTAGATCAAAAACTTGTCCTGATCAAAGTGGAAACTGTCAAACTTTTTTTTATTTATTTATGTTGTTTATTAACTGCAGGACATCCTTGTTCTATCGGGTTTAAGTATGAAACATCATTTCAGTATCATGATGCTTAATTTGTTACTTATTGGTATCAAAGTTAAGATTTTGGTGCTGTGGCAGCACAAATCAATGAAAAGCTTTGTTTTGATAAACTATGTTAATACAGTGTTCAGAGGCAATGTGAAATGTAGAAACACAATACTTACCACAGAAATGACTCAAGTAAAAGTACCGTCTTAAAACTGCTTAAGAAGAATACAAGTAGCCTGAAATCTTTTAAATAAGACCAGCATAAACTCATGTAACTAGTTACTTTCCATCCCTCACCAGAGCTAAACACCAGTCTTTCAGTTATGAGACAGGTCGTAGCATTTCTGTGCAGTTTAACATCAGAGACTGAGAGAAAATAACCAGAAATCAAAGGAAATCAGAGAAGCTGGTGCAGCCTGCGAGTTAAGTGTATCTAAACTCCTCTAAATTATTTGCTTTTTATAACAGCTCCATCTACATTAAACTGTCTGGCTGTCTGTTTGGGAGTGTGTTTCTTTGTCTGACAAACAGAATCAGGACATTTATTGTTTCAGCTACAACAAGAATGTCAGCATAAAAGAAGAAATTTAAGCCCAAAGTGGCAGACATTTTTCCCAAAATGATTTATCATGCCACAGTGCTGTTCCATTTTTTTTTTTTTTTGTTTTTAGGCTGATTCATCTCACTGTAAAACCAAACTGACTGAATTGTGTCAAACTGTAAATCCCCATTGCCTTGTGGCTCCAGTTTAAACCTAGAAATCCACAATGTAGATTTTGTCACCTGAATTTGGGCTCACATCCCCTGGTTCGTCTCGACTCCGGCCCTCCTCGCTGCCCTCCTGTTTCATGCTGCTGCTTACACTCATTTTGCAGGATTACATCATTGTATTCAACCTCCAGGCTTGTGTGTGCTACTTTTGGAGGGAAAAGCGCCTTTGTTTTCCAAGCCAGGCTCCACGTGTTAGCCAAACAGGGCACAAAATATCTGGCGAAGGCTCAGGGAGCTTTTCGGGGAGTCGCCGCTCTTTCCCTTCCCTTTTGTGTCGGGGGATTTCGTCCTTTTGCTGATTCCTCTGTTTTTGCTACATTAGCGACAAACAAATAGCACCTCCAGCTGTATGACATGAAGGGATCATTATACGCCAGGCACAAGGGGAAATTGAGAAATGAGCTTGTCGGATTGCGGGATCCCCCCGTGTTGCAGCTGAGGATCAGCGCGCTGTAAGTTGGAGTTAAGACGTTTTTGTCTGATTGAGGGGAAGAGATGAGATTGAATCAACAACTGGCTGTGTGCAGACACAGGATGGAGGCAAATGTGGGTTCAAGCCACGCTGGTTCTGGTGCGGGTAGCTTTAAAGCACAGGTAGCTTTGTATTTTATGTTTTACATTCCTTTCACATCAGAACATACAGATCTAAATAGGCCTTTGCTTACAGTATATTAAGACTTGGGGTGGGCAGTACATCTGTTTTGTAAAATAGGTATATGTACATATTTTTAACAACACTTAGGGTAGACAGTATCTTTGTAAGCAATATTAGACATATTGCCTCACAGTAGCCTTATAGCTTTCATCAAAATTTGCATGACCATTTGTTAGTGAAATAAGCCATACTAGACCTAAAAAGGGCTGTTTACAAAAAGAACTACTAACAGCCTACTGGGTAGTGTAATGAATATGGTTACACTGAAAGAAAAATATTAATATTTTCCCCCACATGTTAACTTTATGCATCTGGCTGTTTGCAGAAATGCCTGTGTCATAGATATAAGATCATATTTTTGGTCAATATTGCCCATGACCAAAAACATGACCCAATCTGCCATTAATTAATGCATATTAGTCTTTTATAACTATTGTACTGTATTATGCTGTTGGGTAGAACTGTATTGTATTACCAAAATCACCACTTTCAGGAAATGAAAAAGATGTATTGTTTATATTCTAAATAAATGTTTTATAGACCTACAGAATCGGTAGGTTTTTTAAAAGTGCACCAAATTCAGTGCTTACATATTGTTACCTTAATGTCAGCAGATGGACATTGGAGTGGAAAGTACTGACAATTGTCTAGTAGTTGTAGTACCTTATGGTCACTTTGACATGTGTGACATTATAAAGGATGTGATACTGATATTAGTTGTTGCACTTTGTGTTGGGTGGGTCCACAGCAGTGGCAGGTCCACAGCAGAAAATAGGATCATAGAAGCACACAGATCCACAGCAGCAGGCTATCCGCATTAATAATCCAGAAAAGCTTACAAGACAAGGGAGCTCAGCGACACTCATGATGTACAAAGGCAAGGTCTTGAGGCTTTATCCTAATGTAGAAATACTATTTTTTCTGATTTGATGGCAGTGCTTTGCAAACAAAAACACAGACATGCCCCTACCTCCATCCAAATGTTTGTATTTTAAATGTAGATCACTAAAGCACACACAGGCAGCCTCCGCCTCCCAGTGGAACTCCCTCAGTAATTAATTTGTATCTAACCATAGAAAGGAAATGCTCCCAATGACATCCTGCTCTTTGCTGAACTTCAAGCCCATTTCTGGCTCTGATTGGCAGGCTTATTTTCCTAATGACTTTGAATACACATTCACAGCAGGAGATGCCTTCACTGTCTTTGTGTTTCATAGTTGTTGACTTTCATAGCCTTGTATGGCTGTAAAAGCCATTAATTCATCTTTCGCTATTGCTAAAGGAAGATAGAATGCGTTTAGTAGGAGGTCAATGGCCTGTCACATTTTTAAAAATTTGAAATCAGCCCTTTTTTTTAAATTTTTTGTGTCTTTTGGAGCAACATCTGCGTTTTATTAAGCTCGACACAGAGGCAGGATGTGTGATCGTTAATGGCACTTGGCTTTCATAACAATGTCATTTCCAACCCCAGTTTGCTCTCCCATAGACCCTTGAAGGAAAGGAGAGAAAGTGGCATTCACTGCGTGTGCATGCGCTGCTGAGTAGCGAGCATACAACTCGTGTATATTTCTTTGTGCCTTTGGGGCTTTTCATGCTCAAGAAAGAGCTCGGGGCGATAGGAAAAAAAGCCAAAGTGTTTAGAGGAAATTGCATTCATTAGCGGGATGCTTGTAAATCTTTAATCAGTGGGTAAAGTCTACTTTGTCAAACATGTCAAAGTGGATTTATGGGGGAATTTCACACTACTAAGTTTAGAGCTGAAGGCTTACACATTGGTACAAGTTTAACATTTTTTGAAACTCCCAAATTCTTATTATGTAGAATTATAAAGTGCTAAAAGTACTAAAGTGTAATAAGCTTCGCACAGCTACTTTAAGTGAAACATCGACTGCCTACAGCATTTTTTGCAAGTTATTAAAGAAAAGGCATGAAAAGGGGTTCAAAATACGGGTAACGACAAAGCTGCTACATAGGATTAACAAAAGAACATGGGATTTAAAGAGGAGGGGGCTTGAGAGAAGGCATTGCTCCGGACAATGTAATCTAGAGTGTGGCCATGTTTTTCTATATTATTCATCACCCTCTATTATGTTCTTGGTACCTGGCTTCAGACTTTCTGTTGTGATTGCATTATTACAGTCTGATTGGATCCTTTCTCTTTAAACAAAACCTTCAGCTTTGTGCCTTTTGTCTCCTTGATTGCTGCCAGTGCCGAGACTACGACCAATCAGCATTCATGCAAATTTACATACATACAAGAGTGGGAAAATATATTCAATCTGCTCATTTTTCGACCTCATAAAGTGCTTTTAACTGCACAGAGATTGTGTAAGTATTGGTTTGTGAGGCAGAATGGATAAAGTGAATAATGCTATGTAATGATGTTTCGTAAGGTTAATATTTTTTGCTGTGAAATAAGCCATCTACATATGAGATTCTTATTAAAATGTTCGGTGTTGTAAGAAAGAGGATGTTTCAGCCCTTTTTTATTGGGGATAATGAGCTGTGTGTGGCACATAAGGGGGCCTTCCACACCCAACTTGTTTGATGAAAAAAAAAAAAAAAGGCAAGGACCTTAGCAAGTAATGTGAGGTTCATTTGTGCTTATGTGGAGGCAGTCAATCAAACCCTGGATCAGACCAAAAAAATGTACTGAGACCACTTTAAAAGGTTTGTTTGTTACAGAAACAATGAAATAACCTTAAGGGTGCATTCCATAAACCTCAGAAATCTGATGTGGGAACTGGAATTATCGTCACATCCTAGATAAACGTAGTCCAGTTGTTACAAACTGGTAAAGCTGGGGTACCGGAAGAACATCTGACTTCCTGTGTGGAAATTCTGACCAAAAGGAGCATTCCCGGTGACACATTAAATTTGGAACCCAGACAATCCGACTTAGGAACATATCTGCAGGAAGCAGTGCAGTTTTTGTAGGATAAAACCCATCATCAAGCTGCTGTCCATAAAAGATGTACCATATAGAACTGGACATTCAACATTCCCCACATATAGTTAAAAGCAGTGGTTCTCAACTTGTTGGTTGGCACTCAAAATGTTGAGATCAGGATTATGAAACAAAATTACTTGCTGATTTTAAAGTATGTACCACATGCTTTCATTTAACATTTTTGCTTTTGACATTGTCATTTTTTACACTAAAAACAAGAAATACATAGCAATATACTTGTGAAAATGGAATAAAAACTCAAAGTAATGCTGATAATAACATGAAAAAAGAAAAATATATCATGTCATGTGGCACAGTAATCATTTAACCTCGATTACTCCACTGTCATTATGGTGGATGGCATTTACTATAACTCCGATTAAAAACTTAAAAACTTTGAAAACTTAACAAATCTTTAGTCTTTTATGGAAAATAGAGAACTGAAATTACAAAAGAGATATAAAATTATGGTAAGAAAAAGATCAATTTAAATGCCATGGTTGCCTACATCACGGTCCATACTACGTGGACATAACTATTGGCTATTTGTGCCCCACAGATGATTATTTTATGAAAAATTATGATTGTTTTCACATGTTTTGTTTTGGGGAATGATTGTAATTGAATTGCAACTGAAAGCTCATGTGTCTTGCATGAAATTACTAATGACTAATGACTAGTTACAGAGTATTTTTTGCATATGACTGATTTGGTCTGCTTTTAAAATGTCCCTGTGTGATCAGTAACCAAGATCGAGGCCATTACACAACAATGCAACAAACTGGTTCGAATCAAACTAACTGTAGTTGTGACAACCCTCAGTGTGTGTGGATCAAAGCTACTGCCACACCATCCCTGACTCACTATGATGTGTTCATGTGCTCATTGGGCAGTCATGTGTCTGCAGTCTTAGAACTGGTGTTCATGTTTCCTGCCTCGGAGCGTGCGATGATTCCTCTGCAGCTCCGTTCCATGCATTCATCTCCAAACAGCCCATGATAGCGTTTACTCACTCACCCAGTCGTTTAGTCACCGTGTTATCCGTCACTCTCATCAGATTATACTTTATGAGGGACAGCGCCGGCACATCTGCCCCCGAAAAGCCCGTCTTGGATCTTTAAATATCGATCCCCCGGGGGGCCTTGGTGGAGGTGCCTCTCACTAGCGTAGGAAAAAAGAAGGGGAGAAAAACAGATCATTAGTGATTTTAATTAGGTGATCTGTCAAGCTGCGATTGCCAGATGTAAGCGTATGCATTTGGGTCGATGGCAATCCCTTCTCACAATCCCTGCGCTTGTCACCTTGGGCCTCTGGAATGCAGGAAGGCTCTCACTTGGAGTGAAACAAGCAGAAGGGAAGCACAGGAAAATGTGTCATCTGTGGCAGGTTCTTTCTCTGGGTTGGAGCAGGTGGAAAACACAACAGCACAGTGGCACGGAAACAAGATTTTAGAGTTGTTGTGTCTATTTCTTGTGCTAATTAATGTTGAAGGAGAATTTCATTTGAAAAGTATTTCTGTCAAAGCAGTTACAATGATTAGAGAGCACCTTTACATGGATTAGAAAGAGTAGCTTTTTATGTTAACTTTGAAGAGTTTGTTTAAAAATCAGTTATTTTACTTCAACTTACAGGTGATTCAAGTCTTTTTAGGGGTGAATAAGTGCCCCTAACTTTTACCCCAGACCCCCTAAAGTAACAACAACAAAAATGATTATTACAGTTCATGATGTTTTCTCGACCATTCATCCAGTGTGCCTGCCCAAAATCCCAACGCAATGCCCTCACCACTCCAAAACAATGGCTTAAAATACTCAAAACAATGTAGCCCTTGTTGTTATGAAATTTATTTCACTATAATGTCATCGTCTTTAACGTATTTTCCTGTCCTGATCAATGTCAATTTCTGTTTTGTTTGTTCCTGCCAAGGATGCATCCTTGTTTTAAAGCCTCTTATCTTAAAAAAATCCAGCTGTTTCTTTATCCTGTGTAATCTTTTATCTTCTTTTGTAGATATTTCTCACAAGCATTCATACAGACAGTTGTTGTACAGGTTGAAGTTTCCATATTTGACTCTTTTTTTAGCAACTTTACGCTGGTCCAAGATGTAATTTGCTGATATCGTCAGGGCAAGAATTGTAACTTTCTAAGGTTTGCAACATGAAAGGGACCATTCAGCCAAAGTAACTGTACTTTTACTTGAATACTACATTCTTGTACCCTTCCACTCCTGATTTAAACAAAGGAAACATGGAGGAAAAATTTCGTCATTTCAGTTTGAGAGAGCATGATCTTGTTTTTGTTGATACTTGTTGTTTTTAAAAAGTTCCTCCCCTCCAACACAACAAACTCCAAAAGAGTGCAGTTCTACAGACTCAGGCAAATCTTTCTTTCACTCCAGCGTTAAACATCATTCAATATTTATAAGTCGGCGCCAGATGACAGAGACAGAAAGGGAGCGAGCAATGAACCAGGCAACAACACCGCAACCCGTCTGCTGTCTCTCTCTCTGAGATATCTGATTGCACTGTTTAAACCTGCCTTTCATCTGCCGACGCTACAGAAAACCCGATTAGAGGAGAGCTGCAAATGGACTTTTGATTTTACAATACATAATTGAATTGTCATGTTAAGAGCGCCCCAAATGTCCAGCTTCAAGTTATGAGTGCGTGGCGTACAGAGGACTTCTGCCTTTGGCAGATACAGCAGATCAATGCAAGTAGGAGAAGTAATACTTAAGTCCCTAACTGAGTTTGTTTTTGCTGTTATTGAAGTACCATTTAGATATATTTAATGTGTGCAAAGCCGATTACAAGATGGACCTAACATTTATTTAAATAATAAAATTCAATGTAGCTCTTGTTAGGGTAAGAAAGGTTGATATGTAGTGAACATATAGTGAACATTCGGCAAATTTTTTATGTTTTTTGGGTCGGTACCACAAAACCTTTTCAGGTGACTAACAATACACTGTTATAGAATTAGAAAGCATCTTTCATCTCCTTTAGAAGCTGGTATCATTTATCTTTCTTCAGAAAAAGGGAAAACATATCCACATTTGTGATGCCATGTCGGTTTTATTAAATATGTCACAGCTGCACTTTTTTTTCTTTCTTTTTTTTCTTATTCACTGTCCTTAAAGGGATAGTTTCAGTATTTCTGAGGTGGGGCTGTATTAGGTTATTTCATAGGTAGATGCATGAACTACAGTAGTTTGACCTGCTCTGCCTTTGTGACAAAAGAACTAGCACAGAAGTCAGGCTAAACATTGCTGCAGGTGGGGCCTAGAGCTCTGCATAATCAAAGTAAAAGATCATCCCCAGGGTGATTGATTTCTGTCCCGGACCCATTTGAGACACTTTACTTTTATGCTAACAAGCTTCTTTGTTATGGTTATATCTCACTAAAATTCAGTAAATTACACAGAGCTCTTGTCCCATCAATGAATCAATGTATAGACTAGATTCCATGCCATGCGTTTCTTACAGGTTCAGAACTGATCAATATTGCTTTAGCTAATGTATTTACTTTTGAATTGAACCTCATACAACCCTATTAAAAAAAATTGGGACTATCCCTTTAATGGCAGATCACATACATCCACAAACTGTGTCTGCAGTATTGGGCTTGTCTCCAAGCAAATAAAAGTTGATAATCTATTATCAGTTATCATTTATTGGTTAAAGCTGATACATAATCATTTATTAAGCCATTTTGAGACAGCTTTTTCACTCATTTGATCTTGAAGGATGGGATGCACAATGTTTGTTTGTTGAACATTTTGCAGGTTTTTGATCCCAAAGTCCAAAATGAGTTTGGAAAAATGTTTTTGGTTTTCTGCTGCTTTTTCTTTAAATAATCTAACACCTGATTTTTACTTTGGTGCTTAGTAAATGTTTCTATAATCTTCCACTTTGGGACAAGGCAGATTATTTGTGTAAAAACATGAGTAAAGGTTGAAAAAGGGTGATTTAAAGATGAATTAATGATCTGGTCTTCTCTTTGTTCTCCTCAGATCCAAGTGAAGGCTTCCACTGCCAGGATGAGTGTCGCATCCTCGGCCACTCCGACCGCTGCTGGATGCCCCGCGTCCCCATCCCAGCACGAGCCAAGTCGCCCGAGCATTCCCGCAACGTCATCGCCCTATCCATCGAGGCCACTACAGTGGATGTGCCGCACTACGAGGATGGCACCACAAAGAGAACTTTTGCAACCTTTGGCAAGGACGGGCCGGAGGACGTGGAGCGGGGCGAGGTGAAGGGAAAGCGGACTCAGGAGTCGCAGGTGTGCAGCCCCAAGGCCAATGGAGGGGCTGTCCGCGAAGCTGGCAACGGGCGTGAGGCGGCCAGCCCCATCACTTCCCCTGTGCACCTGAAGAGCCCCGTGTCCAAGCCGTCATCTGCCTACAACACTTTGAAATGCCGCGATGCAGAGCGGATCGCCAACCACAGCCTGCTGCGGCAGCCGGAGGGCAAGGACAGTGAGCCGGCCGTCAGGGAGATCAACACGCTTCTCCATGATGGTCGAGACAAGGAGTCTCCAAGCAGCAAGCGCCTGAAGGACATAGTGCTTTAGCGAGCTTCTCTCTGACACAACAACATGCATACACACAAACAGTGTAAACTCACATATATGTACCCCGCAATAGCTGTGTGTGTACACAGAGGAAAGCCAGGCTGACGCACCCTTTTTGCAGTAAACAGAATTAAAGAAGCAGCCTGGCTGAGGATCATGAACTGTGGTATGCTGCAGCTTGCCGTGTGCTCAAGCCGAGGTAGTGGATGTGGCTTTGTCGTAGTCGCAGTACTTTTTCCTTGTTTGCTTTTTGTTAAGTTTTTGGTTCTCTCAGTCTGCAATGAGTGTGGAGGCAGGTTACTGTAGACTGCATGGACACGGCCGGCGGAGCTCTCCAGCCCTCTCCAGCGCCAAAGCAGGACACTATGTGTTTGGACACCCGAGGTGCCAATTCTTCAGTACAGTTATGCCTTTTGAACTACTTTTGTATCACAAACTGATATTTGCCTTCTTTGGTTTTTGCAGTTTGTTCTAGCTGCCAAAATCGCTCTTTGTTCCTTTGTATAGTGAGCTTCATCAATGTAATAAACGACAGCAGACACACACAGGACTCATCTAAAAATACTCTCCATTTTACTCCTTCGACAGTTTTCAGTGCATTCAGGAGAAGCGGAGGGAGGCTTCTTTTTGCCCTTTTTCCTCGGCTAATAAGAGAAACTTTCTCTGCATATCCCTGAGGATGTCCCAGTGTCATCAGACTGTGAGGTCTTTACAGTATTTATATTTTATCACGCAAGGAGCTAAATGAACTCTCTCTATCTGCCCAGCCGCTGTGAACACTGGAAGTGGGACAGACACATCCTTGTGTTCAAATTGAGTTGTATGAAAAAAAAGACTTACTGCTTTTGAAATCTCCTGTGCCCAACCTTGATTGTAGCCAGTGGAGCACAAATTAGGACTTTGTGCTCTGGTCTTGTACTTTTTTTGACTTTTGACTATGGGGCTAGGATAGAAGGGATCGTCACTCATGTCTTGCTATGTGAAACTCTCCATAGGGTTTACTATTATCATTTTTAATAACCCGTTGTTATGTGACAATCCCTTTAATGTTTTGTTTCAAGAGAAAAAAACGAATAAACATTGGTGTTCAACTGAAGCTACAGTAGCGTTTGTTACACAAACACAAAAATGAAAAAAACATATATGCCAAAATATATTTTATAAATAATTTAAAAATGTATAATGAGAATATTTAATGCTGTGTAGTTATTTTATGAGTAAGTTATACTTGAAATTAACTTGCTTTTGTTCATTTGTCTTTTTGCTTTTATATTGAATCCGATTTGTTTTTGTTTATTTTAATTTCCAAAAATGAACTGGGATTATCAATTTCTTTTGATTTCTAAATGTGACCCCCTGGCTACTGTTGCAGTCTACCTTGTTGTAAAGAGTTTCTTATTGGTCAGTTCTTGTGCCATCAAGTTTCTGTGTGGGCTACTTAAAAAAAAATGTACAAAAAGACAAAAAAAAAAGATCAACAACAAAAAAGCGATATCAGCACCAACATTAGTGTGTCAGTTCAAAGAGCTTAGAGTGAGATAGCAAAAGATACCAAAAAAGATGCAAATAAAACCTTAAAGATTGCAGGACAGGAGGAGGAGAGGCTCCTGAGATGGTAAACAAGGCTCCACCTACTTCGTACGTCAAAGCTGGCTTCAAATTGGGTCAAAATACAAGAGTTTTCAGCTTCAACTGAGGACATGTGGACGATGTCACACTGTGCCATCTGTGCTCAGTTGATATTTAAGCTGAAGTGGAGAGAGAGAGCTGCAAACAGGGCTCTCCCTCCTCCAAACACCTCTCAGCACACCAGGTGGAACCATGTTTGAGTGGTCGAAGGTCTAAGGGAGAACCGTGTTGCACATCAGCAATGTGGTTTTATGTTGCTTTGCAGTACACCATGTAAAATGTGGAAAAAGATGAATGACAATGGACAAATTGCATACAACAAACTAGATCTTGTAGCTGAATGTTTTGCTGGTCTCACCCATGGCTTCTGGCAACATGAAAATTGGAATAATCACTGAATGTATACAGCAGCTTATAATTAAACTATTAAATGTCATCTGATCTGTTTCTTTGTCTTTACTCAGCATGTCTGTTTTTAAGGATGCACAAAAGATCCAGTTTTACACCTTTTAGGAACTTTTTACAAAAAGAAAGGCCATATATTCAGTTGTTTAGCATGGCCAGAAGTCTCACACAAAATTTGACTTTCACTCTCCTTAGCGCTAACACTGCTTGGATCTGAGTTGTCATTTGGTTGGTCAATGATAAGTACATCCACTATCAGTCGTAAGGTCTGAGCCTGTTATATGTTAATGTGTCCTTGGGCAAGACGCTTGACCCCAAGTTGCTCTCACTGCTGCATCAGTGGGGTGTAAATGGGTATGAAAGGTCGTGGATGTGTGGACAACTTACACAGGTACTCAGGACCATCAGTGAGTGAAGGTGAGAGTGAATGGGTGCATAGGTGGATGTGACATTCGGTGTAAAAGCACTTTGAATCAAGAAACGTGCTATTGAGCGTCGTATTGTATTCATTTTCTTTAAATGATTGAGAAAGCAAGCACTAACTGTCTTTCTTACAAGGTAAAGCTAAGCTGACCACTGGCAGATAGAAGCTAGCCAAGAATGCTAACATTTTCTCAAATTTTAACAGAACTTTTATTGAGAAAAATCTATAATAATGGAAAGTCATCACTTTCTCAAAGTAGTTTTTGCATAACACTCCTTATTTTCTTAAAAAAAAAAGAAAAAACACTACCTGCTTTTCCTGTAGGGTGGAGTGTGACTAGATATTTTGAATGAGGACCCTCAAAGAGATATTGAAGCATTTTTGAAGTTGGGTTGTATCAAGGGCTTGACAGTAGTCAGTAAAGTGGCTGAAAGGGGTCCCAACAGCAGTGTACCTCCAAGGAGAACAAGCTGAGACAACCGGTAAGGTACACTGCTGTTGACTGGTACAGCTGTTTTGTGTAATCGTGGGAATTTTGCATAAAAACTTTGCTGCATCTTAAAATAGTGCCAAGCACAGAGACTTCCAGCAGGACAACTAAAACGCTCTCAAATCTTCGCCCAATTATGAAGTTTTTATAAAAACTTACACAGTTATGGGAAATACCTTTACTCGCCAACAACAGTGGACCATACTCATCGTCTCAGCTCATTCTCCCTTAAGGTGCTAAGAGCCACTTCAGTGACTATTGTCAAGTACAACCCAACTTCAAAAATACTGAACGTGCAAAGTGTAAAAGGGGTTTTTGATTAAGCACTCACCAAGTACATTTAACAGGAATGTTAGTGAATATCTAATCCTTAACCATATATATACCTTATATATGGTATATAACCATATATTTATATACTTTGTACGATAAAGGTATGTTTCTTACAGTTAGCCTTCTGCATAACTTTAGAATTGTTGCTACTACCCCCTGTCTAGCATTGAATGTATCTATGTGCATACTGTCTGGTTTTACCAGAGAAAACCTCACATCATATGTTGCTTTTAATGACCCCAGCTTTAATCAGGCTTTGAAAACGCCAACTAGGGTTAATGACACTCACACGACCAATATATATAGAGATAAATTAAATAAATAGACTTCAAACATAAGTTCAGTCAAGGAGTCTGTGTTCTGTGTTGTGCATCATTCATTCAAAGGCTTTGTCCCCATACAGGTGGATATTTTTGAAAACACCTTTTTTGTGTCTTTGGCCTTCTGTCCACACTTAAACTGTGTTTTCAGTCAATGAAAACTAATATTTTGAAAAACTCCTGCCAAGGTGAAGATATTTTAAAACTCATTTTATGGTGTCCCAGTGTGGGCAGGGAAAACAACATTTTGGACTGACAATTTTCCACTCTGTGAAGAAAACTCTAGGTGAAGTCACACCATGCAACATTATCACTATCATGTGCTGTAACAGAAGTTGCCAAACTATTCCTGTTGGAAGTGTTGGTGACTTGACTACTTGCATGGTTGCACATACTTTTGTCACTTCACTTCACCTTGATGGTGCTTTTGAGACACTCCAACAAATGTTGTTTCACAAGTGACAGAGTTGACTGGTGAAAAAAGTACCCGCAAAACTTTTAAATGAAAGGATTTGATCTTAGATTATCAGATTTGTCTAAAATTAAAATATAAACAAAGACATATTTACACAACGTGCCTGCCAACACCAGTTAACATGGCCAAAAGTTCAACTGCGACACCGGTCACTTGTAGTTAGATTAGATGAGAAAATAAAACTGCTTTTGCATAGAAAATCCAAAAATAAAGAAGTTGCATTTCACAGACATCACTAGAGGGTAATTAACAGCATTTGACAGCACATTTATGGACTGGACAGAGATTCGGATTCATACACTCCTTCATGCCTTCTCGCTCACTACATGTACACTCCTCCAGATGTTCACATCACCTCATCCCCTCTATCAAAAAACACTGCTCCCCTTTCTCATTGTTAGTCTATCGCAGTACAGCTATCTAAGATGAGATTTTTTGCCATCGTCTAGATAACCCCATTGAAAATATATTTGCTGTGCACTTGAATGGTGGGGAACCAAATCTGTGGATGTGAAGATTAAAGCTGGGGCATTTGAATGTGTTGCTGATGACGATGAATAAGAAAGAAGACACCATGCTTTATTAATCACTGATAATTAAATTCACAACTGAACTGAAAATGAAACTCAATCTTTACATTTTTAATCAAGATAAATTCTAAGTAATAGCTAAAAGGGGTAAAATGTTTCCACACATGAAATATACGCTCCAGTATATCTTTTGTCCACATATCCTGCTTTTTGACTTGTATTTTATTATCATATAAACATTAATAACTGAACTGTATTTATGGCTGTACATCAACTCTTATTATTAGGTCCTGTCATGGTCAGGTGTTCATAATAACGTTTTTTTAAACAGAATGTGTTTGTTGTTAAAGGTTGCAGCACCAACATGTACAGTATGGGCCCGATCTACTAAGATCCAAAATAACGGGTGCTAAATCGCGTTTGCAAACTACAAAATAGCCCATGCTATTAGTGGCCATGTTGTGGGTGATCTACTATCACTGTGTGCGCAATTGATAACAGGCACAAAGGTGGTGCGGACCGCCCCCTTTAAAGGAGGATTTTGCGTGTGCTACCAGCTGTCACCATGAAGAGTTTGGGAGAGCTGAGTGGCTGCAAATGAAAAATGAAGATTGAAGCCATGGAGTTGGAGGCAAATGAACTCACTTTTTTTTTTTGCTGTCTGTCATTTTGATGGACAAGGTCGTGACTTTCCCCTCATGCCATATTTCTATCCGTCATTTTTAATTTTCCTTTTCCGATTGCAATTAAACATAATCTAAATGACAGCATTCACATAGTTACACAGCTTCATCATCAATAACCTCTCGTGAAGAGCTGTCTTACAGTTACACACTCAGACTGAGCGGGTACTCTTGCCTTTTACGCACTGACTGCGTCACACTCGCCACGCACTAACAGCTCCTAAACTCACTGTCAGTGCGTGGCGAGTGTGATACAGTCAGCTCTGAGTGACATGAGTGATTATGGCTATAAAGGGTTTTTTTTTTTTTTACACAGGTTGAATGACCTCCTCCACAATGTATTAAGAGCGCAAAACAGAGAGGGTTTACTTTACACGTGTGCCTGCATCAGTATGATGGCACACTGCATTGTCCCTGTTTTTCCAGTCCATCGTAATGACAGACAGCCTCCAAGTCTTTATGTTTTTCATCAACAAATTCAGTGATGGAAAATATTCCGTTCATGCTACCCCTGTTTCTCGCTACCATGACCACAGCCCTCTGGGCGTAAAGCTGTGACTTTTTTGCACCTGCTTTTCAAACGTGCTAAATTTAGACGCAAAAACACCACGCGCAATCAGTTGCGGGTTTGATAAATTACATTGCGGGTGCTAACTGATTACATTTGCATCTCCTCCTCCCAGTATTTTGAGTGTTGTGATCATCTGCATGCATTCTGCATATTCACGAAGGCAAACACACTAAATGGACTGCGCATGCTATTTTGCTCATTTGACGGATGCAATTCTCGCTGCACCCTGTTAGTAGATCAGCTTTGCGCACGCTATTAAGTTTGCGCGTGTTTTGATACACGCAAACCTTTGGTATATCAGGCCCTATGTGTTTATGTCAAATAAACACATGCATGGATATGTTGTTTGCATTCTATTGTTGAACAAAACACACACAGACAAAACAATTTATGCACATACATGAATATATCATCCATGAACCGAGGGACGTCAGAGTAATGGCTGCTCCACTCAAAGGAGCCCGTGTAAGCAGTTGGGAGTTTGGTATCTTGCCCAAAGGCACCTCAGCCATCCTCAGGAAGAGACCTGGCACCTCTCCAGCTACCAGTCCAATCTCCAAACATGCCTCAAGCAGACCTGATCCTCAGGCAACCCTCAAGCTTACCACCCAAGTCTGTACATACTGAACCACTGCTGCTCACAAATAAACCCAATGTAGGGCACAAACCCCCCTGAGATTATGAGTCTAATTCTCTTTAGACTGAGCTAACCAGGCATGTTGTTTATCAGGAGACAAGACCCCAACTCATACAGTGGTCATCCCTGACAATAAAACTAATTAGGTCACTGTCTCTAGATGCTATGATGGCAAACAATCAGTCAGTCAAAAATCACTTTATCTGAAGGCCACCACCCTCAGCACCAGCTGTTTTCATTATTTGTGTTGAAACCCCATGTAACGAATGTATTAGGCTATGAATAACAATGTTCCTCATTAACAGTTGGGACAAAGCAGTACTAAACAATGCCACCCTCTCCCAAAGGGGTCACCTGCTTGTGTGGCCCAAGGAGGTGATTCACCACCTTTTGTTTTTGCCCACCCGGAAAGATATTGACCCAATGAGATGACTTCATTCTGTGCTGTTGTGTTTCACTGTTCCTGAAAACAGCACAATAACACAGTATTGACGTCTTTTTGAGGGGATGTCAACGGAAACATGGACCCATGAAATAATGTAAATTGACCGCACAAACACAGTTTTAGGTGAGAGGATGTTTTGGGTTTTATTGCAAAAGGAAGGCATTACTGTAACCTGATCTGTAAATGTATGTGTCATCCACGAAGTGAATAAACCAGAATGCTGAGTGGAAGATCACCTCAGCTGGATACCCAAATGGAGTGCCAACAACAGGAAGGGTTGACTGGAAAGCCATAATCAGTGTCAAGACCGGGAAGAAAGGTGACCAGGATACTAGGACCGCAAGGACAACCAGACATTGGTTAAACCTTTGACCTCAGGTGTTGGATGTACTTGACCGACTCTGGCTCTCACACAGTCTTTGTGCCCTCTCACACCAGGGCCAGTTGCCCTGCGCAATATAAAGGCACAATTGTCTGCCCTTGTTCACGCACAGGGCACTTACACAACACAATTGAGTTGGACTTTGAGGGAAAATGTGACTGCACAAGACAGAATGCCTAGTGAGAGGGTGCACTTAAGAGAGCAACCAAGGGCCTCTTTCTTCTCTGAGAAGATCAGACAAGCTTCTCCCAACTGTGGCACCTCTCTGAATGTGTCATCATAAAATGGAAATGAATCCTCAGGTCTCACTGACTCTTTGAAGATAAGCATGTTTTGTTCTAAAGATTATTTTCCACTGATATGCCATACAGTGTTGTCATGTTAATTAAGTTTACTGTCTTTAATATGTATAAATATATTTATCTGATCCATTGTGGTTCCTTTTTTTTACTTTGTAATCACCCCTGTCTCTTGTTTCAGGCTCCCTTTCTACCACGTGCTCATGAGTGTGAATTTAATCTTCCTCTCCTGTTCTGTCATCAACAGTTGGTGTTGTCCTCTGTGCCAGCATACCAGTAGGTCTTTCTTCATGTCCTCCCAGTAGATCTGACTAGTTTAGAATACTGACTCAGCTTTTGACAGTATGATTTTGGATATCTTTGCCTGTGTTGATTACCTCTCCATTTCCTGTTTAAACAGACTTTAAACTCTGCCTCTGCATCAAGTTGTGCGTTTTGCATCCCTGTTGCTGGTGTGGTTCATGATGGACAGCATGTGGCAAAAACATGTGATTATTTTATCATTATAATAACTTTTAATTTTAACTTTATGTGTTACAATAGGCCAAAAGTGCTTTGCATGATCAAAACAATAACTCTTGGACATAAAGGCCAAAACTGTCCACAATTAAATCGTTGTTAGGGTTTCATCAGCATAAAATCATGTAATGCCTGACAAAGTGCTTTCATTTGCAAGTAAGTTGAACTTTTCTTGGTCCATGTTTCTCAGTTCAGTCCCTGTGACAAAAAGGTGCAGTTCTCATTGTGACCTGTATGGAATAAATGCAGATAATATTATCTAAGCTGACACAGTGAACAAAGTAAGAAGGCAACAAAATGTATTTAGTTGGAAATCATGACATGTCTCAGACTGTTAGCCCAAAAACGTGGTTTTCCTTCTGTCGTTTTCTATATTATACAGTTTTTAGTGTGGTTCATATAAATATCAAAGGCATAACAGACAAAAAGTGGAATATATAGGGTTAAAGAAAATATAAAACAGGGACTGAAGCTGGTTTAAATGTCTGTAAAATTGCTACTTTGATTTAAGGCTGTCATGACCATCTCTAAATGCGTCTACTCTTGTAACCTTATTGTATAAGTGTGACGTCTTTCTGTAAACTGATCCAAGAAAAAGAAAAAAGCATCAAAATCAATTTCGGAAATGATGAATACTTACGTTTTTATGTACGGGACTGATGTTCGTGAAAATATTTGATGCATTAAAAGCAGAAAATATTATTAAAATAAAGTGATTTTAATTTTAATTTTAATCCGTGTCTGTGTCCACTTGGGGGATGCAAAAGGCTAAATTAGGTTTTTTTTGTTTGTTTGTTTGTTTGTTTGTTTGTTTTTTAGCAAACAGTAGCATGAAGATAGAAATGTATTACAATGATATTTTATTGATGATCACTGACAGGTCCCATACTTTGTTAATTTAAAATGATTAGTGTCTCAGCACTTTTTGTAGAAAGTAAAGAAAAAAAATCTATTTTACCCCCCAAAAATGTGTTCATATAAAATAGATAAACTGGCATATATAGGGTTAAAACTCTGACACAAATAACTTTTTATTAATTTTGTAGTAATTTTGATGAAAATATTTGATGCAGTGAAAGTAGAAAACAGCATCAATATTTAACAGGTTTATGGTTAAGGTCACCTGTGTCGACTTTTGGGAGCTCATGGGCTAAGTGTGACTTTAATCCCTTGAGATGATAAAACAACAAAAGGAAATGTACCAAAATTAATTCTGCAGATAATAATATATTTTATGGGGTGACACAGTGATACAGCAAGTGGTGCAAGTACCTCACACCAAGAAGGTTGCTGGTTCAAATCCTTGTGTCAGTCAGGGCCTTTTCTTTGTGGAGTTTGCATGATCTTCCTGTGCATGTGAGGGTTCTGTCCAGGCATTGCAGCTTCCTCCCACAGACCAAAAAACATGTTTGTTAGGTAAATTGGTGACTCCAAATTGCCCTTAGTTGTGAGTGAGTTTGTCTGTCTCTCTATGTGGCCCTGGGATTGGCTGCCGACTGGTTCAGGGTGTACTCTGCCTCTTGCCTAATGTCTGCTGGGATAGGCTTAGCCTCCATGATCCTGAAAAGGATGAGCGATATAGATGATGCATGAATGAAAGAATAATTCTTGTGTTTCTTCATATAATTATAGGTACATTATGTATGTTCTGATATATAAAATTTAAACTTCTGGGAGTTTTTTTTTTCTCATAAAGGAATAAGATTTAGATTGTGAACATATCTGATGCACTGAAATCAGAGGATAATTTTAAATGTATCCATTTTTTGATGTGTCAACTTTTGGGACTTAATGTGCTAAATGTGTTTTTTTTTAATGGGCATGAAGGTGAAGAGTTTGACTGTAGGCTGGCTCCATTTCTGCATTTACATGTCATGCATTTGCTGTTGCTTGCTCCCATTGTTTCTAAAGCACACCTTTTGGAATGATTTAACATCTCAGGTGGCATTCAGTTTCTAATGCTTTTAGCGTATTTATTTATTTGAGCCGACCACACATGCTCTGACTCAGACTCTCTCAAAATCCTGCAGCACAGACAGTAATCAAAGCCATGATGCCTGTCATTGAGCCTGTGCTTTCACCGCCGAGTGTATAATGTCAGTACAACACCAGAACCCACTTGAAATATTGATTTATTAGTGGACTTTGAGTGGAAGGGCCTGAAAGCTGTGAGAGAAGTTAAAAGACCAGACAGAGGCAGATTCTTTTCTCTGCAACAATTTCTCTGACATTCTCACTCAATAAAAGTTCCACTTTTCACCTCCCTCAGACACAGAGCATCTCTCTCTTGAGTTGGTTTGTATGGATTGATGAGGAGAAGCAGAGGAAAGATGCAGAGCAGGACCCATTCCATCACAGCAGAAACCGGGAAATGTGCAAAGGGGGTGTTGATGCAGCTGCCCTCTATGATAAGAAAAAAGGAGGGTTGGCTTCGTTTCTATAATTAATTTGCCGTTCCCTTTATCCCCTCTGGTGGAGCCAACATGAAAGCTGGTCTGAAGGCGCTCTTGCTAACACATCCATTAGTCCATAAGGAGGATCTTGTTTCTTCCAGCTAAGTTCCCATCTCATGGGCAACACCACTACCCCAGCCCTGCCTCCTCCTCCTTCCAGATCCTCATGCCCTTTTCTGTTGTGCTTAGACCCTTGGGTCTCCATAACAAACCTGCTCAAGCTAAAGGTACAGTCCTGCCTCCAACTGAAGGGCAAACCATGCATTTTAAAATCCACTTTAAAGAAGCCGGACTCATTATCATTAACAGGAGAAAGTGACTCGGAAGCACAAAATCGCAGTAATTCTTGTCAAAAAAAAAGTAAAAGTTTGTCTCCCAGCCGCATCCCCTTGGGTCAAAGCTTATTTGCAATGCAGAAGTCGTGTTTGTAAATCCCCCAAATGGTGCCTGTCCACGCATATTTAATGACTCCTGATTCATGGTGGTCATGGAGAATATTCTCCATTACGGCAAGATTTATATCAAAGGTTACCAGGACACACATCCTATTAACATCCTATTAATGTTTCAATTATCATTTTGCAAAATGGTGAGAGGGGGAATCAGAGAACAATTAAGGTGATTTATTTCTGACACAGACATGCAGAGAAAAAGTGCAGGAAGGAGGAGAGGGAGGAGGAGGAGGAGGAGGTGGCGCCTGCAGTGTGCATTCCTTCAAATACAAAATAGTTTGTCGCCTGGTCTTTTGAGGCCTCCTCGCGACCAACCCCCAAATCAGGCGCACTGATCTCTGTCGCTCCAGTGACCTCATTCTATCAAAAGGGCTTGCAGCTGCTCCTGCCTCATTATGACCAACCACTCCTCCTCTGCAACCTCTGGTGGAGGCTCACCACGGGACTGAATGTCAATCAAAGAAATGTTTGAGACCAGGCAACTGCTCTACTCCTGCAATCTTTAAATAACTGAGGTTTGAGTTACATTTCAATCACTTCTATCAGACATTTTAGCCCTTTCTCAGAGAGGCTGCACCACCATTAACTTATATCAAGGTCCCCTACAATGAGACAACAAAAGTATTTATTATCATAGATCGATATCGATAATGTTTCTTCTCTGCTTGTGTGATCCTACGAAGTACTCATTTTTGCCTTGACAAAAGTAAACATACACACACCAGATCTTTGATGATTGCCAGGACATGAGCTCTGGCAGATCCTCTTGAAGAAGACACCTATGTTTAATTTACTTAGCCCGTAATTTCTGTTCTCCCTGTTAGAGATTTTTTTCTTAAACATTCATGATATGGAGACAGATGATGTGTGCGTATGATGGGTTTTATGATTTAAAAATCACTGGCCAGACCAGTGACACTAAGTAGCCTTTGTGGTGCCCTGGGGCAAAATGTGCATAGTTTTCACCTTAGAGCTTGACATAAATAGACATTTTTTGTTATTATTTTATGTTCTACAGATAAATCACACTTACACCAGTACAAAAAACAACACATGCAACATATTGCTGCACTTAAGCCACACATCTTCTACTGTCACCCTGCTTTAAATTATGCAGGGAAGGTGGTCTCATGTTTAGAAATATATATACCTTTAGCTTCAGTGCTGGCTATTTCTGTACACATGCAGAGCTGGTCTCTTTCACCAAGGCTAATGGGCAGACTAGTGCTATGTACCTCACAAAACCCCACTTCAAAAATCCAGAACTATTCCTTTAAGCAGTGCTTGTTTTTTTTTTTTTTTTTTTTTTTTTTTTTTTTTTTGGGGGGGGGGGGGGGGGGGGGGTTCCGACATGTTTATTTTCATTAAGCAACATAATTAGAAGACAGAGGACAATCCTGTGCAAACATAACCTTTTGAATATTGAAAGAAAGAAAAATGCCAAAATATAGCAAAAATAAGGAAAAACAATCCAACAACACAAAAAAAAACACACAGACATGGAAGAAATGATCATTGGCTGAATTTCTACTCACTTTCTGGTATTATACCTAATTTATTAAAAATCAAGACCAGACACACCAAGTTTCTCATGTATTTTCAATGTCATCATTCTGCTACATTTCTGACATAGCCAGTCCAGTCAGAGCAAAAATAGATAAGAGTTTAGTGGCGATCTAAAGATGAAGGATTTTTAATACTGCAAGATAGGGCATTTTACCACATTTTGCAAATAACTCAAACATTTCACAAAAGATTTTGATGACATTTTCAGGGACTGTTGGTCATGGCACAAATAAGAAGTGGTTCAGTTTTGATAATGATCCAAATCTGGATTCCATGGCAGAAGTTTTCGCTCTCAGAGAACTTTTTGTTGTGAAGTATATCCAAAGTTTTCATAATACGCAGATAATTAGAACAATTTTCTTCCTTTGTGTGTCAAGGTTTAGCCCTTTGTCTGCTGCTTGAAAACAGTCTGATCAGTACTATTTTTTAAATATTTTTTAGATACAGATTTCACTTGCTCCCCATGAGAGGTTTATTTCAATGGCTGCTCTCCCAAATACACAATCAACAAATAATGATTTTCCCCCCGAAGGTTCAGTGCAGTTTGCCAAATTCATTTTACTTCAGGCATGTAAATGAGATGCAGACTTCAGGTCCTTTAAGGGCTCAACTCCTCTCTCATTTTCTCCCACTGAAATGCAGGTGACGTTTTCAAGACTCCAGAGTTACAGAGTGGAGAGAGTGAAACATCAAAACATAAATGTAGGAGTTTTACAACAACGCTTTGTTTCTCTTGATTTCATTTGCAAAGTTGAGGCCGGTTAGGGCTGATATGTAACAATGACCCAAATTGTTATTAAAAAAAACGTAATAAAAACCGAAAAGTAATAGTTGGTCAATAATGTAACAAAAGAGTTGAGCCCGAAATGTAATAAAACCCAAAATGTAAGAACTGGTCGATAATGTAACAAGATGCTGAGCCCAAATTGTAATAACTTTATAATATTATGGGGCATAATGTAATAACTGGCCCAAAGTGTAGCAAATTATTACAGTTTGGGCAAACAGTTATTATGTTTTGGGCTCAGCATCTTGTTACATTATCGAGCAGTACATTTTTTTTATAACATTTTGGGTCATTTTTACATTTCTGAAGATGAGTTCCCAAACAGATAATGGGCTGTTCCACAGGTTCGCACCTTTAAACAGGACGATTATCATCACAGCTGGAGAGGAATCAGACTGGCTCAGAGCTGGGTCTACCTCGCTCTGCATGCAGTCTCACACCACAGCTGCACAGCCTTCATCCAGGGCCTAAATGGGGATTTGAGCTCCTCTGTGGACATTTTGCTGGCATTGCTCTGTGGAGAAACAAGTTCAGACTTTGCTGCAGTCCTGGTCACTTAACTGTGACAGGCTCTGTGAATAGGATATTAGCTCTAAGACTTCAGCTGCAGAAAGTTTGTAGAAATTATGGTAACTCTCAGCAATGTATTTTTCTTAGCCTTAAGGCACGGCTGCCCAGACTGGAAGAATAACCTTTTGTTGTGGCGTCACATTGTGTTGAAGAGGTTCGTCTTTGTGGCAGTGAGGAGTGGGCTGGTCACTGCTATCAGTAAGAAGACTGATTACCCTCTCAGTCTCCGCACCACAACTACATATCTAATAGGCTTGGCCGGTAGCCACTTCCCTTTGTGATGGTCACAAAGGAACTTTGATCGGTGCTGAAATAAGCGTTTCAAACAATAGTCCACATTCACTGACCACTACTCGGCCCCTCAGAGAGATGGGGACGCAGCCGCCGCCACATTCCCCCGGCCAGCTTTAATTGGAAGTGATGCCAGACAGATCATATCATAACCATTAGTGATGCCATGATAAAGCTGACCAGGGAGCTGCTATGTGAAGCCTCTTTGTCCAAGAGAAGGGTCCAATGAGCCCTGGACCCTTCAGCCAGCCATCTCCAGCAGCAATCACGGCTTGACCCGGTCACCTCTCTCAGCCCTTAGTGTCCAGGATGCAAGCTCTAAGGCTTGGGGACAGGAACAGCTGACCGCCCCTGCCCCCCTCTCTCCAGAGGATGAGAAAGCTGATAGCAGGGACAAGAAATTAAAGACTGTGGCCTTTGAAAGCCTCTATTATTGTCGGCAAGAGCACGGCAATGAATCTCACTGGTCCCCTGCATTATCAGAGGGGTGATTTTTTGACCTAAAGTCTCTGCTTGGCAATGATTTATTTCACTCTGGCACAGGTACAGACTGACCTCTGTGCCCTTATGGAGCGAAGCATATTGACAGAAAATGGTGGATCATAAGTTGAAGAAATTCTATAAAGTTTCAACCATTTTCAGTTGGGGCAATGAGCCTTAAAGGCAATGAATGTAATGTAGAAGAATTTATTGCATTAAATATCTACATAAATCAATTTAAACAAAAACTTTTCCCATAAGCTCTTATTTTTAGTTAAGTACCAATATTAACTCAAGTATTCACACCAGTTTTCAGTCTTGAAGAAATCTTAAATTCATATTGTCATAATAGAACAACTACTATGACAGAACTGCCATGACAAGACACAGCACATGCTCATCATTGCCATGAAAACAGTAAACATTTGTTTATAGACTGCAACATAGGAGTTTCTTATTCCCCCATCTCTTCACACTGGTTTGGCCGACCCCACATTTTAGAGTCCAGCAGCTACAGGCTGTCAGCTCTATCCACTTCTGCTGAGTTCTCAGGAGGCTCTTTTCAACAAAAATGCACTCTGTAAGTTGGATTTAGTTATTGGTACATAAACCATAATTTTAATTTTATGGATGAACTTACAAAAATGATAGAGACAAGCTTTTAAAATGGACCTCCTTGTTTGTGCTGCCAACTATCCCAAACTGCTCTCCCAGAGGCTTGCAGTGTGGACCAGAGGGCCACTTCGACAGATTTTCTCCCAATAGATGTACCAGTCAAACAAAAATTGTTCCTTAGTGTTTGATCAAAGAAAAAGTATATGTCATGATACAGCTAGTTCTGGTTTATTTAGTATGTTTTTTCACTTGTGTTCTTTGTCTTTGTGTCCTGTTGTTTCCCTTGTCTCTCGTGTTTCCTGTTTTATTTTGAAATCCCTGTGTTCCATGTGGTGTTTTCCTGCCCTCCCTTCTGTGCGCCACTGATGATGATTCCCTCCACCTGTGTGATTGTCTCACCTGTGTTTGATCATTACTCAGTGTATTTAGTCTCTGTGTTCCTCTTTGTCCTCGTCGGGTCCTTCGTCTTTCATGTTTCACTAGCGTCTTCAGTGTTTCTCCAGTGTTCGTAGGTAGTCTGTTTGTTTCTCAGTGACTTTGATTTGCTCTTTGTATTTAGCTTCTAGTATTTTCTTTCTTTGTTTGACCAGTTTTTATTTGATACTTTGTAAGAGATTTTGTTTTGAGCTTTGACTTTTTGTAAAGGATTATTTTTTTGTTCTTTTACCTCTTTTTAATCAGTTTAAAATAAGGCCTTTTATGTAGCTCTGCATTTTGGGTCCTTATCCTTGTTTTTTGTTAGTTTACTTTTTGAACATATCCTGACAGTATATTTACATTCACATCACTTAATCTTGGTGTCAGTGCAGAAGAAAGTCAACGAAGAACAGCAGAAAGTTCTTAGCACTGTGGGACACTTACTAAATAGCACAATGGCATTGATTAATCATAGCATCTGATCAGAGACTTTTTTCTATTGACAGTTTCTTGAACAATTAGAACCACACTCGTACATAAAAGCTTTATATAATCAATTAATATGGAGACTAAAGTCTGTGGAGCAGCAGATAGTGCTGGTGCTGATAGTGTTTACACTGTTGCTGGTTTCAACTACCCAGGGCAGGGCTTTTCTGCTGAGCACGTGGACACAAACAGCCATGCAAACATGACAGAGAAATACTCAGTGATTTTATGCTCTCTCCTTTCCGCAGACCAATATTTTCCCATATGTCAGTAGGCTGTGTCTTCAAGAAAGCATTGGTCATTGCAGGGATTAACTGATGCTGGTGAAAAACATGACTTGCTGTCAGTATGGAGAACCATGAGGAGAAGTGACTGTGTTTTCATGTTATTGAGACAAAAAAGAAGAGATTTCTGTATTGCCACTAAATCAACAGAGGATGAGACAAGGGGGAGTATAATAAAAGTTGGGATGTTGTGTAAGATGTAAGTAAAAGCAGAGTACAGTGATTTGCAAATCATTTTGAACATATTTACTTGAATAAAAAGAATAGATATTTAATGTTCAAACGATAAACTTTATGACTGAAAGATATCTATTTTGAAGGCAATGCTTCCTAAAGGGATCGACGATCTCGGTTATTCAATGTTGGTTTTACTCCAGAAGATTACTCCAGAATCTCTGAATTTATTGATGATATTATTGACTGCAGATGAGGAAATCCAAAATTCCTTGAAAAAATGTTGTCTTAAAATGCTGGTTTATTTATTCACTAAGTGGTGAGCCTTGCCCCTTTCTTGCTTATGAATGACCGAGCCTTTCAAGGACACCTATCATCTGTGGAATATTCCAAACAGATGTTTTATGAGCATTCCTCAACTTTTCCAGTCATTTGTTATTTATATTTACAAAAAAATACAATTTTTTATCAGTTTAAACGTTAAATATTGCGTCTTCGTAGTGTATTCTGAGGTTGAAAAGGATTTGCAAATGAATGTAATTTGTTTATATTTACATGTCACACAATGTCCCAACTTCATTGGAATTGTTTTATAATATAAGAACATTTTTTTAGAAAACTATTTTTATGACTGCTTTTAATGACAGCAAGGGATCCTCAAAGTTTGCCATCTTGTTATCACTGTCCACATCTGTGGAAATTTTGGGGATATGCATGCCTGGGTCAAAATCCACCGCAAGAGACCTCCACCAAGCGATTTCCCTTGACATGGCGCCACGCTAGCCATAAATAAAATAGGTTTAAGTTTGTGCAACACTAATTACAGTAAAGTCTCTAAAAGTTAAGTTTATAAAACACATTTTTTGCATTCATTTTATTCAAAAGTCAAGAAATGGTTAAGAAATTATTCAAGTCATCAAAATTCTTTCAAAATGCAAAGAAATAATGTTTTTGAACATGAAATGAAATCTTTGATTCATTGCAATTATTAATCAAGTGCAGTAATTACTCATGTTATTTGAAAGAAGTTGACAGCTCTACTTTAACGCATCTTTGAAACTGACTAGAGCACTTTTCTTCCACTCTTGAAAGAAGCTCATTACAGGAATATACCATGGACTTAAAAGTTTGGATCACTTGTTCCACTTCCACAGAAACCCAGGAAGATGGATTACAGTCCATAGTGGGACCAAAAATGTGCTGCAAGAAGCTAAAACCAAAGGAGCATGTCACTTCAAATGGCAGTTCTCATGGTTACTGAGGCAAGCAAGGGAGCAGCCTTTTCTAAAATATACAGAAAATGCGCAGGAGTGAGAGGTCTTTGTTTTCTGAAGTGTCTGCTGTTTTGCTCTGTGATCTTTTGAGGGTAAATGAGTCAAGTGAAGATTTTATACAAAACACAGAGTGCTTTCCAAGTTTCACCTGTCTTCCTTGCTCCTGTGACACTAACAATGATTCAGTCTAACCTTCATTATTGATCACTCACTTTATGTGTTTGATGACATATTGATTTGAACCTTTTCGTTCTGTTGCTACCATTTGGCATTATGTTTCCGAGCATGCGGTACAGTTAAAACGGTTCAGTGCTTGTTTTCTCGGCCCTCCTTCTTCTCGAGGAGTGCCAGGGGAAATAATGCTTCCATTGTGTGCAGGTAGAGAGGAATGAGAATAAGCTGCTTGCGAGGCAGGCCTGTGAAGCCCAACGTTCTGTGAGCTAATGGTGAATAAGGATGAGCACGTTGGAGCCACCGCACACCTGTGTCTGCAGCGTGTCCGGCGCTGTCGGCTCCTCTCGGCCCTCATCAGCAGTCGTGAGGCAGATTCAACAGGCTGAATTGAACTGTCAGTGGAGGTAGTAAATGAGAGAGAGCTGTCTGCCTGGCTGTGTGGCCTCGTAAAAGATTTCACTTCATTCTGCTGCCCCTTTTTGCTGCCTTTTCTCCTCTCTCTTTACAAACTGAAGATCACAGGCTGACAATGCTGGATGTCACTTTTTAGTTGACAGTTTAATTGACCAAACAGATGACTAGAATCACTGGTGGTCCTCTTTCATGTGTACAATTGCCAGACAGTGAAATTGCAGTGGTGGAGCCAAGAGGAAGAACTGGGGTTGATTTAGCGTTGGCGCAATGGGCAGAAATCTAATTTCTTTGATGGTGAAGGTTCATGATTTTTAACAAGACTCAAGACCAAAGTAGTCTTGACCCCTGACCTCTCATGTTTAATCAGTTTATCCTTGAGTCAGACTCACTCACAAACAACCAGGACTTCTACTCTGACAGCTTGTAATCTTGCATGATCAAATACAGGTTTAGTGTTGCTAAACATGGAGGACAGCATTAGGAGCAAATGAAGCTAAATGCAGCTAGTGGTTAGCTTCCTATGACATCCTTGGAAACTGTGATTTTCATTCAGCTCCTCGTCTGATCAGTTTGTTACATGTCTGTTTAGACACCCATGTTTTGCCACGAATAAACAAGCTTTGCCTTTACTGTCAATGCCATGGATGTATTTGTTTCCTGCGTCAGCCAGCTTGGTCCCTGATTGGCTCTATTACATTTCATGTGACAAACACACAGGACACTCTCCATTGTTCTTGGTGCGCTCCATCCACATCAGGATCTCTGATTTGAACAGTATTTATGATTTCAAGTCAGGGTGGCCCAGATCCTCCTCCAAGATGTTAAGATAACTCTGAACACATTTCACACCACAGAATAGTGAAACAAGATACTCTTTAGGACCAAAAGAAAATTGTGTCTTTGCTGACTTTGTTTGGAAGCAGGGATCCGAGCATAAAATCGGGCTGATTATCTTGTCACGAGTGCCCCTCTTTGGACATCTTTCTTAATTTCAGAGGATTTTACACAAATCCGTTCTAAGATATTATGTTTACAAACAAAAGATGAACAGGAGTCCCAATCTGCTAACCTATGACCTTTTATCTTCAAAAAGAATAACTCAGCTGCATGCATGCTGACGAAGACCAGGAGAGCCCATTTTACACTGATTTTAAGGTCTCTGTATTGGCTTCCTGTGTCTTTTAGAATAGATTTTAAGGTTCTTTTATTGGTGCTTAAATCACTAAATGGTCTTGGTCTCTCTTATTTATCTGAGCAGCTGGATACTGTTAATATTTTTAAAGGCAAACTCAAGACCTCCTTTTTTAATCTGGCTTTTAGCTGAATTTTGTTTTACTCTTTTAATCTGCATCATATGGGTTTTACTCCATTTTAGTTTCAGAGTTACTATTTTATGTTTTACCACTTTTTTTTTACCACCTTTAATTTATTTATTTATTGCTTTGTTTTAAAACAGTTTTATCTCAATCAACTTTTAGCATTTTATTACCTTTGTTATATCTTTATATCTTTATTCATATAATAAATTGTTTAATTTATTTATTTAGTCAGTTTAGTCTTAGCTCCTGTGTTTCCTCATTTTCAATTCAAGATGGCGTTTCCTCAGTCCTCTGTGGCTTTTTGAAGAGTCCTGGCTTAGAGTCCTTGTGTGTGTGTGTGTGTGTGTGGTGTGTGCGTGTGAGTGGCTTTCTGCGCTAAATGTGGGCTGGGAGGGTGGGTGGGGTTTTCTATTTTATTCTGAATCCCCTGACTTTTATCTGCTTGCTCTTATTTTTTTTTTAAAGTACAGCACATTGTGCTACATTTGATGGATGAAAAGTGCTTTATAAATAAAGTTTGATTGATTGATTGATGCTAAGTTAAAAGAAAATCCCTAAATGTGTTGTAAAGAAATTGCATTTACAACAATAGAATCAAACTGAGGACCACTGAGGTTCATTTTTGCCCTTAAATGTCCCAAATCAAGTCAGTTCTGTTCCCGGTTGGAGTGGAAATTTCAAATCCCTCAGAGTTTGTCAGATACAGGGGCCATCCACAAGGAGACGGATTCAGTTTTTGATCGTATCGATGTTTCATCCACACTGATACACTGTTTTGGGTGCCTGAAAATGCACATTTTTAAAACGGGTCACACAGCAGATAATACTAAAAATGCCAGCCTTGCATTTCCGAACAACAAATATGGATATTTTCAAAAACAATGATGTCATAGCCCAACATCCCCCTTTAACCGCATGTACTAACCCTGACAACAACAGTAACAATGGTGGGATACAAAATCTATTCCTCTACCACCACCATGAGCAACAAGAGGACACGGAGGACAGCATATGCCAGTGTTTGTATACATTTCTCTTGATGTATATGCATGCTCCATGTCTTCTTCTCTGGCTTTGGTGTATGTCTCCAGCAGCATAACAGCGCCACTTACAGGCCCGGCATATGTATTGCAGTGTTTTCTGTGTTTTCGTGTTGATAGACACATTTCTTCAAACAATGCCATCTTTACAGAGAACATAAACATTTTCATGTCCATGTGGACAGGGCCACAAGCAATTGATAATCATGGGACCCAGTGACCTAAGCTATAACCTTTGACCTTTGAAATGCAATGAGTACATTTCTGAGTCAGATTGGATACTTATAAAAAAAATGTACAAGTGTTAAAGTAAATCCCTCAAAGTATTCCTAAGATGCCAAACATACAAGAAAGTAATAATCCTGGGACCCAGGCATCAAACTTATGACCCTTGACTTCAAAATGTTATTGAAAAAAGTCCGAAGAAAATTCCCTTTTATGTTCCTGAGATATCCTGTTTGGGAGGGGATGTACTTATTAACCAATGACCTGACTTATGACCTTTGCCCTCCAAAACCTACTGACCATGAGTTGGATTGGCCATTTTTGCCATTTTCTATAAAAACATTATACCCTGTTATTTCTCTGAGTTTAGTGATGTTCAGAGAGGAAAAGTGTTTAATGATTTTGATGTGATCTGCATTCTGCCTGTTGACTATTCTCAAAGATTTTACAGCAGTTAAAGTGCAAACAAAATAACTGAGCTGAAAATGCAGCGATTAAGTCTCCTTCTGTCTCTGTGATTTAAATGTCATATAACATATCACCTATTAGCATAAAACACATTATCTTTTCAGCTTCCAAACTACTGCCTCGTACCGCTGATCTGCCATAACAATTACAGTGTCGAGTTTCTCGCTGCTCTAAAGCACTGCATATTTACCTTACGTGATCTGCTATGTAACTCAAAGAGGGGAGAAAAAAGACATTAGTACAACAGGCATATGGTGCTTTAAGTAAGATATACTGTGTTTCTCCATCTGGCAGAGCAAACAAAGTGATTTAAACTGTGGAAAGATAAAAGGCAGGCAGCTGGAATACGAAAACCACTTGTTTTGTCCTGCATGTCACCTAATTAATTTCCCTGTGATGTCCCATTGTGACAGAACAAGGCTGCCTTTTTCCTGGGCTGTAGAAGTGGAAAAATGACTAACATCTGATCCAAAAAAATGTTTTTTTTTACTTTTATAAATTATTCATCATTGTTTTTGTTGTTGACATGAAATGTTGCCTTCAGACAGTGATATGAGCCTTTGGTGAATCAGCTTTAATCCTCTGACAAACAAAAGAATGGAGATTTGAGCTTCACTAAAGCATCTTTCCAACACTAAAAATAATATAAGGATATTTCAAATGAATCTTAAAGTATGCATATAGGACAAAAGTAATGATATATGAGCTTTTTTTAACATTTGCTTTGTAATTTAAATGTCATCTTGTGTAAAGCCTTTTTATGTCTCTGTGCCATTGACAGTCAAACCGGGAGGCAATATGTATTTGCATTGCCTGTCTGTCCATCCTGCTGTTTGTTTGTATGTCCATCTATACCTTATGAACATGATATCGTAGGTACATTTTGAGATATTATTTGCAGATTTTTCAGGTATTTCCTCTTTAACTCAAGGAAAAAAAGACAATTTTGCAAGTCAAAGATTAAAGGTCAAGATGATGCCCCCCATGTTCATCCTTGATATTTTTATTACACTTACAAAGATATGGTTTGGTGTCTTGAATAAGCTCAGTCAATCTGAGAGGGTCAGAGTGGAGTAAACAGACATCACAAAACAAAGGGAAATTGAGATGCAAGACACTGGAGACAATTTGAAATAGAGTAAATGTTATTATTTATTTCAATATTATTTTTATGACTATGTTCATTTTTAAACATTCTCACCGTGAAGTGCAGATGGATAAGCAGAAAACGTGGTTATTGTAGTCTACAAAATGGTGAGACATTCTACACACAGAGCCAATACAATCATTTTATGTGGAGTACTATGGATGGCTACTTTGATTTAATGTTTCTTAGAACTCTGAATTTGTATTTACCCTCAGACAATTAATATTACGCATTAAGTAGGCTACAGATGACATGCATGTCTGCTTTATACTTTTAATGGTTCCTCACAATAATTATTAGCAATAGTTAATAAATAATACGAGAAAATTATACTTACATGCACCTTTTAATTATTTATCTATGTGTTAAATTGAACTATGCCCAACAGTGGCACTGTAAGGGCACAAGTAGTGATCGAGGGGTCAGCGCATCAGGTCAAACTCTCACTTACAGGTCAAGGTTCAAGAGGTAAGTAGATTTTTTTGAAAATCATAACAATTCTATTTAAAAATGTGAGTTATATCAAGCTCTGCAGTGGCAACTTGTGTTTTTATTTTTATTTTTAAATCCCTCTAAGCAACTTAAAAGCTCCCTGCAACTACCTGGTGCTCACAAGCACTTATTTTATTCATTTACATGCAGATATAGAAACACAATGCACAGGAAAGTATTTTAAAAAGAAGTGTGGGAGCAGTAGAGGGATGCAATGGCTTCTATAAACCACACCCAAGAGACAAATGGAACAACCAAAATTAAATACCAAACATGAAAGATAAAGTGCAACAATATCTTTTAAAGAAACAAAGAACTTTTTTTTTTAATTTCACTTTTGGTTACTCCAGTTCATGTTGAGGTCATCAAGAAGTTCCTTGATTGAAAATTAACGACGAGATGTAGGAAAACGTAAAGATGTTTAGCTTGTCTCGTTGAATAATTATAAATTATAACTATGATTTGCTGAAAAAAAAATTCTAAAACAAGTGGGCAAATCTGGGGTTTGAAATAACACTTTAAAGACAAAAATGCAAATCTGAAATATACTGATGTCAAAAATAGTTAACTGCAGTTTTAGAAATAGAGGAGCACGGGGTGCACTGTGTTGGTCATTCCTGGCGAGGGTTAGGCTGAAGGTTACAGCCTCACTGGTCCTAGAATCAGACAGTACTCTTTAGCATGTGTAGTGTAGCCCTCGCACAATTCATACTGCCATTTTAAGGCGTAATATTCGCCCTTCTGTGTCGTTTTTGCCTTAAAATGGTGAGCTCCACTGTGAATGGAGACAGAATGTGGGGAACAAGTTGACCCCCTCTTTGATGGTAACAAAGGTGTGAGACTGGAGAGGATGATCTTATCAGAAGATCCCAACAAACCAAACTATACAACTAAACCACCCCTGATCTTCCTCATCACCCACCACTGTCCTTTCATAATCAGGCACTTGTATTCCACGTAGGTTATTTGTGGTTTAGTTATGCATTATAACTTCTGATGTATTAGCAATATGTACATAACAAAAAAAATTCAAAATCCCACTAATGATGGGGAGAGTGAATCTTACAGATGATTTAAAAAAATATTTAACACATTTGTTTGTGTTACACAGCACAGCAGACCAAGATTAATCCTAGAATATCCCCCCAAAAGATATATAAATAAAATAAAAACAAAAATTTAATTTGATGTAGAAATATCAAATTGCACAAAACAGCACAAGTAGCTCAAAGGAATGATGCTTGAAAAATAAAGCCTATGCTGTTGAAAGAAAATCACATTTCATCCCTCACCTGAGTCATTGTGTATTCATCTTTCTCACCCTCAAAATATTTACATTGTATATATTTGTTTTGGCATGAATGTGTTTTGGCAAACACAATCAAGCATAAAGCACCATCTTTTTCCTAAAAAGAGAAGTGTTACATTTCGTACCACAAATTCTGAGTTCTGCATGTTAGCACACAAAATATATGCAAAGGCACATTTGAATAGGGACAATCTGTTGACACAGTAGGGGTGCCAATGCAAAGTGAATGGGTAAAAGAGCAGAACCAGGAATACATTTAGTGTATATGTGTGTTTTGATGACTTGTGAGATGTTTCCTGCCTTATTGTTTTTCTGTTTGCTCAGGATCCAAATTTAGCGTTACCACTTATTTAGCATAATAGTTTAGGAAAGGGTGTGAAACATGACTTGGGTGATAATACTGTATTGTGACAGAGGAAGTAGTCGGGTCAATAGCAAATATGGAATCTGGATAGTGGTGGTGGTGGTGATTTAAGGGTGCAGGATGAGAAGATGGATGAACCTTTGTAGAGTTGAACCTGGGCACTGATTAGGTTGAATGGAGGTTTTGGGGGCGGAGGAGGATTGCAGTAATCAACCTAAATTGTGAAACTGACCTCAGAGGAGAGAGAATAAATGTTAGAATTTGACAGTGATCCAAACAGCACATTTATCTGTGTAAATGCAAATCTATACAGGGTCTGACTTTTCTTTTTTAAATCAAGAATCTATTTAAAAAGCAAATGTTTTATCTAATGTTTCTGAGTAATTAAAAATTATGCAATATAAAGAATCAAGAAATTAAATGAAGTTAAACGAAACAGAGCATCCCGAGAATCACCAATCAGTCATTAAAAATGTTTTCCTATGAAAATATATTTTAAGTTAAGTTTTAAAAGTCGATAATTAGCTAGCTAACATAATGTCCAAAAGCATTGATTAGCAATGAAAACAAGATGTCATGAGCTGTCAAAAGCTATATAAGAAATAATGAAATTGTCTATGCTTAAATGATATTTTTATCAGAACAAATAACAACACTAACTCAGCCTTGTTCCCCTCTCCCAACATGTCATGAGTTTGCTGTACTAAATTAACTGGCTTGCGCTGTGAACTTTACTCTTCAGCAGTGGCTCCCATCTACTCCATTGCCTGACTGGCCCAAAACCCAGCAAGAGTATATAAACCAGGACATTTTGTGTTTCAAAATCCAACTCCACACCCTATTTCTATCATCATGTTTTCACAAAAACTTTTTTTCTTTTGAGGAAGTAAAAAGAACAAGCCAATTTGTTTTGCAAATTCCTCTGTATCAGGCATGACTGCTTTTAAAATGTGTGTTAAAAGTGGTGGCAAAGCACAATATCTATTAATGTGATCTCATTCTGCTGCTACAACCTAGAGAATAAAAGTTTACAAATCTGGAGATGAGGTAAATTATCACTTGTCATTCAACAACATAAAGGGAGCTCACATAAAATGTCCCCTCTCAAAAGTATGCAGCAAATTAAGACACTTATATGCAAACAAAATGCTTCCATATGCATAATATTTACTCAAGACTGCCGCAAATAAATGCTATTGTGCTCCTTTTAAGAGGCAGTGACAAAAAAAGGGCTGAATGGGTTTCACTATTCTGTGGAGAAGAATGAGAGATTACTCTGAGAGCTGAAATTGGAACGGTGTGTCGAGTGCATGGTGCTTATTGTTCTCTATGTTATTTAAATCTCCCAACAAAAGGGAACGGATCGCCTAGAGCTTTGACTACAGGTGTGTGAAGCTCCTTCTGCAGCTGGTGGAAGAAATTGGACATGGTTTCTTTTTTTTGTGGAACCTAAGTTGTAGAATTGTTGGAGACAGATTCTCTTCACAACACTGAGGGAGGACATGAAATGGGGCCTGGAATAAAGCGATAGAAACAGAAAGGGTGCACTCTAGCCATGGTGTCGGGGAGCTGTATCATCACAAATACATCTTCACAGATTTCTCGTGGGTGGTTTATGTAATTTGTTACTCGACACAGGGATAGTCAGCACAGCAGTGTATATATCTCCCTGCTAGGACTATTACAGCCATAAAATCCTCTTGTTCAGCGTACAATACTCACAGATTTGCCAGCACTTCTGGCCATGTTTGCCTGCAAGACATCTTCATATGCCATATGATCTGATCATGTTTTTGTTGTTAAACACAATTTTGGAGTGTTCCAAATGGTTTTCTTTAAATGTGCAAGGTTCTGCCTGAGGTTGCATTCAAACTGATGTGTAAAGTGCATTTCTACCATTACTTTGTAGACTGTATTGTTTCTAGCTCTATCTTCTAGGGTTGGATGTAGGACCTCGGTATCCTAATGCCCCAGTCACACATTCCCGTTTGTCATGGCGATTGTGCATGACTGTACACGATTGGCAAGGCTGGTTTGATTGGCATGATATGGGAAGAAATGACTGTCTCTCCCCCGGACACACACTTCCACTATTTAGGGTTAAATAGGAAAAATTGGTACCCCAAAGCCTTGTTTCCGCTGAGTGGCCTGATTTGGTTCAGTACAGTTTGTTACAATTTAAGCAGTTAAACCTGATCTTGTTTGCGGTTCTACTGCCAGCTGTACCTTCACCTGAGGGCAGGGGTGTGGGCCCACAGGAAAGGGTCACACCAGCTACATAAATTCAAGACATCACAGTAGCGCGACACATTGAACTGGTCTGAAGTAGTGTAGTGTAGTGTAAACAGAGAGCAATAATGGAGGGCTTCCATCACTCCAGTTCTCTGTAGAACATTGTTTAGTGTGGACATTATTTGAAACAACACCAGAGGTCAAGCCCTAACTCCATGGCTTATTTGAACATGGTGAGGTATGTGTTTTGGTGATTTCATTGACGATCTTTGTGACCAGTTAACAGACATCGCTTTATGCTCCCCCTTTTAGGGTCTGTTTGGTATCCACAGCACACCTTCAGATGGGTGCCAAGAAGTGGGATGGCACCGATTGGTTATTTGGATACCTTTTCTCCTAATCCGATAGTGGAAGTGCCTGTAATTGCATGCCATACCAAGCCAAACTGAACTGGACTGCTTGGTGGAAATGCAGCTTAATAGAAGGGTGCCAAAAGAGTAGGACAGGACAGACCAGTTACATCAATACCTTTCCCAATCTTTGACAGTCAAAACACGAGCAAGCCAAACTGAGCAGAATTAAAAAGGACTTTTTGGCGAAAATACAACTTTTTTTTGTTGCAAAAAAGTATCTGGCCAATCCACCTCAGTCTTCCAGTGCAATGCTTCCACAAGTAACAGAAAACCCAGGAGAGTTAGGTGTCTTCGTTTAATGGGACCTCATGAAGAATAAGTAGCTCAGTGTGAGGTTTTCCCTTAACACACTCCAACAATGGGAAGGCCTGGGTGATACCACCAACATTGCATTAGGGGTAGAGATTGTGGAAACCTCCTGCAGTTCCACAGGGAGAAAGCCTGTGTCTTAGATGCCTACCTCCCCACAATTCTTTTGGCCGCTCTCCCTGTCTCTCCAGGGATCTTTCTTTTTTTCTAAAATTCAACAGGATGGCTCCTAATGAACCTGCACCTCCATTTACAAAGCAAACTAGCATATTTATGGAACACTGTGCCACCTATGCAAGACAGTCCTCCGGGAATGCAGAGGAGTCTGCATTTTAGCTTCTATGGCACTGTTCATCAGGTCTGGGCAATTGCAGCAAAAGAGGGAAGGTTATTGTAACAGCAATGATAATAGACCTACGTATTATTTCACAATCAATGATCTCTCTTTAGTTGCAGACCCATAAAGCTCAGGATTGCTTGAACAGTAAGTAAGGTACCTTCCTCTATGTAATTGTTATTAATGGTAGACCAAAAAGCCCTGTGGAAACTGCAACCAATTACAGTGACAAGAAATGTGATAAAGTGTTTAGCTGCCAGGCTAGAAAACTAGTACCAACATTTCATTCATATGGCTTCTAACTGATGAATATATATTTCAGTACCAGTTTAAATAAAGTGTTTCAGCCTGCCTAATAAGTGTATTTAGGATTGCAGAAAGACCCCGTCAGTTTGTTTCTTGTTTGTTGGGGTTTATAAGGGTAACATTATGCTATACAGGGTTTTGTTGTGATAGTGTATAAAGGGCAATAGTCAGTACGTTTACATGCGCTGTTAATTTAAGTTTAAGGTAAAGCTGGATTGAATAAATCAGCTGAACCACTTATAAACGTATATAATTATTCAAAGAGAATTGAGTTGATGATAAAAGTATCATTCTTTTCATTAGCATTTGAATACCGCTATTAATTTTGATGTGCTATGCAGTTTCAAGGCCGTTGTCCTTAGTTGCTGCATTTTTCCTGGCAGAACTCACCCGAGTTTCAGAGCTCTTCTGTGTTGCTACCATATGAAAGTTGACTTCTATGTCCCTTGATATTATCCGTAAGGTGGTTTGAAATAACTCTCAACATTGGCCTGGCGATATCATCCACAAATATAAAGTTCAGGAATCATGTCATAGCATTTGGTACGGCCCTCGAAGTAAAGTCACTGTCTCTTGTGCCATTCTTGTTGACAGTAGACATTCAAGGTGGGATTTGTTCACCATGGCACACAAAAAACAGAACCAACAATTATTTTTGAGTATACAGGTCATAAAATAATTGTTGGTTCTGTTTGAAATTGTGCATAAAGTGTATATTCCCACCCTGGTCACTAGCACAATAATTCAACTTTTTTAGACTGCATGTAGATGTGCCGACTTTGTAATTAGGGGTGCACAATACTATTGTAATGTTATAGATATTGACAGATTTGCCCTGAAAAGCTGATTACATTTTTGCAGATATTTTAGCTTACAAGTTGGCTATGTACATATATCTCATATTTTAGCTGAAATATTGGCAGAATGTACAAATTTACCATGGTGATCATCACTGAATGTCCTCCTTCATAAATCAAAAGTATAATTTATTTCAGAATGAAGTATTTGTCTTGCACCACATTTGTTACTTACATATTTAAGACTGACAGCATGAAAGAAATTTGTTAGTTTTAGTAAAGCGGAAGTTTTTTACTCCTGACACAATACTTTGGCATCGTATCAATATCTGCAAAAATCCAATATATATCCCTAGCAGTGATATTAAATTTGTCACTTCTTTACAGATGCTGTCACTGACTGTATTTTTTACTGTACTGTGAGTCAGCGTGAGCTGGGCACCGCTTTTAGCGCATGTCACATTTAAATAAACTATGACCACAAATAGATGTGAACAATAACTTTATTGTGTTTAATGAAAATCTGTCTGTATTTTAGGGATAGAACAGACAGACTGACAGACCAAAATAAAAGACCAAATAAAATATACAATGTTGGCTAGTAGGACAGAACTCCAGAAAAATTTCCAAAATGTCAAGATAAAGATGCATGCAAGAGTCTATCCTACTGTATTTTCACTTACCTGTATTAATTTTTTTACAGCCAGGTTTCAAGAAACATTTTGTACCTGCACTGAGGAAAAGGCACGAACGGTCATTTTAGTGTTTGACTATGTTGCTTCGTCTGCCATCTTGGACATATTGTATATTGTATTGAGCTGAATTCTATAGTGTTTTTTTTTTTTTTTTGCCTCATGTCTCGCCTCTGATAACTCCTATATGAAACAAAATGTTTCCTGCCATGAATGACTTGAGAAAGGCAATTCAGGAAGTCTTCAGTGGTTGGTCTTCCTTAGATTTCCAGAATCCAAGGAGAATGTAGGCTTAAGCAAACAACTACTTGTTCCCCATGATGTTTTTTCTTATAGGCTGTTATCAAGGAGGCAGATTTGTAACTTGTATACACACACGGCCCTACATCCTCGGTCTGAGCTGGATTTGCTGCCTTGTGCAAAACAGGGATTTTCTGCTAAATGATTTCTTGATGCATTTGGATTCAGTAATTGAGGAGACAAGAGGAGACGAGAATTGTTCTTGCCCCTTCATATCAACAAAATTTAACGCTCTATTCAGACGAAAGCTTTTCCACAGCAACAATCTGCCAGTCAACATGACATTACAGATTACAGAGTTGGGCCTCATGAATGAGCGGCAAATAGATAATACAACCTGCTATACCAGAGAGGGGGAACACTGTTGTAGCAACAAAACAATGAATGAGTTCATGAATATACTTGGAGAATTATTTTCTCCAAGCCAAAGCTCTGCAAGACAGTATTTCTTTAATAAATGTTGTCAGTGGCTTTTGTTAAGCAGTGAAAATGACCTCTGCTACTGCATAATGTTGCCATGGAAAACTGATTATTCTCATGATTGTAAATCAACCAGAGACCATGTCCTTGTAATGCAGTCATTTGGGATTAAAAAAACAAAATGAGGGACAAAATATCTGATCACCCTGAGGCCTTTATTTTCCTCTTAAAAAGACAGAGGGAAATGAGCAAACAAGTCGTGCAATGGCAAAATTTTCATTAAATTGGGCAAGAAATTTGTTATTAAAATTGCAAAACCAATGCTGTAAATGTGTTTTCTCTGTTCTCACTCACAATCTGCAAAACAAGGCTGACTCGATGATTAATTCAGTGACTTATAAATAACCATCAGTGCAAATTTGCCAGATTTCTTCTTACCCATAATCAAGGGAAAAGGGATAAAGCTTTCTGAGGCCCAGGGCCATGGAGTGGCCTGGAGGGGGTTGTAAAGACATAGTGCAACCTCTGTTAAGTAATTATTATATCCAAAATACTCCTCATCATTAATTAAATCAACAAATGTATTATTTATCTTTTGCATTGTTATTTGCTTGAAAATGTAAGCACCCTCCTCTTTAAAAGGTACAAGTCTTTATTTTTTGTAATACTGCTATTTAATCACCTTACACCTTTCAAATTGGCATGCTGTTTCAACTGCTTTAGCACTACCAGCTCTGTCCCACATCAGTACTGCTCTCTTGATTCCAACCAGTGACCACCCCAGCATCCACCTAGGCTCCAATAGGGGCCTCCTGAGACTTTTACATGGAAATATGGGCTGCATCTTATTTAGGCATTACAACACCACAGAAATTAATTCTGCTAAATTTAGACCTGCTGGTCTCAGTGACAGACACTTTGTTGAACTCCATGTGGTCACAAAAGGGAATTACACTGATCAGTGTAAGTTCAAGACAGCAGCCATCGTCACTCGGTTTCCTTGGAACTGGTGCTATTACAGGTGAAACCGCGCATATTGATTTCTTATTTCTTCTATCTTGAACCTCAGACAATGCTATTGTAATATACTTTTTTTATGTTATGCGTCACATGGCATGAAAATGTGGAAAAAAACAAGACAAGATTGGATGAGACATAACCCAATATTTCACATAATGACTGACATCAAACTTTTAGAGAGCGGATCACTGGGGTATTGGGGAAGGGGGTGTTGCTCATGACAGTTCTTGAGGTTCCTGTTTAGGTTCCACAGTTCAAAACACTTAGGTCACTTACATGACATGACATGTGGTCCAGACTAATGTTTCTTTTGTTAGTAAATGTGTTTGATTTCAAGTGTTTCAAAAGCTCATATATCTTTGAACTACTGAACTAAACTCTAGGCTACCTAAAAATAGGAGTCTTAGTTGCTTCTAAGAAGTGATGGGTAAGCCCTTGTAAAATATAAAGCTAAGTTAGAAGTTATGCATGAAAAAAACTCAGCTTGACTACACTAAAGCAACACCCTGGTGAAAAGTAGAAAGCTAAGTTACAGCAACATGGCAAAAGTAGCACATTTCATCCAAGCTATTTTAATCTATTTTGAAGATATCAGCATCCCTATTTTTGTTCCATTATTATCACTATTGTTATCATTATTACACACAACTAATGCTTTTCTTTGTTGGACCATGCTCTTTGTCCTACCTGTCTATATCTGCTATACATTTTCTGTCTTCTCCTAAATTTGCCTTGACAAATATTTATGTTACTTTGCAGTTCTGATCCTGTAAGGTTCTGTATTAAACCTTATTTACATATTTAATTGCTTACATCCATTTTGAAAAGAAAGATTTTAATCAGATACAAAAATCAACCTTATGATGGGTAATTCAGAAACCTTTTGATTATCCTAAATCATATGGATTTAATATGCTTGTCAGTTAATGAAGGCAAACTCAAATAATTTTCTAATAGCTGAAATCATGTTTTGTGAGTAAAAAGCCTGATAAACAGTCCATACACCTTTAAGTAATCACAAACAAGCTCTTAAATTTGCCTAATAATAACATGAAGCCGCTTGTCTTACCTCTTTGGTTCGCCTTGTTCCTGTATCAACTAATCTGAAATTAACTTCTCCGCTGTTTCCTCATGAGTTGTGCTCCTCTTCTTTTCTCTCTGCTCAGTCAATAGTGGTTGAATGATTGCCAGGTGATCTTCACAGGTTACACTGGTACACTTAACAAGTGTTTGTTTGGTGATTAATTTCATAAATCACCGACATGCACCCCAAATGGTCCTTTGCCTCTGTAGCCAGAGGACAGGACGTCCATGATTTCCAAAATGTGTGTTTTTTTCTAAATTGATTCAAAAGAACAGATCAGGGGTTAAGATACTATCTCATCATAATGTAATTTCTGCCAAAAAAGGAGAAAGCTGAGGCCAAGACAGCAAACTCAGACTGTGTACTACTGCAGCAGTGATATTTTTTGGCAAGTACAAATAAGTTGCCTGACTGAAATTTTATTGATTGTCATCAGGGGCCCATTTACAGGGCCTCTTCAAGTCCCAGCTATTTTTGTTGGTGGGCCTGTCCATGATCTCCCAATGAGCTTTTCAAATTTAATCACATTTTTTTTTTTGTTAGCAAAATAAAACGCAGACCTTGTCAACCAGTGCCATTTGAATACTCATCTTTGCACAATGGATGTGAGGGGTCAGCAGAGCCAAGCATGTGACCATGAAAACAGGACAGAGTGGGAGACAAAATCATCATTACTGATATAAAAATCACGCCCTGGTTGTTCTGCAGTGCTGAGCGTTTTGCCCAGAAACAAAGGGCATCACAGGACTGATGCAGGCATTCATTAAAATTGGTATTTGGCATGATTAATGATACTCGCAATTTGCAGGGAAAAGCAGCAGCTCTGTCGAGGCCTGCAGAGGAAAATTGTACTGCATTGGGTAAAAGGGTAGGTGGTCCTCAATCCTCTCTGCGGAAACCCACTCTAACTCTGTGTCACTGCGATGCCTCTCAGGACCAACTCCGTGGAAAACAATGACTTGATTGCCTTTGACACAGTCTCTTAAATTTTTTTCTCTCCCCATTTTTCCTGGCCTGATTATTATTTCCTCATTTTGCATTTGTTTCATCAGAGATAATTTATCTCTGTCTGCTTTAATGAAGTGATAATTCCATGATAATTAACGTAATCCTGCACCAAAGCAAATTTACCTAATGGCTGTTGTTTTGATAGTCAGAGTTGGTGCATGGGAGAATGTCCACACTGGGGGGATTTGAGGATCTGTGCCAAGCAGAGGAAACAGGAGAAAGCAGAACCAGGAGCCAGAGGACAAGGGAGGGAGAGAAGCATGGGGTTTTATTCTGACCCTAATCTTGAAAAGACAGTTAAAGGCTCCTGGCACTTTTCAACAGTTTAAATAAAAAGGTGCTAATAGGTCAAGTTTGGGGTGGGAAAGACTATTTGGTCTGCCTCCTTATGTTGGACTACAAATATGACTGCTTTGAGATGATTTTCCAGGTGAGGAAGGGCTTTGGCTGAGGTATTGTCCTTGACATTTAATTTGTTCTGGGGTATCAACTTTGACATTTCATGTGTTTGATATTTGTTCCACTCACACAGCAGAAAAGTTTAACCTTTCCAAATCCTGGATTAAACATCCATAAATGCTCTCTTCTCATATAAACATTCATAGATTAGCATTGGATTAGGTGTCAACAATTGATCCTGGCCTAAATACAGTATAAGCACAGATGATCTCATATTTAAAGCCCTTTACAGGCAAGATTTCACAGAAACTTGGAATGGCAGCCAAAACTGCTCATAATAATAAATCTTGTATTATCAACCACCATAAAATTTGATGAGTAAGATGCACTTTTGATATCCTTCTTTCCATCCAACAACTTGTTAGCTTTCTACACATCAGTGTTGTCAATATACCAAATAAAGAGCTACACATGCCTTATTATTCATCCAGCACAAACAGTAAGAAAATTTAATTACTGTTTATTCAACAAAACTGGATTTTAAGACCCTGTTTATGCAGTGTGTGTCACCCACCATGTCATATTTGCAAAACCAAGATGACTGTGTGAAATCTCTAAACTCATTACCTACGAATTTTCAATGATGACCTGCAACTGTAACTAATTGCTTGCCTCTCTCAGTGTTACTTCCATCAAAGTGAAATAAACAGATGCAAATAAAATTGAATGAAGGGGCTAGCTGCACTTTTTAACAGCTTTTCTTCTTCATTTTGTCATAAAATGTGTTGTAAACAGCAATGATGTTGAATTAAGCAAGTCCACCTGCAGAGTATAATGTAAAGACTGAAATGACAACTTTATACAAGATAATATGTCATGAGTTAATGGTGGTGCGTTTTTTTTCATTTGTTGTAAGCTAATAAGTTGCTAAAGAGAGCTGCTGTAACTCTTATGTGAACAGCTGAAGATAACTCACTTTTAAGAGATAGCTTAAATTATGGTGGTAGTCTGAAACCTGATGTGGATCCAGGATTTTTTTTCAAGAATCTGTCAACAGTTTGAGACAGGACAGTTTACACATTTTTGACAATAACTCACCCGACATTCTTGTAAATGTCATGATGGAGTCTTGTACACTCAGATCACTTCTAATTTTTTTATTATCATTATTAGAGTTCGATTTACACGCTTAGACGATCAAGACATTAACATCATAAATGCTAAATAAAGTGTGTATGAATTGCTAAGTACTGTTAAGTTGGTTTGCTGTTGGCATTTGACATGCAACCTGTTAGCTACTTTCCAAAAATTTTACACTTCAACAGCATTTCTTAAGTATTACATTTTAAGTATGTCATAATCCTTCATTCTAGATAAATGGAGGTACAATATATTAACCTTGTGGAGAAATGGTTTGTTTGTAAAAAATCCTCAGCTTAAGGCAGGAAGTGACCAGTGGGGACTGATCATTTCAACTTCACAGCTACAAACATATACTGCACTGGTAGTAAACAGGAAGGTAAACTGTGTGAAATGAAGGAGAGCAACAAGATGTTTGGAAACTGCACGTTGTTGACTTTGCTGAACACAATAGAAATCCTCACTCACGAAGACAGTAAAACCAACAATGCCTTAAATGCAGGTTTTGTTCAATAGATTTGTAAGTACATTAAGAATTTAAAAGTACTTTCACATTAGTATAGACACTATTCTAAAGGACTATCCCAAAATTATTTTGTTTTTTTTCAAGCAAACAAGGCATTTCAGCTAACTTTACATTGCTACTGCTGTGTTTTGATCAATATGCTTCATGCACAAGTACATTTGAAGGATATACAAAGGCATAGACACAGTCAAAGAGAGATCCAAGCATAAGGCCTTGCTCCAAATCTAAATAGGTTTCAATGTACCTTGTACTTGAACCCGGCTCTTCACCCTACTTTACATAAATGGACAACAGAGCTGGAGTGCATAACTCATACATATTCACACTTGGCATGACCTAGAATAAAACTACGTTTGTGTAGGTTCATCCAACATCTAAACTTCTTTTGTTTAACCTGATTTGGTTTGATCCAGGAAGACAGAAAATGTATAAATATACATAGATTTCTGTACCTGCAGACTAAAGGAAAACAGCCTAAATAAATGATTTTATTGCTCGTGCATGCTGAGGCCGTTGACTGCCAATCAGAAAATAGCACTGCTGTATCCGGGTAAGATACGGTTGATCTGACCACAGAGGATGCATACTGCATGTACAGAGCGGGAGTGTCTTATCACATGAGTGCACTGAGTTATCTCATCATTTGATTTTGTAGCCTACTGATTAATGTAATTACTTATTGTACTAAAGGAAAACAACGAGAGCTTATTCTTATTCTTCCTCCACACCTACCATTAAACGGTAAAGCAACGTCAAATCACATTAACATACAAACTGTGGTTACCAGGCATCACATTAAAACAAAATCAGCAATGTCAAGGTAGTTAAGTTAATAGTTATACTTGGAACATGAGAAATATTTGGCTATAATTAAAATAAAATTTGCACAGTTTTAGTTTGAAAGAGCATGGTCAAATGTTAGAGGTAAATAATAACAGAAAAAAACAGTAATTCATATTATTATGTTGTATCATTACCTGATGTAATATACTAACATCACAAAGAAACAATAAGACCCACTCGGTAATTGTGGGGGCAAAAAAATCCACCTGACTACTAATTAATCCAATTTTATTTTAAAATACAATGAGTGCATATAGATGATTTATGACTTATTTGAAATTGAATCATTTTAATCCTTTATTGACTATCATACCCAAACATCGTCAGCACATCATCAGCATGATCTCACTCTGACCTGAGATCAAAACTTGAGAGCCCTGCAACAACACATTCTGAATTTATATTAAAAGTCAAGTTTATCAATCAACATCTAAGGTCCCATATCTCACTCCATGGCAGAAAGTTAATATTGATTCCAGATGTCCACAGAACATGTAATTGAAATCTTGTGCCTAAAATGCACACAGATTTTGGACTTGGCCTGACAATCAACTCCTCTGTTTTATCCCTGCTCAGAACAACCTGTTTTTTTAATTGTACCTGACCATGCCCCTTCGAGACTTCAGTATTCCAGCTCTGTGCTCTGGCATTAACTGTGACTGCACAGGCATGCTTAGAGATGATCATTTCACTGGAAGCAGGAACACCTGGCTTAAGGAGCGTCTCTCAACCGGGGGAGGTAGCATATCCCCATAATAATGTCATAGGGGGAACTTTCAGACTGAGAACCCTTTTTCTAAAAGGTGGAGCAAGAAGCAAAAGAAGAAGAGGCATTTTTCTCAAGCTTTTGGAGATTTGCAGTTAAAAAGGCAAAAGGACTTGCAACACTGTTGCTCCCAAAATAGTAAATGTTTATTTATTACCTCTGCCAAGGAGGTAATGTTTTTGCCAGTGTTTGCATGTATGTTTGTCTATTTATTCTGTTAATAAGATATCTAAAAAAGAAATGAATAGATGTTAATGCTATTTCCAGGGAATGTTGGCCAGGGCTCAAAGAAGAATTAAGATTTTTGTGGTGATTCAAATCTGGATTCAGATCCAGAAATATTTTAAAGGATTTGTTAACATTGAGAGATAGAACAGTTGTCCTGAATTCCACTAATAACTCAAGAGTTCTCAACGTATTTAAATGACATTTTCACAGAATGTTTGTCATGGCACAAGGGAGAAGTGATTAAATATTGGTGGTGATCTGAATCCCAATGTGGATCCTAGAAATATTAAAGGATTTGTTAACAGTGCAAGACAGGGCAGTTGTCCACATTTTTGACAGTAACTTACCCAACAAGGTTGGAAATGCCTTGGCAGAGGTTTGTGCTTAGATCCCAAATATTACACACAAGAATGAACAAACAGATAAACATATGTACAAAAGACAAGGTATAAAACTGGCATACCTTATGATTAGTAGTTGATAAATTATAGGTGTTTATTTCACTATTTTGTTGTTTATCTGTGGTAAAAAACAAAAATTAAAAGAGAGAGTAAGAAACAGGGAATTTATGAACACATATGGTTCAAGTTCAGCAAACATGGTCTGTGAAACCCATCAAAAGGGCGTAGGTGTCCAAACTAGGGTGATTTATTTCATGAAAATTATATTATTAAGTTATCAACCGTCTATCGGCAGTGATGATGGTAATAATAAAAAATAACAATGATGATCATAATCATAAATAAAAATAGTAAAAAAAAAAAAAAAAAAAAAAAGATAAATCAGTATTTTCAGGGCATTTGTGCAAAACAAGGCATTTCTCCCTGTTTTCAACTCTGAAGTCCAGCCCACAGGCAGGGCCCGTTGGATTCGACTGATGAATAACACCTGAACCTGGTAGCAGAGAACAACCTGAGGAGCCAGGCCAGACTCCAAACACTATGTTTTTAATCAGTTAAATTGACTATTTCTGTGAGCTACAGAGATGTAAGTATTTTTCCTTACCTCCAAAGGTTTCTTACAGCTAAGCACCAGAACAATTGTGTCTTTTCTTTAGAGGTTTGCAGATAGAGCACACACTTTAAAATTGTATCAAAACCATTTAAAAATGAGACCTGGATATCTAATTTCTGTGCTGTGTTCAGTGATATAGACTGAAAAGGATTAACAAGTTACCACCTTCTATTTTATTTCTGTTTTACATAATGTCCCAACTCTTTTGGAACTGGGTTTGTATATTGATCTTGTAAACACCTCATTAAAATGTTGACAGACTGAAATCAGCCCTCAGTAAATGTGACATAGTTATACATTGCTTTAAGGAGCTGTTGTATTGTTAAACAGATTGTGATTTTGTTTGAATGTGTTCTTGTTCACACAGCAACAGAGCATGAGCACAAAGACAGGCCTGGATTAATGGCTTCGAAGTGGAGGTGGACTTGGAATATCCAGCTGGCTTGATGCATCCACTGGCTCACCCTGGATGTGGAGAAGAGTGGCAGCCAACAAATCACCACCATGTTTGTTTGTTTTACATGATTAAGCATATGGAGGGAGCATTAAATTACCCTCACCTTGCTTCACAAACTGACAGCTGCAATACTCCCCTCACCTCTCTGCAGGCACACTGGTAGGAAGTGTTTCCAATCAAAAAATTAAGATTGATTGTCCTAAATAAAAGCATGACCATTACCCATTATAACAATGAATTAAAAGCATCTTTTAGTGGAGTCTCAGACCTCGTAGCGCTGACTGATCAGCTGTATTTCCTCTGTGCCGTAGGGTTTGAATGGTAGTTAACATCATGCCATGACGTATTGCAGCATCCATACAGCCTTTACACAAACCATGCATCATTACAAAAGGCTCCATTATCCCTTCCTCATGAGCATAAATTGATTTTGCTTCACACTGTATAGCAGCTGCTCATTTAAGCTAACAGATGAGTGCTTCACAGGTTTAACACTTCATATTGCGACATTCTGCGAGAAGGTTTCTGGATGTGTGATGTACTGTTACATTTAATTCAGTGAGATATTGTCAGTTTCTGTACCAGGTGATAATTCCAGCTGTTAATATAGTACAATGTAGACTGCACTGGCTCTAGAAAAACCTGATACAAGATAATATTTTGATTTTCTGACATTTTTTAGTGATGTTTATGTTTATGTATATAAAGTTAAATGTACTTTTATGGTTGCAGCATGGGTAAGCATCAAAGACAAAAATGTTTCACTGTGTCTGACGATAAAGTTAATATTGGTCGTGAGAATGAGGACTGAGCACATAGTGTAGATCAATATTGACAGAAAGATATCTTCCTGGAGATGAAGCCAAAATATTTGAAGCTCTGCTGTTGGCTCGCTGCAGTATTGGTCAAACTTCACCTTCTTCGTGTTAACAGATGGACATGGGTCAAATTATTAAGTAGAGATACAAAATAAAATAACAAAGCAATATGCTAAATAAATTACTTTTAAACTCACTGTTAACTGGTTTCAATATTAGACCAATGGCAATGTTTTATCACCAAAAAAATTTCTTTTTTCTTGTTTTTATTTTCTTTTTCCAAAATAAAGTCAATTTTGATTCCAGGGCCAGGATTATCGTGTTATGGGCAAAATTTGGACGATTTCAGAAATTGCCAATTTTGACTCTGTTATGGCAACAGGGCTAGTATCACTGCGTTATGGGTCACACTAAGACTTTTTTCAAAATGTGCAGTTTTTTTAATCTTTTTTGGAAAGGGGGGATTCATTGTGTTAAAGGCCAAATTATTTATTTTTTTTTTTTTTCAAAATTTTGCCAATCTTGGCTCTGTTTTGGCAAAAGGCTATCCACCATCATGTTTTGGGCAAAATTTTGACTTTTTTCAAAAATGCCAAATGTTGGTTACATTTTTGCAGCAGGGCAGGTATCATTGAGTTTGAATCAAATTTCCACCAACTTTTGACTATTTCAATAATAGCCAATTTTGACTCAAGTTAAGTGACAGTGCCAGCATCATCGCATTGTGAGCTGAATTTAGACTTTTCAGTACTGGACCATTTTGGCTCTGTTTTGGGGATAGGGCCAGCATCATCGCATTTTGGGCAAAATTCAGACTATTTAAAAAGTGGCCAATTTTTGCTCTGTTCTGATGACATGGCCAGCATCATTGCATTTTGGGCCAATTCAATTTATTGTTTTCAAAAATGGCCAATTTTGTTTCAGTGACGAGCTGGCATCATCGTGTTATGAGCCAAATCTAGATTTTTTTTTCACTTTTTGACAGTTTTGGCAACAGGTCCGGCATCATTGTCATGCAAGTCATTGTAAAAAATGTGAACTTTTCCCTGTTTCACAATGTTAACAAATCCTTATAAATTCCTGGATTGTCATACAGATTCAAATCACCACCAAAATCAAATCACTGTCTCTTTTTTTTAAAAATGGCCAATATTGGCTCCATCTTGCCAACATACAAAGCTCCTTGAGCCATGTTCAACATTCCCTGAAAATTACATCAGATTTTGTTCATAGCATTTTTTGTTATCCTGTCAATAAACCAACAATCAAAATTACAAATGATGGCAAAAACATTACCCTATTGTTGAAGGTAACTAAATAAAGACAACTACAGCCACAGATACACAACAAATAGTCAATGGTTTACACGATCACAGGTTGCACCCTTGCATCATTGCTATTTCAGTTTATTTAACAGATTTGACTTTGAAAGACATTATTTGTTGCCAGTCTCTGTATTGTAACAATATCACAGCATGTACATATGGCAAACTGTGGACCCCATTTATCAGTTTGTCTTTAAAACTGTGTGTCATTGTTGTTCTTGCTTGCTTTGACATCTCTGTCTCAACATCAGTGCGGCTGATGCGTTAAAGCATCACAGTTGCACATAGCAGCCATCATGGGCCCACATCTATACAGCTAACAGCAGATGTGTCTTCATACATGACTTCAGGGTGCAGGTAAAGTACCCTGAATGGAGACAACAAAAGGCATCATGTTGTTTAACAAGTTCTGATCAGAGGGTCTGAACTTGGCACTATGCACTTTTCTGCATTTATGTGATTATGTGCTGTCCAGTGTGGTTGTTGATGTCTGATGTAGTCTATGTTTTATGTTCTTGGTTCAAGACAGATTCCCTATGTGGCAATCACAGTTTTTTTCATTCTGTACAAGCACGGACTGCAGAGATGAGAGGAGCAAAGACTGCTGGATACAAAAGATTGCCGCAGGATAACAACACATGCTGCAAATCCTCTTATTTCCAAAGTTATTTGTGTTCAGGTATTGTATTCATCATAATGTATCTATTCTATGAGATGACTAATACCTGGTCAATGAATTGACATTCTTAAACTCCCCTGAATCCTTTTGCTTAAACCAGACAAAAGATAACCACCATGGCAGCTATCAAAAAAACACAACAATGTCTTCACTGTAATTTTGTCTGAGGTATGTTTTTTTATTTCAGGGCAATTGTCCCCTTAAAGACAAAGATTATTTTCAAGACAGTGTAGCCATTATGCTGTTATGTTGTTACTGACGCACCATGGAGCCCACAAATGACATTCTGCTCATTGTTGCTCTCTGGCCACTTGTCCTTCAAGTCCTTCAAATGTTCTGAAGATTGTCCCAGAAGAGAAAAAAATTGGAGTGGAATTACAGCATGATGTCTGAAGCAAACAAAATTGATATGTTATTGATGAGATGATTATTTGGCTCTGCACATTTGGGATTCTGCAGGGGGGAGCAAACTTGGAGAAGAGGGCTACTTTTTCTGGACTGCAGATACTTCACAAAGCAAAAAAGAACCAATTATCTGTTCTAGTTTTGCTGTTAAAAAGACTTCTCAAGCTTTTTCGAATATTGAACGTCAATTAGACATCTGGGATAAAAGTGTAGTCCAGCAATGATGTATCAAATTTGTTGAATAACATTAAATATTTTGTATTTTGATGTTTTAAGGCAGCAGCTGGATGCAGCCTACCTGAGCATTTCCCTGCTGCACGGTGACATTGAATAAGGACACTGGCTGTTTTAGTGATTTTTTTTTTTCTTTTTATGAAACTTGTTGACAGCTCAGCAGACCTGTCCAAAGTAATTTGCACCTTGTGATAACTTGTAAAGCTGTTGTCCCTTGACACCTATGACACTCAAGCCTTTGGTCCTGTAACTGTCCTATGGCTAATGTATCTGAAATCTACTTGTTGTATGTTCTTTAGCAGTTTTATTTAAATCTTGTATTAAGCAGACACTGTATCTTTGTGTTTATTTCATTTTATATTGCATTTCATGGACCTTGTGATGTAATTTCTGTTTCGTTGTTAAGCTGTTGTTCACTGTAAATCTAACAAGGGCAATAGGAGTGCAAATCAAAAACTGTCACATGATAATTCAAGGAAATGTGATCTATCACAATACTTCAAAGAATTCTGGGATTTTTCTGTAATTGCAACTGCAGGCAGCAGCATGATTTTAATTGCTGTTTGTTATTTCTAATAAGCTGCAGTCATTTAGATTAGACTATCTAATTCAGAGAATGAATATATTACCAGCTCTATGACTTTTTAGGTACAGTGTTTTAGTTAGAAAAATGGAGGTTGCCTTGCAGTGCAGCTGGATCCACCAGTTTCAATGTCTGTAATCAGGCAGTTCCATCTTGCTAAGACCCAATCTAAAATAATTGTGAGGGGCCCAAAGCAGCATGACCTAATCAGAGCCCTTTAGAGCAGGAAGAGGTGGGGGCTACAAGTTAACATCAGGACATGACTGCAGAAAGAAAAGGCACTGTCTCCCTACAGGACAAAAAAGACCAAGGCCTTTTTATACATCATTGATATTACATGTAATTTTTATCATGAGACATAAACACCTGATACCTTCTGCTTGTGCATAACTCATTTTGTATTGTTACAGAAGTTCTTTGTTTTGTAAATGGAGGTTTTCATATGAATACAGAGTAAAGCTTCTGTTAAGGCGTGAGAAACAACATCTTGGCTTAGCTCTCTTAGCTTATTTGCAAGCCTTAATTGTGTTTCTTACGCAGAGAACTAAAACTCCTTAAATTTGCAGATGCTGTTGCATTAACAGGGATAATTGGACTTGAGGGAGTGACTTTCACTCCTAAATATATCTTCATTCAGCGTGATTTAAAAAACATTTAAAACATTATTTTTTTCACAGAGTAAGAACTTCTAATTCAACAGTAAAGATGAGGAAGTACATTATTTTGCATTTACTTCATTAAAATATCAATAATCAACTTAAAACCGCTTTATACTGTCAGCATAGACTTCACGCAAAACTATTACCTTTCAAACATGCTATCTAAAGTGAAATTAATTATGATTAGCTTTAAAATTTGAATGTTGGTTCCATGACAAAATGAATCTTTTTGAAAGTGCTTATTGATTTGTTTTTGTCTTTTGTCCTGTTTGACAGGACACTGCAATGGAACTTAGTCAAGATAACATTGATAAATGCATATTTAATTAGCTGTAAAAGGATGGTGGCAGATATTTCATTTAACTTTGGAAAAAAAAACTTTGCAGAGTAACGAAGAGTTCTTTAACTGATGAAACTGATCTGTTAAGGGGGTAAAACTTTTTACACAGTAAAAGAAAAATCCATTACTCCAGTTCATTTAATTTACTGGGGAAACATAATAGAAGGTCTTTAAGACCCTAGAGTCCAGCTGTGGGTATCTGTGCAGCAGACAATGTTAGAGGAACAGGGTGGTCGCTCATTAAAAACCTCCAATTTGCTGAGAGAAGAATGGCAATGGGCCTGTAAAAAAAGGCTTCTGCAATGCTATTGGATCTGCTCACCCTTTTCACAGCAGTGTGTGTGTTTGTGCGCGAGTGTATCAATTAGGGAGGCTTGTTGGGTTTCTCTCTTCAAAGCACCTAAATAATTTAACCATCAGGGGTCAGATCCTATTAAGCTGTGTGACATCAGGTCTACATTGTGGCAGTTTTTGTAGAGCCACAAATGATGAGGGAAGCAGGAGAAGAAGAAAGTCTGTGAAGAGAGTGTGACACAACATGATGCAGCCGCTCACGCTCCGTCTGACAGTGAAAGGCAGACACTAAGAGTATCTGATACTTGCACTCACTTCTGAGGTGGGAGCGGTATAAATTGGCTCTGCTGATTCCTTAACTGCTTCCATCAAACTAGATTAGGAAGGTGAGCCGGAAGACGGACCCCTGATGGTTAATTGAAGTTTTCTTAATGCTGCAGAAACTCGACTGGAAAAAGAGCAGACATGACCGCAGGGCTAGTGGGAAGCCTTCCACATTGTGGCGTTTTAAACCAATTATGGGTATTTTCTAGTGTCTTTATCCTCGCATAGTTGGGGAAGAAACCTATTTTATTTGACCTTGGATGTCCCTTTGCGGTTGTCTGCTCTGAGGATACGGAGTAGCTCCCTAGTGAGAGTTCTATGTATTCTATAATTAATAATTCAGCAGCTCGTAGCTGGCAGACAGCAGTCTGCTGGAGCGACTGACACATTAGTAGTGAAGGGCAGTCGCTTCACTCACCCTTAATGAGGTGTTTATACTTGATTATGTAACAGAACTATAATCAACACTGACTTTTGAGTTTTTCTTTCTACCGCTGTCAAAATCGTTAGCCAGACCCCTGCTCAAAAACGTTTTAACGTTTCAGTAAATAACTTTCTGAATTCAAATACCATGCTTCAACAGAATATCACTTTGTCAGAAGCTCAGAAAAAAAAGAAGAAACTACGAAGTATTTTTGGGATTGACAGGCAGACAATCCAAACCATAAATAAAAAAGAACCAATAGTGAGATATTTAAGTTCTGTAAGTGCCCAAGTTGATCTATTTAAAATTTTTCCCACTCAGATTGGATTTGTTTGTTTAATACAAACTTGAACTCTTTGGGGGGGTTTTTTCCAAGAGTTTGATCAAATTTTGAGCTTAAATAAGCAATGTGACAGCTAGGGCCAAACTATGAAGAGTGGGAAAAAGGCTTTTAAACAGATTACTATTTAATTTTATTACCTGTTAAAATCATTTTGTTTGTCTTTGTTTATAGCTTTAGAACAAAAAATAAGAAAGGAATTTGAAAACCCCTCCAATGTTTCTCTCTATCAAGTCTTTTTGTCAAGGAGCATTAAAGAAATGGTATGGTTAAATGCACAGTTAAGCTGAGCTACTGTACATTTATATCTAAAGACAGAGACAGAACAACTCTTAACTTTTGTATTTAAACTTGAATGTGTCTTGTCATGTCATCCATGGTGACCAAGCTGCCATGACCAACATGGCTTGTTTTTCCTACCAGGGAAACACAAAATTGCAGGCCATGACTGTTTCTGTCTCATAGTCCTGTTTTTGGATGCTTAATTGTGTTAAAAAACAGCAACAACACGTTAAAAAGGTTGTGGGCTTTGGCTGAGAATGTTGTTGTGTAAACTGCAGTCATGGCCTTGAATCTTGTGGCATTTTACACAAAAAAAGCAGATTATTCTTTTGTTAATAATGTCAGTTAAGTTCAGGCAGAAATAACCAATTTAACAAGGAAACAGTAAAGTTTATGCACTAGTAGCCCCATATACTGGCCCCTAAATTCCACATTTTTATTTTGTCTCTTCTCTGTTAGCAGCAGAGATGATATATTTTTGTCTTATCCAATGAGAGAGCTACCAGCGGTCCCAAGTTCATCTCAGCTCTGGCAGTCTGGAGCCCTCTGCAGCAGATACACAGGGCCTCTATTTTACTAGATGCCTAATCAATGTGTATCAATTTAGCACAGCGCAGATAAAGAGACACTGGAAGTTATAGTGGAACTATTATGCTTTTCCTCTTTTCTGACCTATAAATGTTGTTACAATGTCAGATACTCTTGTTAAACATTGCCAAAGCATCAAATAATGAGGTTCATGCATTTGGAGGTAAGCCCTGCAAGCTTTTGGATTGCTCTGAACGCTGTGTTTTACAGTCTTTTTTAACAGTTCAGTCCCCTACATAATCATGCCCAGGCTCTAGACCTGCCCCTCTACCGCTCTGCTTCGGAAGTTACTTCGCTGTGTGCTGCTCTGCTGTGTACAACGAGTTCACAGCGTTAGCACGTTGAGCACGTTTGTTCGGGTGTGAGGGAAAGATAGTTTTGTTTAACTTTCCTAAAGAGGCAAGCACCAGGCAGAAGTGGTTAGAGTTGGTTTTTCCCAGCAAGCAAAATAAAAATACCTCCGTGTTTGTCTGTCTATGGCACTTCACACAGGACTGTTTTGTCAACATGGGCTTTCCGATGTCACTTGGTAGTGTTGAGGAGTCAGAAGAGTAAGCTGTGTGTAACAATTTATCAGTGTATGGCTGTATTTCAAAATGTGACATTTTTAAAAGAGAAATTCTTTCAGTTTCTTTCAGTTTGCTCTTTACTCCCAACTCCCGCACCAGCAAAAAAAGGAGGTGGGGCTCGGCAGCACTCGGCAGCCCTTCAGAAGTCCTGGAAGTCCACAGAAGAGTGGGCTCGTCGGAGGGAGTACATATAGGAGGGCTGGGGGGTGGAGTAAATTACGCAGACCATTTTCTCGGGATGCAGGAAATACAAGGAAGCGGTGCTGCAAGAGGCACAGCGTCCTTAAGATCTACAAAGCTTTCTGCGTGGGCAATCGTGTGTAGCTGCTCTAAAGGAGTCCAAAAATCAAATACAGAGGTCCTATAATAGTTCTCCTTTAAACGCTGAAACTATATTACTATATTATCTATTCAGTGTTTACTTTTGGAAGAAAATCCATCCATCTGTTGTTATCTGTACCACTTAACCCTTTTTGAAGTTGGGGGGTGGTTGGAGCCTATCCCAGCTGGCACTGGGCAAGAGGGGGGTACACCCTGGACCAGTTACTAGCTGATCACAGGGCCAACACATAGAGACAGACAAACTATACACACATACTTAACAACAATTAAGTATGTGTGTATAGGTCAACAATTTACCAAACGAGAAGTCTGTGAAAAGAAACTGCAGTACCCCAGGGAAACCTATTCATGCACGGAGATATTATTTGTTATGATTTGAAAAAAGATTGATTGACGATTGATTAATTTAATTGACCATGCAAACCCCGCAAAGAAAAGTCATTACTGACATTGGGAGTTCAACCAGTAACCTTCTCACTATGGAGCATGAGCACTAACCTGCTGCATCACCATGAGAGCCCTATTCCAGGAAAATATATTTTTTCTGATGCAGTTTTGTTTCATGTCTGAAGGCTATACCTGAAGTAATATGCAACAATAACAATAATAGATCAAGTTTACCTTCATCACACTTTGCAAAATTACATTCTTTTTAATTAAGGACATTTACTTATGAATGTATTAAACATCCAGGGCAGAAGTTTGAAAATGTAAAATAACAAAAGAGACAAATGCATGCCTGCCCACCTTTCTTACACCATTAAATTTCAGAATATTAACCTCACAGGGTTAGAGTTTGTTATTTTTTATTTAGCACAAATGATGTATTATCGCACACCAATTACTGCGGGGACTACACGTCTTGTAGGCCCTGCTGCCAGATGCATTGACAGAGTGCAGCGGACTAGGTCAAACCGGAACACAATGACACAATGGACACTGACCAGTCGAAGTCCAGGGTTAGGAGTTTGTCCTCATTGTGGGCAGTCTAGGTCCAATTTCAGCCATGGGCTTCTTTCCTACATGTCATTCCCTACTGTTCTTCATAACAAAGACAGAAAATGCCCCCAATAAGCACATTCCAAATAATTTCAACTATTTTTCAAGAACTGATTGTCTATTTTTTTTTCTGTTTGTGCATCTTCTACAAATATTTACAGATGACTCAGAGAGAGATTTTCTGATCCACTTTGTGTACCCTCCTGCCTGTTCATCAGCTGCAGAGGAAGTGTATGAATCTGCTGTCTGTGTCTGTGTCCTAATATCTATGGATGAATTGACACGTCCGCTTCCTGGTGTTAGTGGTGTCAAGTAAATTGAAAACAGGCAGTGGTAGCTGTCATAAATGTGGCTCTGGTGGTTACAGACACTATTTACTGCTTCCTCCGGATCAAGGCTCCAGGAGTGGAGCTACTTCAGCTGCCCATGCACTCACAGTTTTGTCAATTTACCTCACTCTGCACCAGTGGGCTCCATAAATATATATTTATACTCTCAAACTTCCTGCAGTGTGTGCGTAGTCTGTAAGAATTAAGCATGGGACACTGCCTCACATATTGGTGCGATAAATATCTAAGTGAACACTTTTTCCATGTGTGTCCTGTGTGTTTGATTAGGGACACTGTGTGTTATGATTCCCTGTCGACAGGGAAATAAGGTGTCAAAAGCACTATGCATGTTGATGGAGCACCCCCTCCTGCAGAATCAGACTCCCCAGAATAGACCCCATTAAGTAAACCCAGAAATCACCAGTAACAGCCTTTAGACTGACGACCCCCTTCTACTCCTGCGCCTTCCAGTCTGTACGACATTAATATTCATTTCCTTGGTTTTAACGAAGCAGGCAACAGGCATGGGGTGCCCCGGGAGCACTGCGTTTAGCATCAATGGAGATACAGTCAAACAACCAAACACAGAGGGGGAAGATGGCTGTCTCCTTCCCCTGGGCTCCATATTAATGAGATAACGCCACACTGCAGCCAATTACAGCCACTTCCAGACAGATGCCTTTTGTCCAAGACAACCTCCCACTGTAGATTCAACCCCCCCACCTCCTCACAGTCACCGTTCCTTTACATGGGCATACATACATCATTTCATCCTGACACAAATCCATACAGGATATACATTATGCATGTTTATGTTTTCTGCAGAGAAAACAGCCACCGACAATAGCAGTATGGAAGGGAAAAACTCAAACTCTGAAACCATCCGTGTTTAAAGCAGATCTTGATGTAAAAAGCATGCATTATTTGACTGACTTGACAATTGTGCACCCACCCATTGTCTCCTTTCAGGGTCATTCAGGGGCGTAGTCAATGCAAGCATACACTCAATATGAGGCTGTGTGAAGCCTGGAGGGGTCAAACACATATCACAGCACTTACATACACTTCCTGACAGTCGCTCATTTAAACACATCCACAAACCATACTGTCATCCAATTGTTCTGGGTCTTTACTCTGCTGTTCTGTATTAACGGAGAGCTGTACGGACACGCAGAAAGTATGCAAACTCAAAGCACAAAAGGATTTCGAGTTGGGTTTAAAGCCATGACCTTCTTGCTGCGACTTGACTGCCCTCAATACTCAATTACCATTCATCAAAACCTTCCCAACAGAGCCAAGTAAGAGAACAGATCATGGCTTCCAAAAGGGATGCCATTAAAGAGCAGAAAACCTGAGAAAATTCATTCTCTGGGTGGCCAGTCTAGCATCACAAAGACTGTGTGATGAGTGATGTTAAAAGTACCTTGGTATTTAAAAGGCCTTGTGTAACCTGTGTGAAATGGCTCATTAATTGTGCATTACAAAGCTGAGGCGGTGGAAATAAGGCTACCTGCCTGGCATCACAGCGGCCCTCATATTGGATGGAGCAACTTCAAGATCCTCATGAATAGCCTGGCTCCGTGGTACAGTTTGGCTGTACTCAGCACAATGGGAGTAAGCAGCTGCTGTTTGCCTACTGAAGTCTGAATTGAGGCTGAGAGCAATAACCATTGCAGAGGCTCTTATAAAAAATGAAAGTACATTTACCCAGAATGCACAGCTGCTATGAAATTACTCCCAGCTTCAAAGGAATAGTCCTCATGTGACCCCATTACAAAAAGTTTTTTTTTTGAGTTTCTTATAGCTGTACCTTTCTGCTTTTAAACGGAAGCTGGCCTGAATGTCCTGCAGAGCAATTATAATGCACTATAGAGGAAACCTATCATTATGTTGTTATAACTGCATTTAAATGCATTTGGAAGAAAAAAGGTCCATAAATAGCATGCTTTTAAGCTGTAAACTACATACAATGAAAAGAAACACATCACACAGAAATTTCAAGAACTATTAAAATTCTTCATAAGGCTATGGATTTGCTGAAAGGAGCTGCATTTTAACATTGTTCCATTGTAGAATGCCACATTTGTATTTCTGGGGACATATAGATACAACACATTTAGATCCTACAAGTAAACTTCTGATTACAATTATAATAATATCAACAGAGCGGTGCAGTAATGACTCCTGAAACACGGTTAGTTAACATCATAGCACTGCCAGTTTTCTCGTCTTTAAGTCTATGAGATTGCTGGTTTTGAAATTAAGCTCTGTTTTTACACACTTATACCAGATTCTTGCTATTTTTTCTTTTTATAATGCTTATTTTTGTAATGCTTCTGAGATTGCCCCATTCGTGAGTTTTTAAAATGTTTCCTTAAAAGGACTGTTGCTAACAAACAAGGACTGCAAAAATGGCTTGGGGGGACCTTAAAGTATTGAATTTGGTCATCTCGAAATGATGTTACATATTTGATTGCCACAGCCATGAGCACTGATTTGATAAGGTCACACTAAGTGGAACATTTCTCAAGCAAATGGAACAGCAGCAGACATAACTTGACAGCAAAGTAGCAGCTTTTCAGTCCAACCACAATGTTCTTATTCCATGATAGCCTGACTCTTGCTGTTTACGAAAATAATGAAAGTTGTGTTAATATTTGAAGGCTATCACGAGGAGGAAAATGTGTACATTTCATTTCATTTCAACCTTTTTTATTTCCTTCACTGAGCTTATTATCATCACTAATTCAGAAACCCATTGAAAAATCTCATAAGCTTTTTGTCAAGGGAACACGATTGATGCTAATTTCAAGGTTTGCCAACAAAAAACATCATTTCTGCAACATGCTATTAAGATGGATGTTGTGAATTAACTAATCAGAATTTTTAGAAACTGTGGAAAAAAGAATCCAAAATACTTTATATAATCTGGAGGTTGAATTTCAGTCATTTCATCTGCTCTTACACACTGTCTAGTGGTAACATACAGCTACGATGTGTATAGACTGTAGAGTAGAAATAGAAATAACAATTGCATCAAAGCACAGAGCTTTTTGAGAAATGGTACTAATGATGCTAAAGTTAAATAAATAGCGCAAGAGATCAGAATTTAAAATATTAACAACAAACAATGGAATGTGAATATGCATGCAGTGTTGCACTGTGGAAATACAAAAAGTAATGTGTATTAGTTTTTCATTTCACTATTAATTTTCCGGGTTGTTCTTTGGATTGTAAAACAGAAGTCTAAATAAGACACCTGATTTGTATTATTTTTTTATAGGGACAATGCACATTAATTTAGATTTAGGCTATTCTTATGGACTGACAATTTAAGTGTTAAATTATCAATAAATTAATCAAACAGTCAATCAATTAATCCTCACATTTGTAGTGGTAAATCAGAACAAATGTTATCACTTGTTTAAAAAAGAATGGGTCAAGCCACACTCTTCTTTGTTTTCATGTTTCCAGACCCATCATGAATCCACTGAGCACAACACTTAGCAACATTTCGCAAAAGTTTCAATTGTCTTGTTAGATGTTAGTTTAATTAATAACATATTTTTCCATGAATCAATTCAAACTCTATTGTTAGTTATCTCTGAAATATCGAGTAAATACAGGTTCTCAAATGCATGGAAACAACAGGCCCCAGTACAGACTGTTATGTTGGCATGCTTCTTAGGTATGTTTATCTTGCAGGCTTGGCAGATTTTGGGCTTAACCTGGCAGGTGTCTCATGGTCATGTCATATGGTCAAATAGAGACTAGAAAGGATAGACTTTATCCCCAAGGACCTCAGACAGTACAGTGACTGCAGTATAAAAACAGCACATATATTAAAACACATTAAAAGCACAGACGTTCAAAACACACTAAAAGGTCAAACATAAAAAATCCCTCAACTGCCATTAAAAATAAAATAGAATAAAACGAAAAAACAGAAACACAGATCCCTACATACATCAGTTGCACATAGCTCTGTGTACATCTGTGATACACAACAATAGAAATCCATACATTTCAAAATAACAAGACATCAGGTATGTCTACATGCTCAGGTGTTGTTAAGGACAGGGGGACACCAGAGTTCTTGTAGCGGATAGGTCTGCTGAGGGGGAGAGCTGATATGGAGATTATACAACAGCATACAAACACCATTCTAATGGTACATGTCAAAAACACCAAAGAAAATAAGAAAATATTCATTTTACTAAGTATTTTTCAGTAGTTAATTCATAGTTTTTGAACTGTACATCGACTAAGCCATGATTGCGTTTTAATTTACCTCCTACAAAAAAGGTTTGGCTTGTTTGGAGTTGTATATCAATGGCAACACAAATGGTATAAACTGTCATCTTGGGAAATGTTCACCCTTTTTATCCAGTGAGACATTTTCATGTCATGAGTCAAAATGCACACAGACTAACTATATGAACCATTCTTGGTGTTTTTCTTCTGTATTGATCAAATGTTTCTATATTTTACTGAAAAAAAGATAACCTGTCATATTTACAAGTTGAAACAAAATACAAAACTTCAGACCTATAGGCAGCAGAATACTTTTTAAGGATGTTCTGCTGCTTAAAAAGCAAAGGAAACCTTTCCTCTTTGATATCCTCTCTGAGTATTGACTGAAAAGAAAAAAGGACAGGGACTTCCACTATCTGGCAGCTAAAAACCTTCTACAGACAAAGACGGTCCCATTCTGAGAGAGGAGGCAGACAGATACCAATAGGGGCCTGGGGACCTGAAAATCGTTGGATTTGGCTAGTGTTCAGGGTGAACCAGGGCCAGTGGTACAATGCATGGGCCCGATACAACTCAAGGGAGGGTGGGGGGAGTGGCATGACTGGAATTAATTCTCTGTGCTGAGGCAATTGCCAAGGTTACTGCAGAGAATCAAACAGGAGAATGTCATAGGAAGTGTTGTCAGAGGCGCAGTATCCTTGGTCACAGCTCATACCAAGGAGATGCTAATGATAGCTTTATCTTGTATCTCTTTGAAAAACCAAGAAAAAGCTTTTTTCCCCCCATGAGGCAAACCCTTTTTCTAAGGTAAGAACCATCAGAGTCTCATTTTCAAAAGAGATTTATCTGGCTCAGACCTCTGCAATGTTTTATAATTTCTGGTCTTCTCAGGACAGAGAAAAGACATAAGCAAGCAAACTTAGACATGTGCAAGTACAAAACATTCCAGACACCCACAGACTCAAACACGATCCCTCGTTTACAATAAATATGTGATACACCTAACCAAACTGAGCACAGTTGTGTTTTGTTAAATTAAAAATTCTGGTCTCTGTGATGCATCAGTATTGTAGTTTAACTACAGATAATTAGAGTTTTCTTAGGGTTTGCAAAGAGCTCAGGGATTGAGAGCAATAAGCATAAACAGAGCCCAGGAAACACAAGTCCTTTCAGCCAATGCAAATCAGATTATAAACCTTGTTTAAACCAAGTGTAAACCCTTAGTCAACGACAAACATGTCCCATGGGTCTGATCCAGAGGGACAGTATCAGAGCCTTATGAGAGCTGTCTTATCTACCTTCAAACGAAAGGATGGTGTTTGAAGCTTTGCACATATTATGAGGTGTTCCAATGTAATATTTCCTACCTGACCTACCTGTCCACCTGCCAACCTACTTACATACCAACACATATATACTTACATCCACCCTCTATGTATATTCACATATTTATACTTATGACTATTTACAAAAATCCATCTGTATAAATATATAGCAATCTACAACCTAAACAAATTTATACATGTATAAATTAGGGCTGCACAGGTTATTATACTATTTGTATTGAAAGGGATGACGGAGGACAGCCCCATCCAGCTGCACCAGAACCAGGTCAGAACAACTCTATGCAGCGTCAATGCGAGGAAAGCTTCTGGTCCAGATGACGTCCCTGGCAGAATCCTCAAGGACTGCACAGACCAGTTAGCAGAGGTATTCACCGTCATCTTCAACCTCTCGCTTAAACAGTCTGTAGCCCGCACCTGCAATCATCATGAAGTGCTTTGAGAAACTCATCATCTCTCACATCAGATCTGCCATCCCTGCTGACCTGGACCAACACCACTTTGCTTACCAAGAAAACAGGTCAACCGAAGATGCCGGGATCACAACTCTCCACACTGCCCTTACTCACCTTGACCAAAAGGGAACATGTATGGAAGACCTCAACACATCAGGATGGTGGGCTACACATCCTCCATCCTGATCCTAAACGCTGGAACACCGCAGGGTTGTGTCCTCAGTCCCCTCCTCTGCTCCTTCTTCACTCATGACTGCATCCCCACTCACACCACCAACACCATTGTAAAGTTCGAGTTCAAAAACAACAATGAGACAGCCTTTAGGGAGGAGGTCGAGCTTCTGGAACAGTGGTGTCTCAACAATAACCTGGACCTGAACACGAGTAAGACCAAGGAACTGATCGTGGACTTTTGGAGATCCACACTCACAGAGGTGGTGAGGAAGTAGAGAAGGTGCAGAGCTTCAAACATCACAGCTAACCTCACCTGGGCCATCAACACCCCCTACCAGGTGGGGAAGGTCCAACAGAGGCTCTACTTCCTCAGGAAACTAAAGCAGGCTCGCCTGCCCAAACAAATGCTGATAAATTTCTACATAGCCAACATAGAGAGCCCCTGACATACTTTTGCACAGCACGGTTTAACGGCTGCACCACGGAGGACAGAAGGAACCTTCAGTACGTGGCAAGGGTGGCCCCAAAAATCACTGGGACCACAGTACACTAACACCATCCGCCTCCAGAAAAAGGCCTCTCACATCTCAGAGGACCACACTCATCCCGGCCATCTCCTGTTCTGCCCCCTCCTTTCAGGTAAAAGGTACCACACAATTAAGTACCACACCAACAGCACAGCTTCTACCCTCAAGCCGTGAAAGCCATCAAATTTCCCACTCTGAACTTGGAAATCAAGACTTCCCAGCACAACTGGAACGCAGCATGAGCCCTTCTTGTCTTTGCCCTGACAATAAACTGTATTGTGTTCATAGCACACTGTCACTTCAATGCAAAGTTTGTTCCTGGACTACTCGCACAAGCCATTTTCACTTCTCTCTACATGCCCTGATGTATATAAAAAATGTTTAAATCTTTTTAGCTATAGTCTGTCTATTTTTAACTCATCTCTATTTTATATATATGTATATTTTTTATTTCTTTTGTGTGTTCTTTGCAGCCACAGAGGATGCCAAACTATGTTCCACTGTACAAATTCTGGTGCCTAACGAGTGTTTATATAGAGACAATAAAGAGCTATTCTATTCTATTCTATTGTGTTCTATTCACTTTAAAAGTATGAATTCATTGCACTGGACATGAAAGATGAGTTTATGTAACCAAACTTTCTTGCCTAGCATATGCACATCACACACTCTCATGCCTTGTTTTATGCAGTTAAGTGAAGCACAACCTAGAAATCAATGCAATGCTATGTACAAGGTAAATACAGCAAATTAAGTGAACAGCTATGTCTTAAGATAGTAATTGTTCTGTACTATTTATGCATTTATCACATAGTATGTCATTTTCACAATATTGAACAAAAAGGACTTTGCATCTTCTCTTACCCTCCCAATGGTGTGGACCTATTAAGACATGAAATCGACGTATAGTCACAAAATATGAAATTATTGGTTAATTGATCAAAATAATAACTGTCTGGAAGCCAAGAAACTCATTTTACCTATTTGCCTGGAATAAATTGCATTTTTTCTTACTGCTAAATAATTATTAATGAATGATCACAATGTCACCTTTTTCCAGTATTGTATTTTAATACAATAAAAATTGTAAAAATGATAAATGTGTGTGTAGCTCTCACATTACGAGTGCGTCCCCCAGGCTGTGAGATGCACACACATACTGTATTTACAGTAGCTCTGACGTTAGCTGTTGTTCCCTCACCCAGGAGAACAGCCATCTTCTCCTCAGAGCTTACGTCTGAAAGTTTGGAGTTCTCTCTGAGATGTTTTTAAATGTTTGCTCTTTGAGTACCTCTCACCGTGGAGGAGGAAGTGCATCTCTGTTTCCACCTCTCCTGATGAACACTGAACACAGAGCCGATGTTTTCTGGGCAGCCCTGTTTGTTTGTGTTGATCTGTTTCTATGAATAGTTTGTGGTCCCTGTATTTATTTCATGCAGTGTTCACATGACCTTGATTTAATGTCAATAAAACTTGATTTAATGTCAATAAAAATTATTCACAGTAATAATTTCAGAATTCAATAGAGGCTTGTTAAATTCAATAAATCTGGCTACACACATTTAAACGTATATGTCATTATAATGTCTATTACAGTTGGGTGAAATAATAAATGGAGGCAACATAGAAAGTTTAATTTATCTCCAGTTTCTCTTCTGTTGACTGCTAAGAGGGGCTCCATCACAGTTTGATTATGTCTTTTAAGCTTAAAAAATTTGCAGCTAGATATGGAAATAAAAGCAACTAAAGAAGCCCACCAAAAACAAACAAACAAAAAAAAGAATAAAACTAACTAATAGTTTGAAGTTTTGCTGTAGAAATAACCAATAGTGGTAAAAAATACCATGGCCCGCCTCTGATTGCTTTTATCCATCTATCTGTCTCTCTAGAGCAGGGATGGGTACCTTGAGTTACCATAAAGGCCACATTAGTGTTATTCTCAATTTTAAAAGGCCGTATTGTTTCAGATTAAGATATTCCAGCAGTAAGATAATACATTTTATTAAAAAAATTGATAAAACATTAAATATCAAGGGTTCATTTGAATCTCCAGAAATATTGGCAAGCTCAAAACCAAACAGTAAAGCTAACTTTACTGTGCTAAACACAAATCAATTAGGGTACTTTGGGAATAAACAAGTACTGTTTTTATTAAGTAACTAATTTGACATTCTTTTTTTCTCCAGTAAATCTCTTAAAAAAATCACAGAAGAAACCTGTCCAAGGTAGCAGTTAGAAAAATCTTGGTTTTTCTAACTGCTTGGTTTTTCTAAGTGGTTATTAAAGGTTGTTTTGATTTATTTTGATTTATTTTTGATTTATTTTTCCTAAAGCACTTTAAATGCATCATTATTTACTGAAAAATGTATTGGCAATATATATTGTTTTACAGGAAATTAACAATATCCAATTACTTATTATCATTGTTGCAATTAGAACAATAATCTTGTGGCTCTCAGATTACTTACTTGTTGTTTAAGTTTATTTTGTTAACAGTTTAGTTTTATTTTAACAAACATGGGGATTTTAAAGAGACAATCACAGCTAATTACAGCTTTATTTTCTTAAAAATATTGATATTTAAATGTTTTTGTGGTAGATGTTGTCAATTTTCTCTTCATTGAATTATATTTTTTGATATTTCAGATTGACTGGTGGGCTGCATTGAGAGAGAGAAGGAGGGCCGCATGTGGTCCCCGGGCTGCCAGTTGACCACCCCTGCACTAGGGGGAGCCCTGGAGTGGAGGCGCTGACAGGTGAGTGAGCCATGAAGACAACCTGGTCCTTCAGCATTTAATGTTGAGATGTCGAACATGTTATCTGCGCTATGGCGTTGTAAGTGCTTATTTTGATGCTTCACGGTCTTCTGAAATTGATGTAAACGGTCTGAGAGTGTTTGTAAGCAGTTTACTTTTCGTTTGGCTGCTTGAATTTTCTTCCTGCGCCCTTTTACCAGCTTTAGCTCTGACCGGTTTTAGGCCTTAACAGCGTCATATCACGTTAGGGTTGCTACCCGTCCTGTAAAACACGGAATTGACCCGTATTTTACTCTTAAACATTGCGTCCCGTTTTGAATCAATGCGGGACGCGGTTTGTCCCGTATTTCCGATTTGCCTTGAAGGCAGCACCATTCCGCCGAAAGCCAACACCCGCTAGCTCTCGCCTACTCAAAGCAGCACTTGGCTGGTTGATTTTCGGCATGAGGAATAAGTCACGGGAAATCAGAGGCAAACAAGTCTGCGTCTTCGGCTGCATCTGGTACTCCGCGCCGTGCCCCATTGACACGGAAACGGATGCAGAAATACAAACGTGAGTGGGAAAGTACAAATGAATGGCTTTTAGTTTTAATGTTTGTTATTTGCACACCAACAATATGTCTGGGGTTTCTTTCATTTGTGGTGAAACAGGAAGTAGAAATGATATAAAATTAATGACATGAAAAGTCAGGTGTGTACAAGTACAACGCCTTCCTGAGATGAGACTATGTTCTATAGTTATGTCTACTTTCTGAAAGTTGTTGTGTTTTCCTGCACCACATATGTTTTTGAAAGTGTCAGAGCATTTGTTTAGGTATAATTGAATAAATTGATGGTAAGTTAATAAGTTATTTTAAGTTAAGTTTTAAGTTAACGAGCTTGTATTTACTCAAGTTGTTATTTAATTGTTGTATCTGCTTAGTTTTACGTTTGCAGATATTTTCTGAAAAACTGTGGAATAAAGTACTTGAAAATTTAACTAATCTGTATTAAAACAATGTCTTCACTGTGATTTACCACAACTGATGCCCCACCCCACTATAAGGCCATTGGCTGTTGGGCCCTTGCAGTGTGGCATCCCCGCTGCCAGGGGTGTCCTTTATTTTTCTGCTTGAAAGGTGGTAACCCTATATCACGTAATCATGAATGTTCTAGATATTTCTGCTTTCTATCTATCCTCTCTGCCAAGAAGACCCATCAGCAGCAGCAATGCTGAGCCAACACATTCATCCTGCCACCAGCATCATGGCTGTCAGCAGTGGAGTTACTGTGGGCCTCAGGGTGCCCGTGAACGACAGCTCCTGTGGGTCAGTGGAGCAAAGAGCAGAGGGGCCAAGCCTGAGGAGGGGGACAGCTAAACCTCATGTAAGCACTGATGGTGGGAGGTATAATGAATACATTGTTGTGTATGCCGGAGTGTCTTAAAGTACAACATTTACTAAGGCTGGGTGATATACCGTTTTTAACATATAGACCATGGGTGTGCAACTGGCGAGCTGAGGGCCATATGTGGTCCTCCAACTCATGTAGTGCGGCCCACCAATGAAATTAAAATATCACAAAAATGTATTTACACCAGGAAAATGTGACCATATTGCAACATTTTAAAGGAAATAGATTGTTTTATGTAAAACTACCCATTACTAAGTATTTGTACGAATACTTAAAAATGTGAGTATGATAATTTAATAATATATATATTTTAATAGCCAGTAAAAGTTCTGTAATTGCACTAAAAGTGGGTGAAATGGGATTGATTTTGTATGTTTTTATGTTTAAATTGTGACTAGCATGTATTGTAAAATTGAGAATATCAAATTGCAACAATTTGGCCCTCTGGTTATGGGGACAAAGTAAATGTGGCCCCCTTGGAAAACAAAGTTCCCCATCCATGATATAGACCAAGGGTAAGAAGAACAAGGCCCGTGTAAAGGCTGTGTTGTCTTTATTGATCTGCACATCATAGAGGCAAATCAACAGTGTATGTTGTCCAAAGTTAATCTGACCGCAGAGAAGAGCAGTGTTAATATTTTGAGTGGGGCAAAACACATGCTAGGCTGAGTGCTTTACAAAATGATTGTTTACAGTAAGAACCACAAACTGTTGGTCAATATGTTAACAAACAAAGAGAGCTCATGTAAAATGTTGAGACCATATGAGGAAATAATTTAGTCAGCTTATTTGATGAGAGAACTGTTATTTTAAAAGTACAATCAAATACTATTGTTACCTGGTTGATATCAGTCAACAGAAATACAACTCAGGTACTTGATAGGGATGCACTGTGTTAGGGCTTGGCAGCTGATCAAATTTCATGACCTACCACAGTTGTAAAAACAAAATAATCATGACGAAGCAATCAAACAGCCACATGCCATGCCAACTGTGCTTGTATTGTCCATAGGATTTACCTTGTGCTAACTTTCTTTATCAGTATTATCTGTTGTACATTAAGTATTTATTTATAGTTGTTATTAATTGCTTATTTATTTTTTTAAGTTTTATGACGTCAAATACTTTAGACTGTTGAAGTCAAATAAATGCACAGAATACAGGTAACACAATCAAGTAATTGTGTTTGACAATTGTTATTTCAATATCAGTAACATAATTATGATTATGATATTAGCCATAATCAAGTAGCCCTACTCAATATTTTGAGTATGTTATAGATATTGGCAGATTATTGCTTCAAAGGCTAAATATTGGTTTTGACAAACATGAAGATTTTTGCCAGCCTAATAACTAAGCACTACATGTGTAGATATATTCATTTTTATTTTAAAGTATAAGCCACAAAAAGGGTTTGACTTTCTGTGAGCAGACTAGTTAAGTAGTGCTTGTTGCTCTTAAAAGAGCAGATGAAACTTTTTTCAGTTTTTGTTGAAGATACTATTTGCATGTAATGTAGATTTATTCGAAAAAAATACTTCCAGTTACTTCGGTATTTTGGTCTTGATATTGTTATACAATATTGGCATATCAGATATTGGTAAAAGTCTAATATTGTCTATGCCTAATATCTAATATTGGGTAATTGTTTGTAATAGATAGAAATTGCAGACAAACTCACACACAGCTATTTAAAGGCCCTGAACACCCTCACAGATGATAGAAGAGGAATCTTTGATTGACCTTTTCTCAGGATTGTGTGGGTGTGGTCGAGTCTGTTTGACTGACAGCTGTAATGGTGTTGACCGGTTACTGCTGATGTATTTCAATTGGTCCTCAAAAAGTATGACGTCATAAACTCTCATCAAAGCCCCACCTGGTCTAATCAACCAAAGTGATTGAAAACACCTGTGTGAGTGTCCAGGGCCAGCTTAGCCCACGCTCCCTGTTTTTGGTTGAAGATACTGTTGGACATAAGGTCTTTACCTTTTTATGTTTATGTTCCCTTAACCATTAAAAAAATGAAGATTTTATTATTTTGCCAACCTAAAACAATAGAAATTTTGCCAGTGTTACCCCAAAAATGGTAACTTGATACTGGAAAAACGTTTTTGTTTTTCTGTTATTCAAATTGTAATGGGATTTTATTAATAAAAAATGGAACTACATTGAAAAATTGAATTAATATATTTATTAACAATTTTGGTGTTTGAGTCACCTCTGGATTTCCAAATAAAACCCTCACCTTTAATCATCATTACTCATTACTTCTATCTTACAGCAGCACAAGTGTGTTGGTATGTTACTTTCTCTTCATCAACCATTTATACAATTGTTTGGCGTTAAGTAAACATGATCACTTTGTGGTTTTGACCTGAAATGGACAGTGCTGAGCTGCCTTACACCAGCTTTTAATATAATTATAAAAATAATTACACTGGCAAACCTGTGCTAGATACAGTCCAAGCATATATCAGTCTCAGGATTTATAATCTTGAGGGCAGAGGGACTGCTGATTGTGGGAGAACACTCACTTCAAAGTTGGCTTGTGGAGGCTTTTACTGATTATTAGTTATAAAACAGGAAAATAGGCAATTTTGACTTTCATCAAACAACATTAAACTGGCAGCATGATGTGTTTAAGATCACATGACTGACATTACACATCCTGCCATGTGACGACTTTACATGCACATTGCAATTGCTGTGGTAAGATGTTATGTTGTTTAACTGTTTGTTGTCATTGTCACAAATAGGTTTTAAGATCTTTCTGTATTTTTTCCCTAAATCAATTTAGGCTCAACAATTCTGGTAATATGACAACATTGGCTATTTATTAAATTAAGATATAAAGTGTTAAGATATGTCATGTGTGTTGCCATTTTGCTGAGAATATTTACAAATGAAGTTTGGTCCAAATAAGCAAGTTCTATAATCTCTTTATCTTATTTTGAAGGTGCTGTACAGTATATGTCATAGTTTATTAAGATATTCTATCAGGCTTTTAAAACATGCCCCTTGCCCATGTCTCCTCCAAACAAAGTGTACCAAGAGAATAGTTTATTTAATCACCATCAGCAGGTATTGGCAGTGACTATGCATTTCTGTCATTGGCCCAGATCAGACTGGCTGTGTGCTGTCTTTGGAGTTCAACCCGATGGGATCGATCGACTTTGAGGATTGGATCAGTTTGCACTCCCAAGGTCAAGAGGGAAACTCTGCTCAAGGTAAATCTTTATTGCATCAACTTTGCAGTGTGTTTCAGCCTGTTGGCTGGTTGTTTGTTTATCATACAGTATAGGAGCTTTGTTATTAAATGTTGATGGTGTCTGGTTTCTGTTTGGCTTGGTTGTGTTGCTGATGATGCTTAATGAACATCAGTTCTGTTATGAATTCATCTCTGTGTGACATTGTTTTTCATAAGCTGCAGTTTATACAGACACATCACAGTTGGTGAGCTGGTGTTTGGTGTTACTGCTCTTTGACAGTCTGTTAACATTGTTGCCATGAGTGGAGTCGGTCTGCTTAGTGCTGAAGTGGTGGTAGGCTGGAGCTGTTATTCAGAAAGGCTTTCATGTCAAACTGTAATCATGCAACTTAACTCAAGGTAGACAAAAATGTCCATTGCCTCTCTTAACATTTAGGCCACATGGTTTTGAATGATTTACCTGTGTATTTAAAACAAGGTTTATGTTGAAGTGGAAATGGTGTGCGATGATATGATGCAAAACATGGTATTTTATAACCTGACATGCCAGATGGACAGTTCCATATGTCCACTACGGAAATATTTCACTAGTCCATCTGGGAAAGAGCCCATAGAAAATGTTTTCAGAGGGCTGGACCTGCAAAAATCATCAGCTGCAGCTGGTGACTGGACAGTCATTCTACCAGTCACACTCATCACAGACTAGGGCTGAATGATATGGACAAAATTTCATATCTCGATATTCATGCCAGATATCTTGATATTGATACGATACGATACAACTACGGGTTCGGTGAAAACCAAGCATTTTTCAGAAAAATAAAAACATCATAAAACAAAAGAATGTGGAAAGTGCATATCTCAAATGTCTTGAATGTTCATATCTCGATATCAATATGATAATGATATATTGCTCAGCTCTATCACAGACCATTCCATATCAAGCCACAGCATGACGTTGCAGCAAGACCCTGTTGTTAGCCGTTAGCTTAAACTACGGTTTACTCCTTAGACTGTCATCTTAATTGAATTATACCACAAAGATGCATCATTTACCACTTGTGTGTGACATGAACCTCGCTTAGTAACCATGACTCTGGGCTACCACAGACTAACTGGCATCGCCTGTGGAGGACTTCCGCATCTCTCCTGGTTTCCCAGCAGTGATCCCTGGTCAGGAGAAGAGCAAAAACATGATTCCCCAAAAGAAAAGCTTTAAGTGACCTTCTTTGCTCTTCTTTAAAAGTCAAAATTGAGTCCATTTCTGATAAAACTGCAGATATTGCTGCATCCACAGACACTGCTTCAGAAGCCGCCATTGTTTTCAAACATGCAGTCTCTTCCCGCGGATGTATTGTCTTAGTTTCCGCCTCACTTCCCCTATTGGGCTCTCTGGATTTTGGCCGATGAAGTCGTTGGAGGTTGGAGCTTGGCAAGATGGATCTGTGTGATTTCAGGCAATGAATCAGGCAGGTCCATCTGCACTGCAAGGTTAGGTATTTTATAATGACACACAAAAGTACTGAAGCTTTTAGAGCCTTTTTTTATTATAATCACAAAACATACACTAAGAGTTCCTGCAGATCCTTAAAAGTCTTAAAATGCTTGAATTTTGATATTTGGAATTTAAGGTCACAAAGAATCTTATCTTCTCCTTTTAAAAGTTTTTAAAATTAAAATGGAACATCCACCATTTAATCAAATTTGATACAGCTATTTTCTGCTCTGTTTCAAAAAAAAAACTGTTAATAATTTGTTGCTTGTACATTAATTATTAAAAATGTTTCTTTTCATACAGTCACATGATAATCGATCATTGTTTTTAAAATCAAAGTAGAAGTGCTGTTCACAGAAAATATCATTACGTCATCATGTTAATGTCACAGAAACATAAAATAGAAATGCTGCATTGAGTAATGTAGTTTAATCAGTATACTAATCATTAATAGACATATGACCGCAGTTCTGTGCTGACAAGGGCTGAGGATATATTGTTTTTTTTAAGATGTAGTGGTATATTTAAAAGAATACTGCTTATAGCAGTTTTTCTTGAAGTAAATATAAAATAATACATTTGCAAAAGTAAATATTTTCCCATGTAGATTTTATTTAATTCTTACTTTTTCTTTTTTCCTCAATAGAAAACACAAACACCCACACACACAAATATGTATGTACATATATATATATGTGTGTGTATATATATATATATATATATTTATTTATTTATGGTGTCACCATTCAGGGAAAATTAAAGTTTTTGGTCCACTTGGCCAGCCCTAGAACATTACTTCCTGTAGTTGGCAAAAGTGTTTTAATGCATGTCTCTTTGTGTTAAAGTATTTTTTCCTGACCTTTTTGTCTTTCCCTATAGTGCAGTAATATGCATTTAATAAAGGCCAAACTCCTAACACTTACTGACTCCTTTTCTGACTTGTAGAGTGGGTGGTGAAAACCACTGTGCCACAGAATGGGGTGGTGGACTATGCTGCAGTCAAAGTTTGAGAGGCTTATGTAAGAATTTAAATACACTAGTCATACTTTGCCAAGGACAAAGTGGACAGGGAGTGCTGATTAATGCTTGAAAATTGGGTGAGAAAGAGTGTTAAGGGGCCATGAATGCTTTGAAAATGTTAACTCTAATAACATACAACAGGTTCTGGTTCTGTGATTCGGAGCTGCCATGCACGTCTAGTTTGAGCCTTACATGGTTGATCGATACTCTTGTTTTCTCACTCTGATAAGTTGGTGTTGGACTGTGCTTACATTGAAGCAGAGAGCAGAACAGCTGCTTTATCTGACTCAGAGCAAGCTGTCACAAGCAGTCTGGACTATCGTCAGTATGTTGTGTAAATGGATCTACATGACGTTTAGTGCAACAGAGTGATTCGGAGAGTGACAGCTGAGTTAAAACAGTCCCAGTGTGGTAAACAAAGTGAGAAAAAGCAGATGACAGGGACATGGCTTGTTGAGAAATACGAGGATGGCAGCTGCAGTGGCTGTCCTAAGTCAGGTTTCATCAGTATGTGTATTTCATTTTGATTTGATATAAATAGCCTGGTAGCATAAATACCTTAATTGCAATCAAATTAAGTTCAGAACAAGTTCAATTTTCAAACCTCATTAAACGTGTTATTTGGCTATTTTGAGTGTGCTTGCCTTAAGCGGGGTACACACATCCCTACAACTGAGCAACTTTCAGCTTGAATCTCTGCTTCTGATCAATTTAGAAAAGGCCAGATTATCTAGAGTTCCTAAAGATGATCTTATCTGAGTATCCTGTGGTGTGAGGTGTGTTAAGAGTCGGTTTATTCTCTTGGGAGAGGATCAGGGCCTCTAAACATTCAACATGTTCCAAATTTACGACCAGAAGTCCTGATGTGTGGACTGCACTGAGCGCCTGAGCACGCCCTCTGTGTTTTGTCACATGGACCTGAGCAAAGCCAATCAGGGCGCAAGCTGGCAGAAGCAGGAAACGAATGTAGCAATGGCAACAAGAGTAAAGCTGAAGCAGATAAACAGATGTCAAAATAGAGGTCCAGTTGATTTGTTAAAAAAACACGAGCATCTAAACAGTGTAACCTGTAAAATATATTGAGCAAACTGATAAGGAGAGGAGCTGGATGGAAATCACCAACAACAAGGCTACTGGAGGAAGCTAACCATTAGCCACATTTAGCCTTCTGATGTTGTCCTCCATGTTTGTTTTCATTGAAGTCGTGTGAGGTCATGTAAGATCACAAGCTTCTAGAGCAGAGGCGCTGCCTTCTTGGTCCATTAGTCAGGTGGTTTGTGGTGTGCTTTGTCTCTCTCTTTGTGGCACACCACACACTTGAGGAACTAAACCAGTAAATCTGACATTGTCAGTCTTCACAGTCTCTCACTGTTGCAAAATCAGATTAAGATTTGTAAAAATCTGTGTGTATGTGTACCAGGCCTTAAGCATGATGTAAGGCATCAGCTGGATACTACTTACCTCTGCAGCTTCCTGCTTTCACAATGATGGAAAATTGGATTATTTCTACTTTGCACTTTCAGGTGAATTTCTCATTTTACTTTAAAAACTTACAGACAGCTTATTCAACAAGTCAAAGGTAATGAGCACCTTGTAATATCTAACATTTCACTGTTCCCCTTGTTCCTGTGATAATAAAATTGCTTGTTTTCTTATTACCTCTGCCAAGGAGGTTATGTTTTTACCGGCGTTGGTTAGTCTGTCTGTCTGTCTGTTTGTGTTCAAGATAACTTGAAAAGTTATGGACAGATTTGGATGAAATTTTCAGGAAATGTGTGGAATGGGATAAGAAAGAAATGATTAGATTTTGGGACTGATCCAAATCGCCATCCGAATCCAGGAATTTTTAAAAGGATTCTTTAACATTGCCAGATAGGACCATTTTCGCCAAAGTAGACTGAAGCTGCTTGGCAGAGGTCTGCGCTCTCTGAGTGCTTTTCTAGTTATAAATGTAAGTATGCTAAATTTTTACTCATTGTCATACACAATTGATCCAGGCTTCTAAGTTGTATCATATACATATTGATTTGTGGCAGGCTTTGTGATATCACCAAATATTGTATTATCGAAAGAATCATCATTGTGTTGTATCGTATCATCAGTTCAGGGCTGTTCGTTGCCATGTTTTCAACTATCTCCATTCGTTCTAATATCTACTCTCTGCTCTTTGCTTGACACTCCAAGCCAGTGTGCTTGAAGTGTTGGGTGGTTGTTGGGTGAAGAAGTCATGACGGAGAGGGAGACACCACAGACTTTTTGTCTTCTACACAGAAGTACTCTCCTCGTGGAGGAGACCCGTTAAAAACACAATAAAGGGCATATAAAAGTCTAGAAAGCATAAGATGGCCGCCCAAATTAAGAAACTGGAAGGAATTACATCATCATCAACTTGATATTGTTTTGAGAGGCAAAACAGTATAACCACAAACACAGCCATTAAAACTGGGTTTAATCACTGTATAATCTACTGTTTTAACATGTCATAATAATATGGTGCATAGGTTGATCCATCTAATAAAGCAGCAAGAACAAGTGCAAAATGCTGAATTTAGGAGTCATTTTGTAATCCATCTGGAGCACTATTAAAAGTACTCTTTAGCTAAAGGCTGAATGCTGCTTATCTTAACTCAGTAGCTAACAGGCCGTTTTTTACTTTCATCTGCAGGGTTATCCAAGTACAGTCAAATCAGATTTTTCTCAGATATGAACTACATGTAAGAGCCCTCAATTATAAAATGAACAGCAAAGTGGTAAGGATTCAGTAATAGAGTGGTGGCATGCATTTAGAGCCCAGTTCATCTGGTCAAAGGGGAAATGGAGGTCTGCCTGCTGTAATTTTGTGGATGCTTGATTTGGTGAGAATTACACTGCTGTAGAACTGCTATTGGGAAATAGTGAGAATATGTTTTTTATTGAAGAGAGAAAGTGCAAATTACACAGCACAAGAACTTAATTTGTTTTAGCAAACTGTACAGTTGAGAGCAATGAGATATTTGGCAGAGAGTGATCAGGAGAGCCCCAGGAGGTCTCAGATCTGCATGATCCTCTAATTGTGTCACATGTCTGCAAAAACACAGCGGTATCCAAAAAACAGTGGCTCAAACTCACCATATTAATCCATCCTGTTGTAAATTATACTTTGAAATAATCTCAGATAGAAGTAAAGACAATGTTTGAAATACATTTTTGGACATAAGCTCCCCTGCAGAGCTCATTCACATCTGAGATCTAATCTAGCTGTTCTTTTTTCTCAGCCTGGCACAAACAACAGTGTATTTCAGCTCAGCCACACGTTAAAAGTCACAATTATGGAAAGCAAATTTGTTCTTTAAAAAATGCTGGCAGTGTTGCAACTCATACATAGTATTACTTGAATGATGAGCGATGACAACCACTAACAACCAGTTTGGAATCTAATTTTAGAGTGAAAAAACAAAAAATAGTAAACAGCCGAATGTAATATCAGTGCCATTGCAAAAAAGAGACTCTGTGAAATTGTGAAACGCAGGGTACAGAAACTATGGAGCACCAGCCACTTTGTTGTTGGCTGAAAAATTTCTACAGTAAAATCACCAAATTGTTTTCTAATGGATATTGCTCATTACGTATCGTATATGGAGTGTTTAATGGAGGAAATAACCCTGACCTGGGCTTAAGATGGTATTAAAAGCATTAAAATCAGACTGTTATGATTTTATCTGAATGATATGATTTAAACAACAATATAATCTTCCATTTGTTCATTCATTCATCTGTCGTCAAGCAGTCTATCTTAAGCCATCCATCTATCAGTTGTTCCTTTCATCAATTAATCCATACATCAAACTATTCATTCATTATGGATTATTTCTTCCTTCCATTAGGGGTGGGAAAAAATTTTAATTCATCAATTTATTTTTATTTATTTTATTTAACCCTGATTTAACCAGATAAAAGACCCATTGAGATCAAGATCTCTTTCACAAGGGTGACCTGGCCAAGAGGTCAGCAGCACACGTCAGAACATGCTTGTAGAGTGATAGGATTGAGAGCCGAACATGTGTGAATTTTAACAGTTTATCAGAATTTTCTGTGTAAATGATGTAAAATATTAAACACAAAAGCATTAGTATCATTCTGGAGTGTTTCTTTCTGTTCTTTTGCCATATTTTCTCTGTGTTTTGCTATATTTTCGACGCATTTTCCCCGTGTTTTACTGTCTTTTTAGTTGTTGATCGTCTTTTTCATCATAGTTCATTTTTTATGGATTCCATAAATAGTAATTTTAGAAAAAATGGAGGAAGAAATGTCAAGATCTCTGTCTTCAGCTTGACAGGAACTGCTTCAAGGACTATCATCAGTTAAAAACCGCCTGGACATGGTCTAATATCACAGGCTGTAACATGGACACTGTCAGATCGCCACCTAAATAAGTGAAATCGAATCAAATCGTGAGGTTCTTAACAATACACAGCCGAACCTTCCATCCATCCCTACATCCCTGATCAATCATCAGTCTATCCATCATTCATCTGATTAATCCCTCCATCCATAGGCCATCAATGCATTGTTCTATCAATCCCTCTATCTGTTCACTGTTTTTTCATCCTTTAATCTATGCATTGATACATCATCGAGCTATTCATCTGTCCATCAGTCCTTTCATACATCAATCTATCCATCTTTCTATTAATCCATCCATCCATAGGCCAATAATCCATTGTTTCATCCACCCATCCAACTGTCCATATATCTGTAGACTCACAATCTATTCTTTCATCTATTCTACCATCTGTCCATCTATCCATAAACAATCAATCCATCCATTAATAGGCCATCCATTCATCTAATGATCCGTCCTTTGATCCATCTATAATACCAATCATTGATCTATTATCCGTTCATCCCTTTATCATTTCTATCTATCTGTTGTCCCTTCACTGCAATAGGCCATCAAAAGACTATCTGTTTTCCTTCATTGCATCTATCTATCCATTTATACATAAGCCATCTATGGGCCATCCAATTAAAAAATGTATAAATTAATCCATCTATCCATCCATACATCAGTCTATCATCAGTTGGTCAGTCATTAATTCCTCTGTTCGTAGGCCGTTATTACATTGTTCAATCCTTCTATCCCTACACCAGCAAACCATCTATTCTCCCATCTATCCACCCATTCACAGATAATCAGTCAATACATCCATAGCCTATTCATTCATCCATCCATGGTCTCCTTCATCTACAGTACATCCAGTGGATCTCCCTGGATCCATCTATCCTTTCATCCATCTATCTATTATTCATCCATTTATTTAGCATTTCTTCAGTTATCAATCAGTCAGTTTATTTATCCATCTGATCATTAATCCACCAGTCATTTAGTTTATTTACGAGGTGTGTCAGAAAAGTTTCAGGACTGGTGTCACAAAAGATTTATTTCAAAACCAAAACTTCAAACTAAGAGTTTTCCCCTTAACAGTAATCCCAACATGTCTACAAAGACATAATGCGGCATTTGCTTCGTTCAGTGCGCGAGAAGAGGCGAGAGTTGTGGCAGGACATGTAGTGGCTGCTTCACCATGACAATGCGCCTGCTCACAATGCCCTGAGTATCTGACAGTTCCTCACCTAGAAGAACATTGCCGTGCTGGAGCAACCTCCCTACTGACCCGACTTTGCTCTGTGTGATTTTTTTTCCTCCTCCCCAAGCTAAAGGGGGTCAACAAGGGGACCCATTTTGAAGACATGGATGACATCAAAAAGGTTGTGACGACGGAGCTGCAGAGGATCCCGGAACAATCCTTCCAGGAATGCATGAAAAAGTGCATTAGACTCCAGGGGGATTACTTCGAAGGGGAAAACTTATAATTTGTAGTTTGGATTATAAATAAATCTTTTGTGACACCAGTCCTGGAACTTTTCTGACGCACCTCGTATGTATTGTTCTTTCATTGCATTTAGATGCCATCAAAGGGCCACCCATTGTCCTATAATCCATCCATCAATCTATTCAGCCATCTATTTATCCATGCATCATCCATAGGTGATTCATCCATTCATCCATAAACCATCCATTGAATCCATGATCCGTCAATTCATCCATACCATCCATCATTTAATTCATCCATCCATCTATCCCTATATCTCAATCCATCTGCCCAACCATCTAATCCAACAGTCCATTTTTCTTCAGATACTTAGGATTAGGTGGTCATGGACTTCAGTTTTGTTGCATTGGTATCAAACAGGTATCAATCTTGTTTGATTTTTTACAAATGATAGAAATACTCCATGATGGAATAGAAAAAGAAACGAGTAATGAACCCTTTGTTTAGATTTAACATGTGAAATAGATCATCTTGTGGTCATAAAACATATACTTTCACTGTTTACTCCCTTTAAAAAATATTTTCTGTGAGGTTTAGACCTGGCAATTATGCTTTTTTGGAATTAGATCTTACAACAATGCACTTACAGCAAAAATGAAAACTGTTATAATATTTTCTTATTCTATATTTCATTGGAATAAAACCCTTGAAACTTGATATATAGCCTTGCCATAAGCATGACACTAAATACCATGTTTTGCTATGGAAGATATTTTTCACAATCTCATTATATCTAATTTTTTTGATTATTATTACTAATACCATAATATGTGTAAACTAAAACAGCCTTTTTAGAGTTTGTTCATTTGACATTACCCAAGGCAAAAACAGCAGCACATAAACAGAAGCAAAGCACTGCTTTGGGCATTTTCTTTTTACACCTTTTATTTACTGGAGGAAAATATAACCACATCAACTGAGATTGTTTTTGCCCTGAGATCATAAACTAGACTACCACTGGAATCAAGTCAAAGCTCCCCTTTGGCAATGACTGTCCAACCTTGGTGAGGTGGCTTTTGCCTCCGTCCGGAAACATGTCTTTGTGGCTGAGGTGTGCTCCATAGTGACAATTTGCCATTAGGTCTAATGCTATGTGGACAGACAGAGGCACCCTTTGACCCCTCTGCTTCTTCCCACAAGGCACACAGAGGTTCCTGCCTTGTCAAGGTCAACTCTCCTTTCAAGCATACAACACTTCAAACTGCGGGGACTGCAGTCACCTCTGAGCCGCCATGGTAGCCTCAGAGAGAGCCTTGGCCCTCTCACCTCTTGCAATTACTGCTGGTAACACCACACCCCTGTTGTATCTGTAGAGCTGTAAAGACAGAAGGGAAGTGTAAACAAAGAGGTAGTTCAGATGAACCGCTGACACTTTTGGCCAATTACTCATGTCTGTGGTCTGCAATTGGCCGTCTGGATGGCAGAAAATGGGTCTGAAGTGGAACATCATTGAGGTCCAACAACAGTAAATCAAATCTTGTTTATGTTTTCCCTCCTTACCATCTTTGCACTCACAGATTTGCTGCAGACCTGATAAATAAAGCTAGCATCTTTAATTACTGTTAGGTAATGAATGGTTTGATCATATGGAAAAGGCACATATACATTTTAAGGAGACATTCTCTGTTCGGCCTCCTGGGAATCAGCTTGCTATGTCTTAACAAGTCAAATGTCTTGTGGTTAAAGCTTGGTATGTGCAGGGAATCTGTGCAATTAGCTTTCTAAACAATTATAGAGGGCAGTGGCTAGTCAGCAACAGATGCATTTGACAATTAAGCATATTATGATACATCAATATGTATCAATGAAATATTTTTATAAATCAATGCTTACAGTCTTATCAAGTGTCTTGTCTTAACAGTAATGTAGCCTCCCACAGTTTTGTAGCAAATAACTACTGTGGCTCTGGTGAGTAGTTGCTGCCATCATGATCTACTACAATGACTTAAAGAAATCACAGAGAGTGGATAACATCAAGAGCATCCAAAAGAAGAAGCATATCTGGCATTATTTGGATCCAGAAAATTGGAATTAAATTGTTTGTAGGCAGAGGCTGCATGATTAAAGATTAATCTTGATTTATCTATAATCTCATTTAATGACAGTAAGTCGCTTTCATATTTCACGATGCATTCAGAATAAGCAGCACTCATGTGTGCACTTATTTGCTTCACAACAATTTAAGTTGCTGTAACAATTACTCTCTCACAGCTTAAAACAAAATACACAATTATCAATCACACTGTAAGATTTTGTCATACCTCTCTCATGTATCTCTAACTGTTGGGCTTCACTCTCAGTCACTGTGACCATACTAACCATGCATTGGGTCAGCAGTGGAACATGAAGACAAGCAGGAAGAGAGCAGACGGTTTACACCGGAAAGTTAACATTTAAGTTTTCATGGTACGAAATAAAAATCAGTGACACAGAGGAGCTTAATGGTGAGCAAGATAAACGTGATTTTACACTGGCACAGACAAAAAAGGCACATTCTAGGGAGGAGAAATTCTTTGGGTTTAGTCTGACAAGGAACAGGGAGGTGTTATGTAAGCAATGCACAAGCTAATACAACATTCACATAGACGCTTTAATCTATGAACCTGCTAGGGAGCAATTTTGACTGTTTATTGATTTATTTGTTATATTTTTGAAGTAGTTTCTAAAGAACTAATACTATATAAATTTGCATTCACTCCAAATTTCAATGAATTAAACAACCTAAGTACACACTACAAGGCAATTAGGCCAACTTTGGACTAGAATCCCCCCTTTTCTCAAAAGTTAGCAAAGCCATGATTTTGCTCTTTCTTAAGAAGGGTGCAGGATTTTCCCAGGACCTTTTTTATTAAGAGTGATTTTTGTGTAACAGTGTAATACAGTACCCTGTTTTTGACAGAGATGTGAAGGAAAAGCTAATTTAAAAGCATGCTGGCTAAACAAGGCTGCACAGCTACCGAAATAATTCAGCTTTTTACTTGTTTGCAGCTCATATGCTGCCCCCAGGATGTCATACATAATTTCTCAATTTACTTTTTTTCAGTAAATTCATGGTAAAAACTAGTCCAAAAATGGTCATTAACTCTTCCTGCCTGTTGCTATCGTGTTTTGTTTACTCATAAAAGCTCATTTATTTTAGTGTGACTGTTGATCCCAACAAAGAAACAGAACTTATCACTATTCATTAATATTTCTGTCTTTGCAAGTTATCATTTTTAAGTGTGGGTTAGCTTGATAATGCCAACATAGACTGCACTGAAAAACAATTGAAAATTTCTGTCAGATTTAAAGGTGCTGTATGTTCTTTTCGTAATATCAGGCCAAAAAAGGGGTGACTTTTGCCCCTATTTGAAAGGAACATTTTTTAAAGATTCACAGTGAGTGACAAAGCTTTAAGACTGAAAGTTGTAGGGGTCCATTAAGGGGGGGTAAGGACATCCTAAATGTAGACCATGATTTGCTATTATTTTAAATCTAAATACCCACCGTGTCTTCTTAAAGCAGAGGAAAATCATTTTATATTTCATAACCTAATCTAAAGTGTAAACCCCCTCCTCTGGAAATAGCACAATCCTTGTTTTTGTGATATTTGTCTTTGATGGGACCATTGAATTTCACAGTTAATTTAGCAGCATAATTACCTTTTGTATGTTAAGACATGATAAGTCCTGCAACATATTTTGTGTCAGCCCCAACACACAGAGTAAATGTTTCTAGCACAAATCCTTCTTATCCAACGTGCATATGTTTAAATTGTATTTTTTTGAGCCTATGTTTCATTTTTGAAGATTTTATGCCTTTATTTGAGTGTCAGCACAGTGGAAAGAGTTGGAAGTTTTAATCATACTCTGGAAAGATGTGGGCCAAAGGAGCCACAGGTCTCATTAAAACCACTCTCGCCACTTCAAGGACTACATCCTATACATGGGGTGTGCAAATCAAACGCTTTGCCACTGGCATTTCCTACACATTGATATTACTCAATGACAAAACAGAATAGAAAGACCATAATAACTGCAAATTGTCTCTGCAGTCTTTGCTTTAGCTGTTCAACTACTCAATTGTCTGTATAATCCAAAGCCAATCCCATCACATTGATAGTCTAACTTGTAGGATTGATTATTAGATAACATTAGCAAGCTGTTAACACCACAACAATCAAGCTAGCAAAAGTAGATGCATAACTGCAGCCCTGTTTGCTTGTATACAACTCTTTCTTATTTATGGTGCATTGGGCTCTTTGTACGCAGCAGAAGTAGTAGCCTGTACAGAAATACTATGTCATGATGAGTAAACCCTTTTCAGAGAAAAAATATATTGGCCACAAATTAGTTTATAGCAGTAAATGGACATGGTGAATCAATGCAGGGATGTACCGGTACAGAAGCAGGTATCTGTCAGTGGAAGGTGAGTCACAGGGGTCTGATCTTTGTTCTTCAGAGAGAGGCCTTCAAAAGAGATGTGCTTGTTCTTTGTATTGTTGGATGCTGGCATCTCTATAGCATATTCCCGCTGAGAGGGCTCAGGAAATGTTTTTGCTGCTGTGAGAGAGGTCAGAGGAAAGATGTGTTTAAGTGCACTTCTTGAACACTCTGCTGTTCCACGAGGACGGATGTACAGGTTTAAAGAGTTTTTTATTTTCCTTTTCAGCTGATTGGATGGTGCACCACAGCCAAGTGACTGAAAATGTCAAATAAAGTGACATGCGAAATAGATAATAATTGCAGTTAGATTCCCTTTACAGCCCTCAAAGCCTCTGGTAACACAAATCAACCAAAACTTTCTTCATGAGATATTTCTGATCATTTGTGCATACTTTCAACTACCTAAATGTTCTTAGGACTGATCTTTGCACATTTTTGAAATAATAGCAGTTAGGTTTTAAAGGTGCACAGAGACTGGATGTGAAGTGAGTGGGCTTTAGACCTCCAATTATTATGTATTAAAAAAATGTCATAAAAAAGGGGAGCGTTCTGTAGTTTTGTGACATCCTCTTAATTTTAAAAGAGCTCCTTTAGAACAAGATTTTTGAACACTTAGAGATGTTTTTTTCTCAAATTTTCAAGGATGATTAATGACACATTGAGCTTTGATATTCTCTTCAAATTCTTAAACTTTAATTTCATCTTCCCAGGGGCTTTAAGGCCTTTGCAAATAATTCACACTTGAGCATTTTCTTTTCAAACCTATTGCCAGTCAGTGCAAGCTTACCCACCAATGACAGTATTGCCGAGCTAAATAGCAGCTTTTATTTTTTCAGGCCGTAGTAGATTTTTCTGAAGTTTCGCATCTGGTAAACTTAGGTCTGGGCAATATATCGATTAAATCAATTAACACCTTTCTGCAGAAGATTTAAAAATTAAAAATTGAGATTTTTTTTGACTTACTCCAATTAAAAGTTCTTGCAATGTTTGAAAATATAAATACTGAAAATTTACATTTTGATGATGATAGGCCCTGTCAGGTTTTGCACAAACACTTTTATAGGCTTGTATTTGTTTTTTAAATGACATCAAATACTAATCAGAGAGCTCCATGTTAATATACTGTGAAAATACCTCAGCCTTCAGTGTTTATGTAGACAAACCTGCCTATGTTTGAACCACATAATCAACATCTTGTGACACACACTTTAAATTTAAGAAGGAAATTCTGTTTAGTTTGAGAAAATGTTTTGACAACATAAAGGCAAAACTTGATTCATGTCATTTTTGTGTTACTGGGATTTTTTTTTGAGAGAGAGAGGGAAAAAAATCGATTAAAATCGTGAATCAAGTGTTGTGAAAAAAATCAGGGATTTTTTTTTTAAGACCGTATCGCCCAGCTCTAGGTAAACTCTCATCTGACCAATGAAAACACCCTCTGATGGCATGTACGTTACAGTCTAAACATTAAACATGGCAGCGGCTTCATGGCATGTGTTTCAATCACAGCACCCGTTTTATTCGTCCAAAATAATAAAATTGACATGGATCATGAATTCATGATAATGTATACTATGGAGGAAGATAGTGTTGGAGCAGCAGTTTGACGACAGTGGGTGTGTATTCAATCTTCTACTAATGTGAACAGTTGGTCCTGAAGCAGCTGTGGTACAGTTTAAGCTCCTGAATTAAATGATAAAAGATATCGTCTTTTACACAATCAGATGTGCCTACTGAGTTTCTTCTCAATTAAAATCAGCCTGATGTCATTATCACTTTATGTTTAGTCTGTGTTAAATCCTGCGGTACAGTTTTTCAGAATGTTAATAACTTATTCAGGGCGGCGCAGCAGATTAGTGCTCGTGCCTCACAGCAAGAAGATTGCTGGTTCGACTTTCTGTGTCCCTCAGGTGTGGAGTTTGCATGATCTCCACGTACCTGTGTGGGTTTTCTCCCTGTACTCCAGTTTCCTGCCATTGACCAAAACCATGCTCATCAGGTTAATTGGTGACTCTAAATTTCCTTTGGGTATAAATGTGAGCATAAATGGTTGTCTCTCTCGCTCTATGGTGCCCTGTGATCGGCTGGTGACCAGTTCAGGGTGTACCCTGCCTCTCACCCAATGTCAGCCAGAAGAGGCCCCATCCCCCTGCAACCTGGAAAGGGATGAGTGCTATAGAGTAGGGATGCATGATATTTTTCAGTTTGCTATCGGTATCGATAACGGTATCTGCTGATGTCAGCCTGAAAAGTTAAGTATCGGTGTTGGCTGATATTGAAATTTTTGCAGATATTTACAGCCGATGTATCGGCCGCACATGTCATTTTTGCAACATGAGTTAAATGCTGTTTTTCTTGTTTTACATCTGTTCCTCACAAAAATATACTGTAACCCTGAAAGAAAGAAGTCCATTTTTCTTCAGTACAGAGCTTGTGCTTTTGACCAGAAATATCGGTATCGGCGATAATGAATTAAAAAATATCGGCATATCGGATATCGGCAAAACATCCAATATCATGCATCCCTACTATAGAGGATTAATGGATGGACAACATATTTGCAAATATGCGTCGCTTTTAATGTTAAAAGAATGGCAATTAAAGAATTGCCTCTGAAATATTTGTAATATCCTGTAGTATTCAGGTTGGAGTGGATGTTACTTCTCTTCTCCTGTGTTGTCAAATATTTGCTTGCTAATGGTGCTCACACGTGTGTGTGGTTGATAACGTGTGGTGTCACTGATGACCACACAATTCAACTCTCTCCCCTCCTGCCAAAACCAGTTAGCGACACCTTTAAAAAAAAAAAAAACTCCACTCTGCAAATTGTGACAGTTCTGTGTCAAAAAATATGCCCACCAAGGGAAAAGCTGTGTTTCTCTCCAGCTTAAAGGGTTTGTATCACAGATCAAACAGTCAACATACCCACAAATGCTTAGTGGGCTTTTAAAAGGATCATGTGTGCCTTGCTTGGTGAAGCCATGCACACACAGCGTAGATGTGACTCCTTAGACTTTGTACACTTGACCTAGTCAGAACTCACGGGCTGTGCAAATGCAGATCTCTATCATCCTGGACATATACTCCTGAACATCTCTATAGCTTGGTCTTACAAACGGCTTTGGTTCAAAAGTATAACACATCTAAGTGCTCTCACTGTGTTGGGGTGGGTTTTTCTTTTATTTTGAACCCATATTTATTTGATTGGGTACATCTGGTTTTGGAAATGAGTGACATGATTGACATGGCTTCAAATCTGTGCAGTCACTTTTGGTCAGACAGCCTTAACATGGCTTTGGTTGCGAGTAGATTGAGCTAATGTTTGGTTGAGATGGCATGTAGAGTATGGCAGCTTTCACAGATATTCATCAACAGCGTTCCAAATGGTCTTTTGATAATCAAATGTCTGACATCACATGGCTTTGTCCAAGTCTTGATTACAGACTAAAAGATTTGATACTGGATGGTTACTGTCAGAGGTCCTTTTATTTTGTCATCTGTCTTTTATGGATGACATGCAGTGTTACAGCTGTCTGTTTACATCATACTGAAGACAGAATTTCACTGTTTACTGTTGATTGTGACCTCTTTATAATTAAAAAGTAACTCATCACAAACATAACTTCACTCTGTTAATGTGTTCAGCATATTATTGACAAATTTTTCCCACCTGTTGTAGCAGACGGAGGTTTGTTGTTGTCAGTATTTACGTTTTCTTTTTCGCTTGGTCTGTTTTGCCAGTGCAGACTTTTCACTTTTCTTCAGTGAATAAAACACACTAAGATATGATACACTAAGTGCGGTTTCCTACAGCTGCAGTGAAGCTAGTTTAGCATAGCCTGTCTGTGGCTCAAGAGGGCTGATAAAGGGGCAGTTGGTGTCCCTTTGTTTGTAGTCAGTGCTGGTTTAGATGTGTCGAAAAGGAAATTCAAGTGTGTTTTTTGAGCTTGGAAAAAATATTGCAGCTTTAAATAGCTTGTCATAACTGGTGGAATGTTTGCCATTTGCATGAATAATGGCACATTAGGTATAAAATCAGTGCAACTCAAGTTGTCCACCTGAACTAGGTTGTAGGAGTCAACCCATTTTATAAGCTATATCATGACTAGGGATGGAAATTGTAAACCAATTCCATTTGAGAGCTGATAAGAGCTTAAGGAATCAATAATAATAGTAATTTTGCGAAACAATTCCCTGATCAAGTCCTTCGACTAAGTTGAATTAATCATGGCAGACAGTAGAGCGAGAGATTTAAAATTGTGGCTTGATTTTACTCAGAAATGACGGAAACACCAGCAACATGCTGTAGCATTTGTTATTGCAGCACAGCATTGATATATGAGGAGTGCCATGTGTTTAATGTTGTTGACACTGCTGATTTTATTCCACATAGGAATCTATAAGGAATATGATAAAGAATAGAATCTTGAACAGAATTGATAATTGCATTGCTATCAATAAAGTCTCATCAATTTCCATCCCTTATCATCACTGTAATAAAGTTAACTAAACTTAGGTAAAGTAGGTTTGCCTTTGAAACCAGAGCACCGTTGTGTCAGAGCTATATTTCAATCTTAACCCTAATATAGTACATTTTTTCTTGATCAGCAGATGAATAAATATAACAAAATTTCACTGAGAGCTGTATTTGTTTCAGACCACTGTACAGGGTGTCATCTTAAAATCAAATTAAAGGAAGTTGAAAGTGAAAGAAACAAGACAGAAGTTGATAAAAGAAAAATAGAAAACCCATTACTGCTCTCCTTCACGGTTTCCTTCATACCTCCTGTGTTCTTCTGAATTAACTTTCAAGGGCACAGAGTTTGAGCAAATATTTCATTTCCCAAGATGGCCATCACTCAAGCTATCACTTGAACAACTCAAATCTGTCTTTTGTGAAGGAAAAAGTAAAAAGATGGAGGGGGTATAGAAAGTGGAAGATGACTGAGATTACTCTGTGCCTTCTTTATATCAAGTGTCAATATCTGGAGACAGAGGTTGGGAAAGTGAAGATTGGAAGCTTTCACAGTTATCAGTGAGTGATTTGAAACTCTGTTCAGTATTGAAAATACAGTGAATTTAAAGTGTTTTTGAAGGCACACCTTTGCACACCACTTCAAAGGTGTCACATTGGCTAATTAGGATGATGAGCACCTATTTCAGGATGAGAAGAAAAGCGCCTGCGACACAGTGTTAAATGTTATTTTTTGCTTACTTCAAAAGCATCTATTTTAAATTGATTGGGTCCTTCTTGGCTAGCTTTTACTGTTGATCATTTGATGGTGCGAGCAACATGGCGGTTACCCAGCAGCGACGTAAATTGGGCTTCAAAGTGAGGGTTTATTTTTAAAATCAGAGAGGCAGCTATTCAGGTTGATTATGTCTACATACAGTACAAAGGCTGGAGGAAAAGTATTCGAGAACAAGCAGCAGTATGTGGAATCAATGCATCCCATTTCCTTTACACATGTTGGAGTCTTTGTGCTCAAAAAAAACCCGGTGATGGGCCTCTTCATAGCACTTTAAAGAGTTATGGTCTATTTTCATGAAGAACTTCAGCACAGATAACACAGTGTCAGTTTCTCTTTGAATTAATTAGACATGCTGACAGCAAACATGAGTAAAACAAAAAGAGGGCTAAGCCTGCCTTCATAAAGTGGAAGATATTCAACATTTTTTATGTCTCTGTGTAATATTTTTTTTCCTTTTGTATCTAAATATTATCTGATTCTTTTGTATTTTTTGTTAGAAGTGTATTTTCAGTGGAGCTGTCACAATACCAGATCTCTAAGATAATTACGGTTTGGTTTCTCAGTTCAAGTACTGATTATGGTTCAGTCCTTCAATTCCCAGTTTTTTTGTTGTTGTTGATTAACATATTATTGACATAGTTTAAATCACTGTGTAGTCTCATGAACATTTAATCTTAGTTTAGTTAGATAAGTTGAGTTTATATTTGTACAAAACATTTTGTTTCACATGTGGCATTAAGGAGTAAGCTGCCAGGGCCTGTAGATGGATGCTGTGGTAGTGGAGGGTTAAAAGTAGGAGAGCAGCTCTGATGCAGGGCAGTGCTGGCTCACTGTTTGGATAGATCATTTTAAAAATTCATGGATCTGCATCTGTATTCTGGTTACCACCAAAACTGAATTTTTGTTGGGAGGTTAACAAGATAAGCTCAGAAGCACAAACCCTCGCCAAGGCATTTGTAAAATTCTAAGCTAAGTTACAAATATAATGAGGAAAATGGAGGCAATTTTTGAAGCTACTTTCTATTCACATTTAGAGCAACGTTTATTTAGGTATATAATGTGTATATTTGGAATAAAAATGAAAAACAGACTCAAAATCAAGTGGTTCTGATCTGCTGCTTCTTATTAATTAAACAAAAACTACATGGGTGCGTTTGATTCTGTACAGAGAAGAGAACTTAGTGATTTCCAGTTTTTGCTTAAACTGTACCCCAGCCGTCCCAGGACCAACAATCCACCTGGAAACTTGAGTATACACACACCATCGTCATACTGCAGCTCCAACACTATCTTCCTCCATACTTCATTTAAATTTCATTATCTTTGTGATTTTTTTGACTGGTCAAATATAATGTGGAGCTCTGAAAGAAACACAAGCATGTATATTGGCTTTAATATTTGCAGAATGTATAAAAGTCTTAATTTTTTATTTTATCATCACTGGATGTCTGCATTCAAAAAATCAATACTCTGTTGATACAGAATCAAACATTGTTTTCTTTTTTAACATGTTTCTAACTCAAGTAGAATTTCACTATAAAAGTAACAGGTTGTGCTATAATGTTAGAGACTTGGTGTTCTTTTCAAGAAAATTTGAAATATATTGGTATTGGTGGTAATGACTTTGGAATTGTTGTCATATGGCAAAAAAACAATACTGGGCATCTGTAATACCACTGCCACAAAAATAGATATTTTATACCACAACATAGGGTAATTCTTTCTTTTATATTTAGAAAAATTCAGAGCTGATCCAGCACATTTCTGTACAAAACAAATCCAGTTTATTTGTGAGAGTTTTTAGTTGAACTATTTGTAATTTTTATCAACTTTACTATTCTGCAATATCTTTAATCAATTAAATAACTGAGATTGTTTTGTCTGTAAAAGTATTGAAGTACAAAAAACAGTTACAGCCTTAGTTTAGAGTGTCCATTTTGGAGGGGGGTAAGGGTGTTGAATGCATCCTCTGGGTGCCCCAGAGGTCAGTGTCTTACTGCTGCTGCTTTCACTGTTTTGAAACAAGAGGCAGAAGGTCAGATTACCCCCACCAGGATTCAAAAAGAGAAAACAGTGCATTAGTCTGCCTTTGTTCCTCCAACATACATGGACTTTTCCCAGTAATGCTGCTGCTACTTTGTCCCCTGGGTCTCAACGGGTCACGGGCTCCTGGGGACAGAAAGGACAGGGGGTTGTCACACAGCTTTCCAAAGGTCGGTGTCTACGTCGCTCAGACCCCTAAGCCATCAATGGGAAACAACTGTTGCTGTGCTATCGTAATACAGGGATATTAAAGCTATTCATCCTGACGCCAGGCCTCTGCTGAGACAGCTCTGAGGGGCTCTGATGCATGCTTAATGCACTAATCACACCCTCTCCCTTGGACCCCTGCTCACTGCCCTAATCTCTTTGTCTCTGTTTGTCTCTTTTTCATAACAAAGGCCATGCAGACACAATTTGAGAAGTCATACACTGACAGAAATATTGATGAATCTCAAACAAAAACACAATATCTGCTAAGTCATATGAAAACACAGTGTGCACCTGCTGGTCGAGGTGTGCCCAAAGGGGACTTGTGTATGTAGTATAGGCTATTTTGGTTTGGATGGCCCACTTGTCTTTCCTTCTACATCTACCCGGTATAAATATATCAAAATAATGTGGGTAGAAATATGTCAGCATGTGTAGAAGGCTGTTATTATGCATTTTCACCTGAGTTAGTGTAACTAGGTAAAACAGCTATCATCTATGTGGTACTTTTTTAGAAAGAAGTCACATCAGAATTTAATTCTCTTTTGTTTTGTCTGACCATCTGTCCAATATTAACGGACATTCGGTATACAGTGATGTAAAAATCAAGCAAAGCTCCACATTGTCTGTGTAATGAAGTGGGAATGTGGGTGCATTCATTTGAAATTTGATCAGCTGTTTGATCGGTGATTAGAAGCAACTATTAACTCATCATGAAAATTATTTCAGCAGTTGCTTCTACATTAGAAATGAGATAATATGCCTTTCAAGGAGGCATAATTAAGTTTTTATTTTTTGTATTTTTGCACACATGTTTTGGTATCAGGCGTATCTACAGAGCCACAAAAGGGGAAATAAGCTGTCCCAGTCCTTTACTAGCAATCTGTCTATGTCTGAAAACATGACATCTGATATTTTGTCCAGCATCTGTCCATCTTGTGACATCACATTGTTTCTTGTGTTAATACTTAACTCTCAGCTGGTACCTGCATCCATAGATCTCCACCCACATCCATGTAGGCACACAACTGTACTCGTGTTGGTACACCCCAAGAAGGGTTGACCACAATAGCATAAATCAGGGGTGGGCAACAGTGGGCCTGGTGTCTACTTGAGGTCTCCTACTTCCTATGGTGGCCCTCCAGAAGATTTATATATATATGTATATATATATATATATATATATATATATATATATATAATATTCTTCGATAACCTGTCAGTGCTCTTTTACTTAAATCCGAGAAGTGTCTGAAAGTGGTCTGATTTCTGTATTTAGCTCATTAGATTAAGTATTGCTAATTGCATTTAAGTTTTGACATATGAATGTAGATAAAGCAACGTCTTATGACAGCTATATACTGTATGTATTTGTCTTTTTTATTACCCTTCAAATTACATAAATTTGGCTCTCTGGCAATGAGGATCATTTAAACATGGCCCTCTATAGTTTCCTATCCCTAGCATAAAATGCACGAATGCATAAATGTAAGTTAAATGCTGAATTACATGCAACAATGTCCTTGAATCACCCAAAATTCTCAAAGTTCCTCTGCAAAGACTTTGTGTTTTTTCACTTTTTTTCCCACCACCGAGCTCTCTGGTGCAGCATTTTAGCGTGTGACCCTGTTTACTGGTGTTAGCAGGCATTAGGTGCTAATGTTTCTTCCTTTTTCTTTTAATCCAACACATGTCTGGTTAGCTAATGCTAATAATCCATAATTCAAACAAAATAAAAGCTTCCTTAAAGACTCTTGCAGGTTTCAACATCTGGGGTAACAAAGGTAAACCCAGATGCAGGCAGATGAAGGTTTCACATGGCCAAGTTTTAATAAACTGATACATTTTCAACTAAGATATACGTTGTGAACCTCCATTTTGGCTTTCCTTTTTATTGTATGTTTGGCCTGTCTTCTGCAATCATCTGCATTAAAACAACCTACTTTAAACTTCATTAACCAGTGTTTTAATCATTCACTTGAAAAATATATTGAGATATTGCATAATACCATTCAGCTAAAAATATAGAGAAATTTTGGTCTATATTGCCAAGCCCTAATATAGTCCATTTTGCAACACTGAAGTCCGCAAATGTGTTGAAATGCTCAACTCTTTTACAGAAGAAGTGGCATAGTGACGTCTTACAGAAGAAACCAGCCCAAAATGACATTTAAATGCTTAAAGCTTTAGAATGTCATTTTGTTTTTTCTGTCTTCATCAGAGTGTCTGAATCTTCACTGTGGCTCAAGTTTCCTAAAAAAGTTTTCAGTGGCCTGGTACTTCTTTGCATGTGTACAGGAGGCTGAAACGTACAGGAAAAGCTAAAGTTTAAAAAATCAACCTTAGTATGGACAAGGCCTTAAGGTACAGAGATGGAAAAACCATAATTCTGAGAAAAGCTGTTTAAAGCTGGTTTATACAGAGTCAAAAACCTCCTCTGGTTATTGATTCATTTTAGAATTTAAACAAAGCATGGCACAGTCATTGTAATTAAACAACAGGGGACTGTATTACAAAAATAGAGTGTGATATCAAAAGTAGCAAAATGGCTGTAAGAATTACTTGATTTTTTTATTCAGTATGTTTCAAAGGGCATGGGTATTGATCCTTAATAAATCAGAACAAGCTGCTTCAAAAAAATTAAATGGAAATCTTTAAACATGTTGATTTATGAACAGTAATGTTGGACGGAGAACATATTGTTAGAGTTGTGCAGAGTCATATTGACACTCAGCGAGCAGCAGACTGCAGACTGATGGATCAATTGCTGTGGCCATTTTCACTTGAAGTTGTTCGTAGTGGCTGCACTGAATCAATAGCTTTTAATGACCAATGGGAGGGATTGTGTCTTCTTGGTTATTATTGTCAGTGATCTTTATGACCCTTCCTCTGAAATAAAACTCTGCCAATCTGATGGTTGATAGCCACTCACCTACCCCTCTATAACAGCTCCTTTCAGACTGCAATATTATCATGGTTCAACAAAAAAGGATCTACTAGTTATCGCTTTTTGATTTTTTTAAAAAATATTATTTCATTTACTCTTAAGTATGATGTTTTTTTTTCACAGCATTAGCTTATTTTAATTTTAGAACTTGAGGCCATTAAAAGAAAAAACAAAGATCTCTGGTTGGTCACCGTGCAGACAGCTACAGGCCTGATTTACCCTCCCAGTAAACAATGTGGGCCAATTCAAGGCTTGTTCAACTGGTTATTAGTTATTTACAATAACCAATGAGAGAGCAGACAGGGAAACATGTTTTGCATACTTTTAAAGTCCTAAAACATGGCTGCAAACTTAAACAATAACTGCTCCCTGAGCCAAATGGGGTATTGAAAGACAGGACCAGTTTATGGAATAACAGCACAACATGAACGCCTGTATTATTTATAATTCAAGATGTGTCACACATGGGCTTGACACCCAGCCAACATTGTTGATTATCCTCCATATTTTTTTCTGCTTAAGTATTATTTTATCATGAAGATCCATACATGTCTCTTTCACATAATAGTACTTTTATGTAAAAAAAATCAAACAAAAAAAACAATCCTTCAGCATCTGGACTTCTCCCTTCTCTCCTGTGTACAGTGCCAGTAGCTGTAACAGGACCCACCACAGAGAAGTCTGATGACTGTTGTGCCAGTAGTTCAAGTCCACTGGATCAAAGTGGCAAGCCTAGTGCATATAGGCTGAAGCATTAATACACAGCCATTGAAAATGATACTGAACCTCACTTATAACAGAATAGAATAGACCAGTCAGCCAATCAGAACAGTTCATGCCTATGTGAGGAAAAGGGCCTCTAACAGAGCGCCCCAGACAAAGCAAAAACAGAGGCAGATCAGGAGTTCTTAATATGTGAGAACTGGCAGTTATTTTATTAGAAGTCATTGTAAACATACTCTAAAAGTCATATGAACTTCATCAAGGCAAGATGTGATATCCTAGAAATCAGCTTCCATTTCAAAGTTGTGTTGCTGCCTTAAGGTTGCCCTCTCCATTTATTAAACCAAACACTATCATGCACGTCTCAGTGCCAGGGTTTGTCTGCACCAAAGTGCATATAATTTCAACATGACATTGCCAAAGTTTTATTTTTTTTGCATCACTTCTGACTGACTCAGGATCTGTTGTGTCAACTATTTTACAGACATACTTGCCATCTCCCTACCATCCTGCCAAGCTCACCAATCAAAAGTGGCATGCTAATCATGGACAGGTCACACTAACCTATTAGTATTAACCTGGTCCTCAATCTTTGCAACGTTAACATGTTAAAAAAGGCTTCAGTGGAGTTAGGGGATTTAATCTCCGAGAAAAACAGCACAGCGGTCACTTGGGAGTATTTCAAGTTTAAGGCTGCAGACGTGCACCATAAACAAGTACTGTGCAAAACCTGTCGTGCTAAAGTTGCAACATCCAGCAGAAACACAGCCAACTTATACTGGCACTTGAAAAAATCACCACAGGCATTTGCATTAGGAGTTCATGACAAAAAAAGTCCAGTAAAAATGATTCTCAGGCCCCTTGACCTAACCACTTGAGTGTAAGACTGCTGGACAAGATCCTTTTTTACTTTATTGTAATTGTTTAATTTTGTTTTACTTATTTAACATTGTTTTTTGAATTGTTTTGTATTTAATTAGCTTTTTTTTAACCTAACACAGTTAAGGATTTTTTGCACTACATTTTTAATTTATGTAATAACTGCCGTTGGTCAAGGACTTTAAAGGATGTACATGCATGTTTCTTGTTAATGAATACATTTGGAAGCAATTGTTACCTTAAGTTTTCATTATTGCATTAGAGTAATAGCTTTTGATATTTTGGTGGTATGATGTAATTTTCTGTCATGTTCGTAAATGTTACTGTACACATCGTGAATATTGTACTGAAGCCTGATTTGAAGAAAATCGTGAGTCGAATTGAAATTGCGATATATGCCAGAAAAATTGCAATTAGATTGTTTCCTAATATCATTCAGCCCTAGTGTTCAGTGCCATTGCATGTGTCATGTACAGCTTCAATTTTGTATGATGCAATGCATTGAATGTTGATAAAATATTTAGCTTGAAATTTCCTTTCAGTTTCTGTAGAGACCATAAAATTGGTTTTACCTTGAGCCCATGCGCAGACGCTAGGCATTGGTGTTTCGTTGAATCAAAGATCTAAACCATGACCGCCTGTACAGTTTTTTCTTTTAATGATTCAGTTGAGAGTTTTTGATTGGGGAGGTTACAAGAGCTAGACCTAAACCTTGAACTGTAACCATCACTGACTGCAGCTATCAATGCCTACAACAAATCAGATTGTGTTCATTTAATCAGCACTGTCCTCTGGTTGAATGCAGTTCGGTCTCATTTGAAAAAATTACAAAGGAGCCTTTTGTAAGATGGTAATTAGCACGTTGCATGATTTGAAAAACTTAACTGAAGGACACAGAGGTTTTTAAACAAGAATCCAGGCCTTGAACGTTCATAACTGTGGAGAAATAAAAAGCAGCAATAATTAAGTGATTTAAGAGACAGCACATTTCAATAGGAAGGAACTGAATGTTCTAATGATTGAGTCCAGCTTTTTTATTCTTACTGAGGGAGGTTCAAGGTCACTCTGAGGCTGGCATAGCCATTCATCACAGCCATAACATATTTACGCTTGTTCACACTGTGTCACCACTACTGTCCCACCTCAGCAGAAGATTACTTCTGTGCCCTCTGGCTCAGCCCACTTATCCAAAACTCCTGGTCAGGGGTCAAGAGGAAACTGTCTGAGACTCACTGTCTGAACCGCCCCTTACTTCAGGTTCCATTGTTGCAGTGCTTCAGCGCCTCACACTGTGAAAAATACCACAGATTCTTCTTACTGGACTCAACAACCGCAGACAAAAAGAGAGAGAAGGAATACAAAGGAGACAAGTCTGCACACAAAGAAAACTGTCAATGTAATTTTAAACCATTAGAGAGGTAAAGCAATAGAAAATAAGCATTTTAAGTTTTTTATTTAAAAGAAGACTGTGTTGGTGACCACCAAATCACAGAGGTGGAAAACATCTTTTGTGAAATTGTGTTTCAGAAACCTGACAGTCAGAGGACTAATCTGCACTGTAGGACAGTCTTTCTTTTTTTTTTTTTTTAAAGAAAATCAGTATGACAAAGTCTGGATGCTGAACCAAACCTTTGTAGCTCATGTTTGAGCAACCAGAGTCAGGTTCATGTCATGACAGGCTCAGTTTTTGCTGAAAAGTGGGAATTTTATTCAACTATCTCTCTGTAAACATATGTTCCTGCTAATGCTATAATGTGTGAATAATTGATGCCTTGTTTTTCTCCTGGAGGTTAATTCCAGGTGTCTGAGCTGGGATAACCTACTGCAGCTAAATACACCCTATTTCCTGATACTGATCCTTCAAAATAAAGGTCCTTTGCAACTGACAGAGGAGAGGACTTGTGTTTTACAGAGAGTAGTAGATTATTATCACATACAAACGTAAGGCACTGGGGTTACACACTTTTGGTCCTGCCCAAAAACCAAGACCTAAGAGCTGTGAATACTTTTCCTTCAGTCTAAATTCACGTTGTAGCCAGAAACAGTCCTTCCTCATTTAACAGGTTTCCACACGTATTGGTTGTTTAATGGGCTTCATGGTGTTGGAGCCGGTTCTACTGTTGCGTCATAGCAAGACGGTCAGCAGACCGCCCTGAGGGAGGCCTCTATGTGTGGAGTTTGCATGCTTTCCCCTCGGATGCTTGGCTTTTCCTCAAGGTTCTCTGGTTTCGAGGGACAAATGAACTGAACTTTTGCTGTTACCAGGTATGCTGATATTTCCAGACTCATTATTGCAATTACCATATGACACGAATGTTTTTTTGTCAAGAGTACGGGGTCTTCTCTTGAAAAAAAAACTGACCAGTTCCTTTCATTGTGACAGTTTATTTGTGTTAGAGCAGATATGAAATAAGAAAAACAATATTTTAGGGCTGGGCAATATGACCTAAAAATAAAACCTCAGTATTTTCCCACAAAACTCAGTTTATTATTTTAATTGTTTTTCTTCCATGACAGACATTAAACAGAAAAAATTACATTAAACAAGTTTTGCCATAATTGTCTTTCTTTCTCACTCTTTTTTATTTTGAACATGAACAAATAGTTAAACATATAACAAAATAAAAACAACAACCAAAGCGCAACATAAATTAGTCATTTGCAGGTTTAAAAAGGAGTAGGAGGAAGTTGAAACTTATCTGGTTCCGCCCCTTCACCCTACACAAGTAGTCATTAATTAACCCACTTAATAATAATAAAAATAAACACATAAACACACATAAACACAATAGTAATAATATCATAACACAAAGAGTAATCAGAGAAAATAAATAAGTGTACAAAAAAGGAACAAGAGAAACTACTTCAACCTTCAGTGAGCTTTTACAGTTTCATCCCTGTACCTTTTAAAAATCATGAGTTTATAATTTTTCTTAAACTGCTCTGTGTTTGGAAATTGTTTCAATTCACCACTCAGACTGTTCCAAAGTGTGACACCATACACAGACACACAAAAGCTTTTCCTGGTAGTTCTCACTTTTACAGTCTTAAAATTAAACAATCCCCTTACGTGATAGTTTCCCTCTCTTTGCCTAAACATGCCCTGAACATTTCCTGGTAGTTGATTATTTTTTGCTTTGAACATGATTTGTGCTGTTTGATATTCTATTTGATCAGTGAGTTTTAACAACTTCTGTTTATGACCCTAACTGCTCTTTTTCGGAGAATGAATAGAGATTGTAGTTAGCTGTTGAAAGTGTTACCCCAAACCTCAGCACAGTAGGTTAAATATGGTGAAACTAGAGAGCTGTACAGTAAAAAAAAAAATCTCAAAACTGAACTGAATTTCCATCTTACAATTAAAATGTATGCTGTATTTTTAAACTATTGTTATTTATTTTATATACTATTCTTTTTTAATCAAATGAGCATTAAGTAGTTTGTACATAAGCAGGTTTGTCTACATGAACACTGTAGACAAAATTGATTTAATTGATATATCCCCCAGCCCGACAATATTTCATACGTTGATGAATGATGCTGTTAATTTTTCATTGTACACATTCGAGGATAAAAAACTGAGGCATCATTGTACATTCATACATTCTACGAATATTACAGCCAAGATGAAATAGACATGACTGGTCTGTATAGCTGATGTATAGACTGTAAATATTGGCAGAAATTGTAATATTTGCTGATATCTATCATCAGCATTTTAAGATTTTATCCACAACGACCTGCATTGTACCAATAACGTGATGCATCCATGCATGTTTCCCCCCACAGACCAAAAACATGCTTATTAGGATGGATGGTGACTCTAAACTGCCCGTAGGTGTGACATGTTGAAGTGGTTGTTAGTGTCACTATGTCTGCCCTGTAATTGGCCGGTGACTGTGTACCCCTTCTCTTGCATAATGTTGGCTGGGATAGGCTCTAGCTCCCCTGCTATGCCCAGGTCATTGGATATAGTGTGTTTAGAGACTCAGGTCTGATTTTGCTTTACAGGAATTTTAAGAAATATATTACTGAGTTCCAAGGATGAGAAAAACTATAAAGTAATGCTCTTATATTTTCTCAATTCTTGTTTTTATTGTGGTTTTGTTACTTTCGTGTTCTGTCATGTTTGCTATATAAGAGTGTTGGTAAGTAAACTGGCATAATGTCAGTATCATGGCTGGTATGACTTCTGCCACATGAATTTTTGCATTACTGTCATCACTGTTTTAAACACGTGGTCATGCACATGTTAGGCAGAATTTATGCTGCCAGCAAATCAACCTTTCTGCCACAGTGGCAGGTATATGTAAAAGTGAAGTGATTCATGACTGACAACAGGTTTTCTGTATATTGGTGACTTATGATACATGTCTTTCATTAGGAATAATTGAAAATCATTAAAATGTAGATGGGCTGACCTTGCACTAGCAGGTTTATAAACTTGATAAACAGCACCAAATGGTGGTGCGTTAATGCCCGTGATTAATCTGGAAAGCTTAATGCATTAGGAAAAATAATAATAACAATTTCATTATATGACCGAGTTTGACCACAACTTCCTTCTGTGGTCCTCCTGCGCAGATGTTTATGTTCCTGGGGTGAAAGGTGAAAGGTGGGGCAAATGCAGCCAGCAATGATGAGTGAGGAGAAAGACCCAGGTCTGCTTCATGCCAAATTTTGATTTATAAATCTGCCTAATGGAAGTCTGGATAAAACCAAAGTTGTGTGTGTGTATATTGTGGTGATGAATTGTTTTTGCATCGAAACACAACAAGTCTAAAGTACCACCTTTGGGCAAAGCATATCTTTGCTAACGTTAGCAAAGACGCGAACAACAACATGGGATCATCAAGCTGTTTGATAGATAGGTAGATAGGCTTTATTAAGCCCAAACATAGACATGTGATTAACTTGATTCAATTTTTAAATCAATTGACAGCACTAATTTTAATATATCAATATATATATCAGCAGTAATGGATTTAATCTCTGTCTCTTTGTCAATCCCACATAGATGTTGGATTCCTTCTGTAAAGGACAGTATCTTGTTTTTACGCCTTTCCTTGTGACAGTGTAGTTTTGGTGTTTATTTGTTGCTGATGAATAAAGATTTAGCTGAAAACATTTCTGGCAGGCAGAAAAAATGATTTCATTGCGCTCTGGCTGTTAAGTTTCCCTCAGCACTGTGGCCATCATTTTTAACTTCCCGTGAATTCAGCTTTACATCTTTACTTGACCTTGCAGCATTTCTATCCAGGTGAAAGGAAAGTGGTTGGAAAATGGAAAACAGATTTGTATGTCGGCAGCTTCAAAAGAAAAGGCCAAGAAAACAGCTCAGACCCTGGCCTCTGCCACAATATTGATAGTCTACAATGAAAACAAATTAAAATAGATTGTTAACCCTGTGTACAAACATAAAGCACATGCAGATCTGTCAGCCACATACTGTGGATCTTCATTACAGTCCAGGCTTTGATACTAAAGCAGCTAATAAGGGACATGGAACAAGAAGTGCTGTTTGCCATTATAGATAATTGTCCCTCATCAATATTACATAAATACGGTAGCTAAAGCTTGATACCATCAGTCAGAGTTACACAGCTCTGCCCTAATTCAGTGTGAATCCACTGAAAGAAACCATTAGTCCTACTTTAACAATGGAAATAGTGAATCCTGTTAATGTGGATTTCTCAATAATCAAAGGTAAATAGAGAAGTAAGACATGGGAACCTTCTGTCTCATGAATATACAGTATGTTAAACCTGGTCTCACACACGCGATAAATGTTACATTACAATCAATGATTCCCTCCAAATACATAATCTTTTGTTAGGCAAACATAGAACATCCCAGTCTTTAACATCCACTTAGCCTTTGACTGATGAGCTTTAGTGGTTTAACCCCTTAATATAAATGCTAATTTGGATCATTTTGTATCCAGAAAAAGTTTATTTGTGAGCAACAAGTCATTTTTGACCCTGAAAACCAAACAAGACAATTTCTGTCGAACTGCTTTTCATTGTTGATTTGCTTAAGAAAATTCCTACAGCTTAACTTTTTTTGTTGGTCTCCTTTTCTGCGTGAAAGTTTGAGAAACAGCGATCGATAAGTGAGCTTTGACACATTGAGTGGTTGATTAAATTACCAGTCGGATTTAAATCAAAATATTGATCTGAAATGTCATCTATAGGATATACTTTTTGAGAAGTTTCCTCTTCATGCCTGTGTGACAGTTTCCACCTAGTGGCATATTTCTGATTCAAACAACTTAGTAGTAACCATTACAAACAGCAAAGACTGAGATTACCAGGATGCAGAGGATATTCAGTCCTTCCTAGGCTGTGTGGTTACATTTCAGAAAATAGAATTTGGCTCTATATGTTAGATATTATTTGCTGACAACGTTTCTATCTGTTCACCTGTGTGGAGTTGCCATTTCAAGTGTAACTCACTTCTGGGAGGATAAGTTTGCCATATCATATGGCTCATATCTTGAGAAACTTGATAAAACAGGCTTCCTTTGTTTAAGGTTTCAAATACTTCAACACCCATAATGCTTTGGGCTTGTTGCCTTTCTAGAGGTCACTCCCAGACTGTTTCCTACTAGATGGCATGACCAGCCCATCAGGTGTTGGCATTGAGCTGACAGATGATGGAAGAGTACACCGAGTTTTTCCTATAGTGTTAACAAAGGCAGAGAAACACTGTTCAATAAATTCAATTAGTACTTTTGAATTGTTTAAGTTTCAGAGAGGGGGGGAGACCGGGGAGGACAGGCATCAATATAGAATCAAGAGAATTATTATAATGCAACACAAATCATATCCATATAAACAATATTGTGTTGCATCATATCTTGTTTAAAATAAATGAGTACATCTCTAAAACTCGATGTGTTGCCCAGCCCTACATGTGGTATCAACGTTCTAGCAATACAAGGCTGGTTTGAAACGGAAAGAGTTTCCCTAAAATATACTTGGATTAAAAAGATCAGGATCTACTTGGTTTACCTATTGTTTTTGGTCATGTAGTAGTTTAACCAAGGTTTCAGCTCAAATGTGAGGGATAATTCCTCAGTTCTGTGCCATCTCGGATGCACTGATTGTCTCTTATTAAATATCCTTACAAAGATGAAATGAAATGATCAGAGCTGGACAGCAGATCTCTCTGTCCCCTACCCCTTTTCATTAGCAGGATATTCTGGGTCAGTCAAAACTTTGTCTTAAACCTTCTATTCATCAAAATCAGGATTGCAATAAAGAAAACAAAACTATTTTTTACTGCAGAACTGGTCCATGGATTAAATGTCATCAGAATATCTCAATGTCATGCCAAACCTCACATGGAAATGCTCTGTTTGTATTTACAGAGGCCTGATGGAGTGCAGTAACACAAAACCATTTCATCCACATGTGGGTATCCGAATGTATTGTAGGAAAATGAGGAATCTAAAGAATGGATGGAGATCAATATAAAAGGAAAGGCTCAAAATTGAATTTTTAATTAATCAGAATTCAGAAAGAAAGTCTTCAATTAATGTTTGGTGCTTAAAATGTTAAGTCAACATATGACCTCAAATGTCCATGATCACAATTTAAATGTGGTCAGGCACCAACAATGTATTCATCTTTAGGTTGTTAAATGTAGTCTTTTCAGATTTAAATCACAGACTCCTGGATTGAGTTAATTCTAAATTGTCTTGCAGCATATTTGATATAAAATACTTTCCTTATCCAGAGGCTAAGTACAAAATCATCTTTAAACAGGTTGAGTCTGGTGATATACACCCCTGTTCATAATATGTGAAATTGTACCCCCCAGTAACTCAATAAATAAGCTTGAAAGCAAAAACAAGTCCTTTTCGCCATAGGGAGCAGCATGGACTTTACAGTCCCACTGCAGATGACTTACAACTCAATGCTAAAAACCCTCGAGGCTGCTTCCTGAAGGAATGTTTTAGGGGCTTTATGCACCACTTGAGAGGGGCAACAACAGCATGCCATAAGAAATTGATACAACAAAAAAGAAACTGGCTCCAAGAAATGTTCCCTCTGGCTCTTTATGTTCTTAAAATTGCCTTTTTCAAAACACCATTGGGCAGAACATTCCCAGATTATTTTATTTCACTATTGTTAAGACCATCCAATCATGCTGCTTGCTAAACAACGCTGCATAAAGCAAATAAAAAGATGTAGCTCTGCAATGCAGCTGTAAGAACACTTTCATCCAATCTTAAATACGTTTTAAGAAAATCACACAAAACCCTGTTGACGGCCTTATCTCATCACTTGAGAGTAACCAGCACAGTGTAATCACCGAGCAGTGTTTATATTTTATTTATTGATGAGAGTAAATCAAAGTGTAACACCAGCAAGCATTTACAATGAGTCTTAATGAGCTGCAGTTTACATTAGTGGATGGCAAGGAGAAAAGCAATGTTTTGCTGTACTCCTCAATTGATTATTGAAATTATTCCCTAAACACACATGATAAACAAGCAATAAACCACATTTATGGTAATTTACTAACAAAGCCTATAATGCACTGCTGTCTAAACAATACTCTACACATTGATGTAAATCTAGAACAACATTTAAAATGTAATTCAAGCAGGAAGTGACTTTTGACGTGATTCATAAAGGAAAATGGGAAAATTTGCCAGTGTCAAATGCATTTTGTTATATGTAAGAATTAAATAGCTGAAAAAACCATGCATTCAGTGGCTGTGTTTGCCGTACTTTGTGTCCTTCCTTCAGCTGCGAGTAGGGGATCAGGACCAAGATTTGGTTTCAAACTGGCACAGCTACCAACTAAAGCTGCGATAGTAAACTCAGACCATGGTTCAAATCTTAATTATTATTTATTTTGTTTTTTCTATTATTTTTTTCCCCTTTATATTTCTGCCACTGTATTTTGTGCAATCTTGCCAGTGCTTAAGTGCACTGTAGTGATATTCAAATCACAAGCAATAGAGCTGTTACTTTTCCCAAAAATCAACACGATTGGTTTAAGAACATACACCCTAACGACCAAAGATATGTGCCCCCCCCCTTCGAATATCGAGTACAAGGGGAGAGCTCTATCAGGCAGTAGTTTACGCCAACTCAATGATGTACGTAAAGTAGAACCAATGAAGAGAGACAGAGAAGACATCAAGGATAGTTATTTGCAAAGCTCCAAAATACTGGACTTCACTAAAGCATGTTGAACAAAGGATGTGGTGCTGAGAGGTTCAGTATTTTATTGAGAATTGTTGCGTCCCTTTCGCAAATCATAGATTTTCATTTTTGTACCAATTACTACATTTCAGAGCCAAACATGCTGACCTTTCTCTTCCTTCTCTGCTTTGTAAGCTGTCCAGTATTGCTGCCAGGCTCAAGACACAAACATCACAGACAGCACAATACTTATCACATGGGCTGCAACAAGAGAAAACATCATTGATTCTCCCTTTTCTCTAAAAAGTAACGATTTAGGAGCTGTAGGCACCAGTATCATTTTAAAAGTATTGATTTAGCACTGACAAAGCAAACCCAAATGATCGCCCTCCTTGTTGCAACACCATCGATATTACTGTTATCAATCAGTGTTGCCAAATCACCCACTGCTCACCACACAGCAAAGTGAAGGCCCACAGTCTAAGCTCAGAAATGTTGAAAGGCTGAAGGCAGAGCTGCTTACTGCAGTGTTCCCAAATTGGCAACTGCATTACTAGATTTAATAACTTCTTAGACCGTCTTTGGTGTCTGTGTTTCCTAAAAGCTGACTGTGACAATTTCTTCCTAGTATAGAGGAAAATAGTGGAGTATACGTTTTCAAATGTTTTCCTACAAGTGACACATCTGCTTTAACAAAAGTAGCTCTCAGCCGTTTGGCAGCCACAGGCGTAGTCCTGCTCCGACCCTGAGAGACGGAGTGGAGCAGGTGGGTTCTTGATCTGCGCTGACCTTGCCGCTGGTCTCAGGTGAGCTCAACACCTGCAGAGCCTCGGGAGAACAGAAAAGATTAAAGAATCTATCAGTGACTAACTGGATATAGATATTAAATGATTGAAATAAAAAGAAGAAATACCTGGTATTGTTAAAGCTTTTAAGTAGATTTAGTTTCATCTGCACAGTTAAATACTGACCTGAGCAGCTGTACGGCTGACGTCACTCCTGCTTTGTCCAGTTCTTCCTACAGTCAGTGGTCACATTACAAGATATCTTTCCACAATCTTCTGAAATCATCTGTTGTGGCTTTTTGCCTCCCTGCACATTCAGACATCTGTTTTATGTTATTTTATTCAATTTAACTCTGATTATAGTTACTGTGCAGGACTCTGGTAAACCTCATTGCTTTTAAAATGGATGTAAAAGTAGATTGGATTGAATTTCCTGAATTAGCTGAACAAAAACCTCGCTTCTTAATCAAAATGCAATTACCAGTAGGGGTGTAAATCACCAGTTTCATGACAATACGATACAATATCCATTATTTGGACAACGCTACGATAATTGCTGATATCACAAAGTCTGCCACGATTCGATTTCGATTCGAAGGTTCGATTCGGACCTTCGATCGATTTAAGACGATATTGTGTACTCATTGAACACAATCAGCTACATTTCACCTAAAGCAAGAAAGAAATACAAAGCAATTTCTAAGTTTTGACAGTTTTATTACTGAAATGTGAAACGATGTGCTGACCTTTGGGTATGATAGGTTATAGAGGATTATAACCGTCTGTATGATCTAATTGTGTTTAAAATTAAAATTGGGTTAATTAGTAGTCAGGTGTTTTTAGACTTTGCTTCACTGTTTAATGGTAGGTGTGGAGGAAGAATAAAAATAAGCTCTCACTGTTTTCCTTTCATACAATAAGTAATTTTTATAATCAGTGCGCTACAAAATCAAATGATGAGATAACTTACTGTACTTGTGTGATTACTCCTGTCGTGTGTGTGCAGCATGCATCCTCTGCTGTCAGATCGACCGTTTATATTTTGTCTCATTTTTTTAAAGATGGTTTCAGTCACTTCAACCAAACTTAGATGAACCTAGAAATATATGAACTTAGAAAATATGAGGAGAGTCTTGGTGTAAATTTAACGTTTTATTTTGTGATTGTGAATAACCGTATGCTCCAGTTTTTATGGTATCTGTCACAAGGTCTTGTTCAGGTACTTTTCTTTAACCCAACACTGTGGCTAGTAGGTTGACTAATTTTACTTACCAAAGGAAAATAACACCAACATTTGGCAGGTGGCAGGTGCTCATTATCGACACTGGTCACATTTCAGGACGTGCAGTGTTAGTCGTGTGACCTGAAGCTGTCATCATGAAACTTCTCTGATTGACTGAATTGAATACTGAAATTGTCTTGTTTATATGACTAATCTTTAATAAATGCTTATCTGGTACCACATGCAATTGTAAGAATTGAACTGAATTTGTTTTATTTCCTAGGGACAATACAGATATAGTTTCAGTACAAGACATGAAGCTAATGTGTTGCACATGGAGATTATAGCTATTGCAGATTTCCATCTCTTGTCCCCTGTTGGGCTTTTGAGAGTACAGTTTTAAAAATACAACATTATAAATTAAAAAGTAGAGCACTACATATATTAAAATACAATAACTGCATCAAAACACGAATATGACAGTACAGTAAACCATAAATCAGCTTGTAAAAACAGAGACTGAGCACACAGAGTCTACATGTTCACCTTCATTCAGGCTGCAATTTATGTTGCTCTTGTCACAAAGACGCTTAAAGCATGAGGCAGACACTCACAAAGTGGATTTTTGGGTAGTGTTTTCCCACTGTCCACAGCACTTTGTCCTGATGCTTGCAGTTAAATGCTTGGGGTCAAAAAAAACCCAGTTACTTAATGACACACAATTGCTGTTGTTTCTGTATTTATCAGCTGTACATATGTGTCATTTATTGACAGCTAATGACAGTAATGCACAGCTGAAAGTGTGCATTACTGTAAGTCACAACAGTTAGCCTTCATTTAATTTTGTTTCAAAATCACTGGCTCATCATCTTAGCTAAACATTACTTTACACATTTTAGAAATGGCTGATAAACTTCAAACAGCACAATAACTGACAAAAAGTTTATCAGTTGAGTTTTACCAGTGAGGAAATGTGTCTCTTCCTCTTCCTCTCTTCACTTTTCCTCTTTCTTCTCCGCATCTGTGAGTGTTCTCACTGTCAGAGAGATTCACCAGTGTATAATGATGAAAGTGAGAGGAGGTTTGGATATAACTTTAAAATGGTTAGAAGACTCATACATAATTGATTGAAAAGTTAATATACATAGAAACAAACTGAATTTGTCTAACTTATTTAACCAAAAATATATAACAAGTAAAGATACGGCAGTGTCAGGTTCTAACAGCCTTCTTCAGCCTTGCTGCAGTTGTAGCGGTCCAACCTCAGAGAACAAAAGAGAATATGCATTGAGCACTTAAGAAGCGATGAACTCTAGACTAACTGCCCTTATTTCCTGTAGTCTTTTATTGATTGTTCATTGATTACATTTACTGCCATTGAGTATTTAACGTGCCTGTAGTCTCTTTCAAATGCACTGTGTTCTGCATAATGAATTACATAATTACCATTGCGACAACTGAGCCAGCAGCTCTTATTTCTTCAAAGTTATCTTGTTACCCTTGATTTCCTGTAATTCCACAGATGCCACTTTGTCTGCACTTTTCCCCTGAGACAGCAGCCATGAGGGATCGGGCCTAGATGACTGAAACCAAAGCTCGGGGAAAAGGACTGGGTCCCCTGTGAACTGACGCTGTATCAGAGTTTAGGACCCTCGTGACAGTGTTACAGCTCAGTGAGAATGCTAATTCTCGGAAAGGCATCAATGAAAAGGAGGAAAGAAAGAGAGGCAGACAGATGTTGGTGATACAGTGACGGTATCTACCCATCCGTTTCTGCATCCATTTATTCTGTTCAGTGTCGCAGAGGGCTGGAGCCTATCCCAGCATACACAGGGCGAGCGGATGGGTGCTGCCTTGACAGATCCTCAGTCAATCACAAGGAAAAAGAACTTAGACAACAAAAGTAAAGTTTCAAGTTCACCTCAGTTTTCTGTGCCAGACAAGTTTCTCTCAGCATTATTTAATGTGTACTTATCAATATAAAAGTACAGATTCAGTTACAGACAACACTACACCCAAACTTAACACACATGCGTGCATTTACTACTGTACACAAAAGCAGGGCTGGGCAATATGTCAACTTCTCAAGCTACATCAGTATATTTTCAAACCAGATCAAGGGTATGACAGTACTGTTTTTTTCAACACACTGTATTTTTTATATCAAATATGGCACTACCAGTGATAATAAGCTATTTGACCAAAAGATAACTCATTTGAAACAATAAGGCTTAGTGGGGAATTATCATTCATTTTGTTTATTATACAGTAGTCACATTGTAGGAAGTTCAATGTCAGTCCTGTGACTCATAGCACAGCATACTGCCATTTGTATATCTGCAGAAACTTTTCTTATTTTCTCAACTGTACGCATTAAAAGTATGTGAGATATCATCATGAGTGGGCTTGCTCAAAGACCATGGCACCCGCAGTGTCATTGTCTTATTAGCACTTTAAAGGTCTGAGCTACAGTTGACTCTCATTAGAGATACAGTGGTGTTACACCTTCAAAAAAAAAATTGTCAAATAAAGACTTTGACTTTTTCTTTCTTTCTTCAGTTTTCTTTGTCATATTTAATAAAATACTGTACATATAGGTCTTTGGTGAAAGGAACATTTACTGGGGCATAGTTTTACATAAAATATGCAGCATTTATCTTGAAATAACCCTTTAAAAATGCCATATATTTTGCGGGAGGTACGATTTTTCCCCCAAATCGTTCCACCACATATTGTATGTTTAAAGAGCTTTTTAATACATAAAAGATAAAATGATATTGATATCTGGCACCATGGAAAAAAAACAGATGTCCATTATGGGATAACTGTGTGATTTAGAGTATCAGTAATTGCAGGCAAATGTATGCTATGGCACAACATTTTTGGGAACATTTGGAAAAGAGGAAATAGACAGTACTTTCTGAAGTTTAAAGTACTGTGAGGATAATGAAGCTTAATATATGGAAATGTTGCAGCTGTATTTGTACCATCAAGACACTGAGCAGTTTTTGGTAATTAAAAACAAGCAAAACAAAAATAAAACAAGTGAGGATGCGCAGTATTGGTGGAACAATTTTGGCATTGGCAAATATAAAAAGGTCAAATACCTGTATTTGCAGATGTGATTTTTTTCTTCAATTTACAACTGATGTTTTGTTCGTGCAAACTGGCTGTATATACAGTGCCATGAAAAAGTATTTGCCCCCTTCCCGATTTCTTATCTTTTTGTATATTTGTCACACTTAAATGTTTCAGATCATCACATAAATTTTAATATTATACAAAGATAACCTGAGTAAAAACAAAATGCAGTTTTTAAATGATGATTTTATTTATTAAGGGAAAATAGCTCTCCAAACCTACATGACCCTCTGTGAAAAAGTAATTGCCCCCCTCCTTGCTAAATCATGAGTTAACTGTGATTAACCACATTTTTTTGAAAGCTGAGTTCAATTTCACTGACCACACTCAGACCTGATTACTGCCAAACCTGTTGAATTAAGGAATAACTTAATCAGAACTCTCTGACAAAGTGAAGTAGGCTGCAAGATCTCGAAAAGAAACACATTGTGCCACGATCCAAAGAAATTCAAGAACAAATGAGAAACAAAGTGATTGAAATCTATCAGTCTGGAAAGGGTTACAAAGCCATTTCTAACCCCCGAATTCCACATAACGTGAAAGCGCCGCGCAGTGCCGCGGTCTTGCTCCGACCTGCAAACCCCACTGGACGCGCCGTGCCGAGCAGCGGTGCGGCACGCAGCCCTGTAGGGCGGGTGGCTGATCCCTGGAGAGTCACAAGCTCTTGTGCGAATAGCGATGTCACACGTCAATAAAACATGTTATAGACTGAGAAAAGAAGTAAACAACACCTCACTTCGCTTCTCTAAGGTTCCTTTGCTGGTACCAACTACACAGCTTCGTGATTTATTTCATTTCTATCTGCCTATATCCTTGTAGAAAGGATGTTTGGTGTCATATATACAATGTTATATATTTCTGTACCTCTACGATTCACTTTTCTTCATCCATGGTGTCGTGTTGCCTCTGGGACACTCTGACCGACTGTTAACCTAATGCTCGCGCCTTCGTTTGTGAAGTAATGACAAACTATTGAGGAAATTTACGTTCGGGAGTCCGTGCATTGTGTTTTATTTTGAAGTTCCGGATACTCCACACATTGACTTCCTGTCTGGTGCTTACTCAACGACAGTGAATTGCCGAGGTTTTGAAGCGGCCGCGCAGAAAATAGACCTGAAGCGTATCTCCAGCGCCGTGGCGCGCGCCGGCGCTTCAGCGACGCAGTGCTGGCACGGGCAGTGGAATTTGTCTGATAGACTAGAGTGGGTTCTAAGTGCTCCGCAGTACAATTCAAGAGCGCGGCGCTGCGTGGCGCGGCGCTCTCGCGTTATGTGGAATTTGGGGGTAAGACTTTAGGACTCCAGCGAACCAGCCAGGAGTGGCCGACCTCCCAAAATTACACCAAGAGCACAACAGGGACTCATCCAGGAGGTCACAAAGAACCCAGAACAACATCTAAAGAACTGCAGGCCTCACTTGCCTCAGTTAAGGTCAGTGTTCATGACTCAACAATAAGCAAGAGACTGAGCAAAAATGGCAACCGTGGGAGAGCTCCAAGGCGAAAACCACTACTGACCAAAAAGAACACAAAGGGTCGTTTCACATTTACCAAAAACATCTTGATGATCCCCAAGACTTTTGGAAAAATATTCTGTGGACTGACCAGACAAAAGTTGAACTTTTTGAAGGTGTGCATCCCGTTACATCTGGCATAAAAACAACACAGCATTTGATAAAAAGAACATCATAGCAACAGTCAGACATGGTGGTGGGAGTGTGATGGTCTGGGGCTGCTTTGCTGCTTCAGGACCTGGACGACTTGCTGTGATTGATGAAACCATGAATTCTGCTGTCGACCAGAAAATCCTGAAAGAGAACGTTCGGCCATCAGTTTGTGACCTCAAGCTCAAGCTCACTTGGGTTATGCAACAGGACAACGACCTGAAACACACTAGCAAGTCCACCTCTGAATGGCTTAATAAAACCCATAAAATTAAGGTTTTGGAGTGGCCGAGTCAAAGTGCGGACTTAAATCCAATTGATATGCTGTGGTGTGACCTTAAATGGGCAGTTGATGCTCGAAAACCCCCCAATGTGACTGAGTTCAAACAATTCTGTGCAGAATAGTGGGCCAAAATTCCTCCACCGCAATGTGAAAGACTCATCACCAGTTACCGCAAACGCTTGATTGCAGTTATTGCAGCCAAGGGTGACACAAACAGTTATTAGGTTCAGGGGGTAATTACTTTTTCACATAGGGTCATGTAGGTTTGGAGAGCTTTTTTCCCTTGATGAATAAAATCATCATTTAAAAACTGAATTTTGTTTTTACTCAGGTTATCTTTGTCTAATGTTAAAATTTGTGTGATGATCTGAACAATTTAAGTGTGACAAATATGCAAAAATGTAACAAATCAGGAAAGGGGCAAATACTTTTTCATGGCACTGTATATCCCATATGTTGTCTGTAATATTGGCAGAAAGCACAAATATACCATAGTAGTTAACCTCATCATCAATGAATGTCCACATTCATGGATAAAAAGTTTCATCTATTTAATTTTAAAATGTTTTTCTTGCCTCACATCCATTCCTAACTCAAATAGACTGTCAGCATAAAAGTAACAGGTCAAATCAAGTGAAGTGGAGGCTTTGTGCGCGCAAAAGAAATATTATCAGTACTGGTATCGGTGATTGATGAATATAGAGATATTGCCATGACGGATAGTGGCAAAAATCCAATATTGAGGACCCCTAAAAACAATAAAAGAATTTATGATGTTGAGGACTTCTATTTTATTTGCCGTGGTAATAAATAGGAATTCATTTGATTTTTGCCAGAATAATGTTAAAGTCAGTTATTCAGAAATTGTGACAACCATATGTTTTTTACTTAGAATATATGTTTTTTTGAGATATCATGAATCCCCTTATTCCTTAAAGTACTAAGATGATTCATGGGTCATGAATGACGAAAAGTTGATTGTATTCAAGACAGTATCTATATATCTAACACTGAGACACTCGTTTTTACTATGTTTAAAAAATGAAAAACATCGCACAGATGAGAGCACGAAAAGAAAAACTAGAAACTCTTTTCGTATTCTTATTTGTAGACTGTTCACATCATGAATTTACTGCTCGGCTGCACTCCAAGTTTCACATATGTGGGTCACATATTGCAGGAGTCAGATGGATCCCCAGACTGAAATCCTAAATGTCTCAGTCTGTAAAGAGTAATTAAACCCTGGAGGTTTGGCTAAGGTGCATCTTTACTGAAAAAAAGACAGAAACAGATGCCTATAGAATGTCATGGACAGAGTTGGAAAAGGAAAAGACGAAGACACACCCACTTGCTCCTTCATGCCATCCTGATCAAACACACCATCTTAAAATGGTGTGCTGCTTCTGTGCATGTAATTATTAGTCATAATGCCCTAACAATGCAAGGCAGACTCATCAGAAGCAGCCCTTCTGTGAAACCATGTATAAGCTATTCTAGAAAATATATCAACCACAGTTGGAGGAAATAAATACTTTATTTGTGATCTCGGGTCATGAAACGGCTCCACCCACAATCCTTCATGCCACAGTTACATCTTTGGTTATGAATTTGTGCGATTTCCCACAGACTTCTATTGGCTGCCTCTGTAGAAGTTACTGTGAAGAAACTACACTATCCAAAATCTTATAGTGTCATGTCTTTGACTGGCGGTGTCCGCTGTCATCCACAAACACCTCTGTTCAGCTATTGTTAGTATCAATTCTTTCTTATTACAAAGAACTTAAATTAGATGAACAGTTGTAAATAAGAAACCCCATTTAAAAATAAAATAAATAAATGAAAATATGGTTGACCCTATTTTTGACCTCTCTATCCATTTACCAAGCTACATTTCCAACTATTAGGGGTGTGTACTGGCCAGAATCTGACCATAGGATACATTTTGCAACACAAGGGTGACGCGATGTGTCCCAAAGAAAACCAGTATATCACATCACCAATTAAAAAATCAGGACAACATACCTCAACAATTTCATTTACTAAACAGACAGTTTTTGCATTTTTACACTGTATTAATGACCCTCTAAATTAAACACAATAAAATACAGTTTTAATCAGTGCTATTACCTCTGCCAAGGAGGTTATGTTTTTGCTGGAATTTGTCCGTTTTTGGTTTCTTGGTTTGTTATTTTGTCTGTGAGCAAGGTAACTCAGAAAGTACACAATGGATTTAGATGAAGTTTTCATGAAATGTTGGTCATTAAACAAGGAAGAAGGGATTAGATTTTGGTGGTGATCAAGAAGAATGCAGATCCAGGGTTTTTTGTTTTTTTTTGAATGATTTTTTTTTACCAGTATAAGACAGGCCAGTTATCCAATTTTTCACTCATAACTCAAAAAATCCTGATGAATATTTCAGGGAATGTTGGTCAATGGGTTTTGGTGGTGTTGTTGGTCCACGGGATTTGGTGATGGTCTGAATCCAGATACAACTTGAATTTTGAGTTCTTTTTAACATTGCACAACAGGGCAGGTTTTCACATTTTCATTAATGGCTTGGCTAAGAATGTCAGAATGCCTTGGCAGGGGTTTGTGTACCCCAGTAACCAGATATAAACCCGAAGAGGACATTTTCTATGTATAACCCTGTTACAATGTGGGATTTTAGATGCTTGTTATAATTCATACAATTACAGTATTAGATCATTATAGCTTGAAAAGTTAATTATTGGTAGTGTCAAGTTTGACCATTTCTGTTGATATTTACAGCAAATTAATCTGCCACACATATTGATGATGTTTGTCCCATGTCTCAGCTGCAATAATGGCAGGAAGCACAGCTGTACCCTAATGCTTTAAGAGGGATCGATTCAATTTGGTTATGTAAGAGACTTGGTGGTCTTTACAAAATCAAGTATGCATCTGTGATTTTATAGACTTTATACTACAAATGTGGATCCTAGCTGATCAACAAAACTAATGGGCATCCATATACATATGTTTTAGCTGAATGCAGTGCTCCTGGGTTTATTTACTCTTTAATATTTAAGGAGAAAATTAATTCATTTGTAGTGTTGCCATCCTCAGATGCTTAAATTCGGGGGAGCAGGCCGTTTCTAATCCTAATGAGGACTCTCCTATTACTTCACCAAACTGATAAGGCAGTAGTCTGTGACACTCAATTTTCAAGACTGGAACCCTATCAAGGAACTATCAAGTCATAGGATAGCTGCAGGACCATTAAGTGAATGTCTAATTAACTTATTATAAGGCATTTCTGTGCTGGCTATCAAATCCCTCCTCTAGGCGCCCATGCATCCGTCTGACCTGGTTTGATTGCACAGTCACATTAATGAGCTCTGTGATGTCCCACATACAGGCTCACCTCGCTTTCCAGCTGCAGCCAACAGACAGCAAAGGGGCTGTTTGGGGCGGGGGGTTGATTGTCAGTGAGACAGCCGGAGACCAGAGTTCTAATAGACGGAAAATGAGAGTAACCGGCACTTAAATGCCCCTACTGGTATTTAAAGGTTAATTTGTTTGTTCCTGCAATTAAATAGCTCTCCATTAACTTTGGGTGTCAGTTAGACAGCAAGAAAATCTCCTCCAAATTTTTCTTCCTGCTGAATACTGTCAGGAATAAAAGAGTGTCTGGTCTTTGTAGGCTCGCTTAATGGGGGAGGGAGGGAGGAGAGAGAGAGAGAGAGAGAGCTCACTTCATTTATAGACACATGACCCGCCCTCGCAGCTCAGAGGAGGAACTGTGTGCAGAATCAAACCCCATTTTCTATCTGTTGGTGTCATGTGTTTGTGCTGGTGGGAGGAGAGAGAAGAAAAGGAGAATTTATTTTCATGCAAAATGGGAAAAATTTGCATAACACGCGTGAAACTCAATTGCAAGACTCCCCCCAAACTTTGCATTAAAACAACATGGAAAACAAGTAGACAAAGAAGCGAGGAGTCAGTCATGGACCAAACCAACGGGGAACTATGTGAGATATTTGATGGTATAACTGGAGCCTCTTATGTACAATTATTTTAGTTTTATACCCTTGGATTTGACCTCTACCTATCAATTAAGTTGCTTGTTTTACACGTCCTTGAGAGTAGAGTATGCGACCGAAAGTATATCCAAAGGTCATTTCCTTAACTTGATTGTCAAGGAAAGCGGAGGGAGATTTTGTTGGGATTACGGTCTCTGTGTGCATAAAGCCCTGGGTTTAAACTTTCACTTCATCCATGCTTTTCTCTCTGAATCCCAGCGCCGGCTGAAGTCAGAGAGGTTCACTGCACTGCCCCCTCCTGTATGGGAACGACTATGAATATAAATAGGTGAGCTCCTCAAGGTATTACAACTCATCCACGCCTGGCGGCTGGTTGAGAATGTCAATACCTGCATAATACAGGAATTGTAATTTCCTTCAGTTTCCAAAGGTTATAATGTCTGAAGTTTTCACCTACATTTCAATTTATATCGACTGCCTGATATGCCACTGTGTGGGTCAAGGATGTAGCTGATCCTTTATTGTATTCTGTCCTAAATGGTAACACTTTAAAGTCTGAAAATGCCACATTCTGGATGTTAATATTGCAGAAATTAGTTATCCCAGATATCCCAGAATGATACTTTTCAGTTGTGAGATGAGGGGGTCCCCCTGATTTCTTTTTGCAGCTTCATTTTTTATTATTTCTGCTCTTCCTACAGTATTCATCAGCAGTACATCCAATAAAGATGCTAAAATAAGATTTGGTGTTTGTTAACACTTTTCTTAAATCCTAGTAGGTGAGCTGTCTTTCTTTTGAAGAGGTGTAGTGTGTCCTAAACGTCATCGTCCTAGATGCAGGCGTCCAGCTTAATGCTGGATGGAATTAAGGAGCTGTTCCATATTGGGTAAAAGAAATGACCTGTTGGACAAACTCTGTTATGAATCCATTGTCATGGATGATAATAAGTATTGGTATTGTATGAAAATGACACCAAAAGAAGTAATTTGAAAAACGCTGGCATTGGTTAAACCTTTTTGTAATTGATCCTGGCATGAGTCTGGATTTTTACAATCTGTGCATTGCTAAAATGCAGGAGTGCTATGAATAGAAAATTGTTGACACATAAAACCAGGGTTGGATGCTTTTTTTTGTCATACAAAAAATTGATTTAGACTTGGATTGTTGAGCAGAATCGATAACCACATACCGTAATTTCTCGATTTTAACATGCACCCCATGTTTTCACGATTTTTGCCTGTAAAAACACTGTACTCAAATATAAAATGCACCCAAATTTTGCCCAAACCTTACTCAACTCAAAAATTACTTTTATTCAAAGGATTCATCAATGAAATTTTAGTATTTTCAGTATTTATTGACAACTTTGAGTAATGTTTCTTTACAAGAGAGTGAAGTGAAACTCTGTCTTAGTTTATTGTTCACAGCTCAGTGTTTAAAGCCCTTCAACAAAGTATACTTGTTGCAAAAATGCAGTTTGTTTATATTTCATCCAGGGGCTTCATTATGTTTTTTATATTCCTTGGGTAAGCCACACCCATTGTAGGTGTAATCAGATAAACAAACTTTCAGTTATTTGCCTGTATTAGTATCAGTAATGGCTAAAATAACCTTCGAGACATGGGTTTATCAGAATTTGACAACAAAATAGATATTTGCAGAAACTCCAGTATCATTTCTCCCTGAGCAAACACACATTTTATTTAATCCCAAAAATGGGGTCTGCTTGTAATGCATTAATATTACCAGATGCGACTGTAGTACATCTACATTTTGTTTGCCAATTGCCGTTAAACAACATTTAGTTGGACCACTACTACTAAAGGACGATAAAGACACACTGTCAGGTTACACGACAGAGTTCTTTCAGAATGAAAAATGCTGAAAATGTAACATCTCTCACCTGAAGACATAGTTTTTTCTTTTAGCAATTGTCCAGTATGTGATCAATTACACTTTACTGATCAGTAATCATTGCCCCCGCCAAGGTGGCTATGTTTTTCCCGGCGTATGTTTGTTTGTTTGTCTGTTTGTTCGTATGTTTTTCTGTTAACAAGATTACGCAAAAACTACTGGGTGGATCTTGCTGAAATTTTCAAAACATGTTGGTAATGGCCCAACTAAAATATGAGTACATTCTAGTGGTGATTCGGATAACCACCATTAGCGAACGATCCTTTTTGCTCAATAACTGTCTAACTAATAATGATGTCAATATGATCCTGAGTGCTCCGAGGGTCAAGGAGTCATATTATGATGGTTACTATCATGGAACTATTACTTATAGGTGTAACAGCAATAGGTGAGCTACCTTGGCGGAGGTTTGCGCTCTCCGAGTGCTTTTAGTAATTGGTTGAATAGATTGTTTCCTAAGTTTTATATTCCCCGTTGCAATTATCTTACTGTTGGCCTGTTGATGGATATTTATGCAGAGTTTAGGAATTTAGAATTGATAGAATTTTGATCAATACCCTCACCATTATTGATTTGGCTAAATAATCCAATTCTTGTAGATTTTCTTTGTAGAAAAACATAGGCTAACACTGTTTTTCTGTGTCAACAATGTCAAACATGCATCAATCTAGAAATTTCTTGTCATTAACAATTGTGACAACATGTTGGTGGTGTTTCCATCCTTACCTGAAATCACACAGTCAACCCCTGCATGTTTTGCTGTTGTCATATTATATAAAATAAAGACTGTTTCTAACCTCTGTCCACCATGATTACTTCCTTGACCCTTTTGTTATTCATGTTGGCTGCCTCTCAAGAGAGGATTTGTGGGATTGTGACATATTTGTTTTACAAGAATTGAAGAAATCTCAGTTAAAGGGATTGATGGCAGAACATTTTAAGCATAAAGCCAAATAATATTAATAATTAGTTGGAACCAATTCTCGATTCCTATCCCAGGTTTTGCATTTGCATCAAGCTAATAAACAAGGATGCTCACTCGTCACACCATCCATGGTTGGATGAATTCTTGAATAACCACTTTACTTGAAATGACCATCCCTAACCTGAGCTCTGACAATAAATCAACTAAACAGCATTGCAGAGTCATGATACTGAAACACCCTCCAAACCTCATACTCCTTCTCAGCTTGCCATTTGGATTTTGAAAACACAGAAGATATAACTCTCAGTTTAATGGGTCAAAAGCTGAAAAGCATGATAAGATACCCTGGACAACCTCAAGGATTTCTCTCAAATTCTGTAAGCAGACCGCCAACATACCTGGCATGAAACGACTGAGCAAACACTACAATGAACACAAAGAGCATTATCAGGCGGGAGACAAATCCAGAGACAAACAGGAGAAGACAATAATACGGTTTTAGTGGAGTAGGCCATTAAAATTCCATTTGAATCATAGCGGTGTGGAAGAGTGAGAAACAGCAAAGCTTGGGTAACACGTAGAGCCTGATGCTGGGACTGTGTGACTCAATCCTCCCCTGAATTCAAAAATGTTGCTCCTTCCTGTGATCAGTCAGCCCGGGGCAAAACTGGCACTGCTGGACTGTGCCTGCGCGAGAGAACTGGCTAGAGAGAGAGAGAGAGAGAGAGGGAGAGAGAGGGGGAGAGAGAGAGCAAGACATAGAGGGAAAAAAGGAGGGGAGATGTTGCTGTGTGTATGCGAGCCGGGCTTCGGGCCATGATACCAAACTTCCTTTGAAGCGAGCAGCTGTGGGCTGCAGGACTGATATAATATTTAATGAAATAATTACATATACAGAAATGAATGCATTGGTTAGGGAGTGTACCTTTCATGCCCGGGATCTGGGGGAATGCACAACTAATAGACATGATTTGGCTACTTGCCCTCGTTGCTCTCCTTCCTCCTCTCTCTGTATAATGCAGATGCAGCCCAACTCTGATATTAAAATTTGCATTAATCCAGAATTTAAAGTGTTGGCAATAAATGCTAGCAGTAATTTCTTTTATTTCTGTGGGCAAAGTCTCATTGTCAGCAGCATTACAGGGGAGTCATTAAATCCAGTGTGTTTACATTCATATTTATATAATAGAAGACTCAACTTTTTTAATTTAAAACTTGGTTTCATATCAGACCTAAAATAAACATAATAAATTCACATTATGTTCATTTGATTGGCTTTTGCCAATTGGCTAAAGCTGAAAATATGAGGCATTAAGTGCTTTAGCTCTTTTTCTCTTGTCCTTGTAGGTTTTAGTTAGAAAAATTGAAGCACACAGAAATATTTATAACAAGAGGAGCTGGTTTGCACTGTAAAAGTAATGAAGATATTAGGGCTGTACACTTAAAAGTTTCTCATTGTAATTGTTATTTGCACATGAGATTGCCACAGATACATCTAATGATCTCCCAAGAGGATCACTCCATGTTCAGCCAAACACACAAAAAGAATTGCCTAACACACCAATCTGAGGTCAGTCAAACAGAACACACAAAATTGAGCACTTTGTTCATCGCAGGATCACAGTGTTAGCCGGTAAACAATGTGAAGTTGTTTTGGAAATGAGAGTGTTGCTAAGGCTAATGTTAGCAATGCTAGCACAGCATGCCTTCAATTTTCACTGTAGTGTAATATCCATATTTCTAAGCTGAATGTGGTCACTTGTGGTTTCGGTTGAGTGGTTACATGTGAGCACGACTTGGTTTAGCTTAAATACAACCTTAAATATAATTTCTAGATTAAAATGCTGTCAAACTGTGCAAACTGTGTCAAGCTTTTGATGCTGTAAGTTTGTTCAGTAGCAGCAGCCATTATATTAAGTGGAGCTTCATTAGTGGAAACTAGCTGTATTTCAGTATGGACAATGCACTTCACCAGGATCCAGGGCTGTATCATTCAAAGTTATGGGGAATACGTTAACGGTCATTTAATTCTGATGCTTCCTGAAAGAGTCTTTAACCTTTTAGTAGACTAACCCTACATCATATGATGTGTATTGTCAGTCAGTTTCCTTGAAGCACATCCAAAACAGAGTTTCACTGGTTTCCTTGACTTGTCTTACATATTTTATGATATAACTATAAATAGTCAAAGAACTGACAGAGTTACTCTGTATGCACCAGCAGAGGTGCATGCTGGTATTAGCTGGTCACGCTGCTATAGCAAGCCTTTTAGCTCACTGTGTCTGTAATGTTTTTGTACTGATCAGAAAAATATCCAGCCAGTCGACTCATTCATTAAAAGCAAGTGTGTGGGCATATCTTGGATTCTACAATGTTCCGGGTAAGACAGAGCCTGACAGAATGTATTCAGTAGACTCTGCAAAATAAAACTGTAGTACTCATCTTACACATCTTCACCCACAGTTAAAGTATGCGAAACAGCGGCCAGTAGCAAGACTGACTGCTGAACATTGCAAGCTGCAGTTTTACCCAACATCAGTCTTTAACCAGTACTAAATCCATTGTCTGTTTCATTTCTGAAGACTTATGCCCCTACATTATCCTCGCAAAGCAACTGGATTAGCTAGAGTCCATGTCTGAGAATCTGTCGCCTTTCTTTCTGCATCCACCTCATATGGAAGATTTTGCCAAAAACAGATATACTTTTCTCAATTTTTCCTAAAGCTACATTTTGTGTCAGACTTGTATCGTCAGTTTACTTCCTCTCTGTTTGCTCACATCTGTGCTCCGACCTATGAACTCAGTCATTTGACAGGTTCACTGCAGCTCCAGACCTAAAGGCAGATTATCAGTTTACCTCCTCTGCCTGTCGTTCATTGCAGCCTTGGATTAAATAATCTGATTCTGGGTCTGTTTTTGTTTTAAGTATTTTTTTTTCCCATTGCTACTGAACGTAAAACATAATAATATTGGATTCTTTTAAAACCTGGTTTGGAAAGAGTATCAGAGTATAATTTTTTTGACAACCATACTGCTGACAAACAATGATATGATGTCATACTGGTAGGTCAGTAGGACAGTTACTGACATTGACATTGTCCTGATCACCTTGAAGAGGCAGGTAAAACTTACAGATTGTAAGAAATGATTGATGATACAGGCCACAAATGCAATCATACGTTAAGAAACATGTCACTCTTCTTCTCTCCCTCAGCCTTTTGTCTTTACTACTCTGTGTGTGTATGAATTGCAATATATAATATAGGAGATAAAAAATTCCACTGTCATTTTCCCACTATATTGTTCATCCCCATTAGAAATGCATTAATCCAGATATTATGATGAAAGAGTTTTACATATCAACCGTTTCTTGTAATAGCAGTAAAGTAGGTGTTTAATTCAAAATAGATTCTGTGAGCTGTTACAACTTTCCATGTGATGTATGCCAACGTGTCAACGCTCTCATCATTTCTGCTTACACCGCATCCTCTGCCAAGCGCTGCATACATCAAATCCCTCCAGAAAGCCATAGCTCATCTTTCCTTTAGCATACTACAACACACCATGCACTGTTACCTGGAATCTCACATAAGATTAATCTCCTGAATCTGAAGCAATGGGACAATTTAGAAGCGGCTGATAAATCTGCACTCCCTTAAAATGTGATGTTTTCCCATAGCTTTCAGTTTTATGTGCAGACTCTTATATTATCATGTTTCTTCTTATTGGAACTATATTTACAGGACCTGATCTCACTCAGTCTGAGGTGATCAATTTCAACTTGTGTGAGAATAAATCAAACTGCACATTCTCTTTTTTTTTTTTTACTCCACACAAGTGCACCACCTTATCTGAAGTGGAGAGATTACCAGTGATTTATACATATAATAGCCATACCCACAACAAGTTTGCTCAATAACAGATAGACGGTGTTGCCTAGCAACTGCTGAGTGCCATAACAGCGACTAGTACCTGCTCCTGGAGGCAGACTCCATCTTGTAGATTTCTCTGTCCTCTAATTGGCCAGGTGGGTAAACACTGATCCTCCTGCTCCTCCATCCTCCCATTTTCAGTCAGGGTCTTAAGTGACAGATAGCCGCCACTTTGTGTTAACCCTCTGACTGTGGGAGTGTGTACAAATACACAGCTACTGGCATGAGTGGAAGTGACAACATGAAATATAAAGGGCATTTACTCGTCATGTATTCAAGGCCTTCAAGGAAACGATTTTTCACATCAATCAGTGTGAGTTTTCCCTCATTCCCGATCAATTAGAAACTATTCAGGGGTTAAATTGCATTAAATGTTCTTGTGGCACTTTAGGCGCAGATAATTCAACAGGCTGCAGGGAGAGTGAAGTAATTATAAAGAAGCAATCAGAGGTACTGAGTTGGATGTAAAACCTAATTTCTGCTCTACATCTTGTCCTAACTCTCAGTAATGGATGCTGTTGTTAGTTTTGTGTTGCAGTGTAATGAACTAATCTTTGACCCTGCGAGGAACTGCTTTGTCTACAAGGCTGATTATTCTTCCTGATTTTTACCACATGCAGATCTTGGTGGAGTTTATAATTCCTCTGCTTGACCTGTAAACAAAGGATGAAGTAACATCCAAATATGTAGAGATGCACAGATACCTATATTTGTTTAGGGTTTTGGTACCATTATCAAGCCAAATACTCACGATAGTTACTTTGCTTATCATTTAACAGCTTGTCACTATTTGAGCAGAAGGACAAAGTTGAAGCTAAATCTACAATTCGGTGATATTATTATATTGCAGAGGCTCTGCAAACTATGTGTTGCTAGATTGTAAAGAGGATGGATAAAAACATTGGATGAAATTCAAACAAGTTTTAAAGAAAATTTATGAATGTATGTTATTCAAATTTGCACGTAATTAAAGAGTACCCAAACATTGGTAAAAAAAAAAGCAAGTATTATCAATGCATACATACCCCTCATACAGTGTTGATTTTGACAGCAATTTTTAATTTAGTTTTAATCTTTTGCCTAAAATATCTTTTAGTTTTAGTCATAATTTAGTCATCTTAATTGTTTTAATTTTATTTTAGTTTTAGTTGATGAAATTTCACAACATTTTAGTCTACGAAATCTACTGCAAATTTTAATCAACAAGTTAAGTGTAACGTGTAAGGCATTTTTTAATGTTCCTTGAATTTCTGGAGCCATGTTTTACACTTGGTTCCCGCTACCATGAAGCTAAGGCAGTTGCTATTTGATGTCCCTCACCAACCTTTCCACACAATCAAAATAGCTGTGACTGGATATATTCCTAACTTGCTCCTACTTTCTATATGAGGAAATTAGGTCTGATTGGATTTAGCCTCTTTCGAACATTTTAGGCTAGTTTTTGTCTGTTGACGGAAATGTCGGTTAATTTAGTTTTAGTTTTTGTCATGTACACTTGTTTTTTATAGTCTAGTTTTCGTCAGGGGAAAAAGGTTGTTGATGAAAACTATGACGAAATAATTAGTAAACAAAATTAATGCTGCCCTTATAGAATTCTTTTATATTTAGATGTTAATTTAAGTTGAGTCAAGTCAACAAGTCTGAAGGTGCAAAATGTCTGTGGCAGCAAAATTCCAGGCAAGAGTGAAACACTGGCACCATATCAAAACTTTTGTTAACACAGCATGATACTAAATATCATTGCTGACACAGAAAACCAGTGTTCCCACAAGACACTACCAATGCACTTTGTTTTGTTTGTTCCACATAGGTCATTAAGTATCCCTTTGGCAGAAAGGCTACAGCCACAAGCAGAGCTTAAGTGGTTACTGCTGGTGTACAGCTGTGTTACAGTAAAGACAGATCATTTGATCAGTAATTCTGGCTTGTTTTGGTAAAAAATATAAACTAATTTATTTAAATAAATCCAGTGCTGGCTATTATAGTTGTCTGTCCAATACCATTCGGCCAATTTACAATTTTACTTTTTTAATTAATTTAATTTAATTTAATTTTAACAGTTGGTTGGGTTTGTGACCTACGCTATATTGAAGCTAGTCAGCGGGGGGAAATCTCTCGATTGGTTTCACATCTGACTGCACTGTAGGGCAGCTATATCTCTGTCCATCTCAATATATGTTCTATTTTATCCCTCCATGTATCATACATACTGTATTCCTGTTGGGGTCACATGGGTCACATGGGGCTGGAGCCTAACCCAGCTGACACTGGACAAGAGACAGGGTACAGCTCGGACTGACTGGCAGTTTTTTGCAGGGCAGACATCAAGAGACAGACAACCAAACACTTAAACTGTGATGCGTCTCAGACTTCCCGGTGGATCTTTGCTAAAACTGTGAGGAGGGCGGTGAGTTAGTGCAGTTGGTGCATCAAAGGGAAATGGGTGCTTAATTTGTGCTCCAACTGCAGTGAATCATATGAGAGGCCCATGAGCAATGCAGCGAGATCCTGCATTGTGCGGCACAACATTTTTGCCTCGATGCCTCCATCTCTACTTTTCCCTCTGCCATGTGTGTTGATGTGGACAAAAAGCATGGAAAAAGGGAGATGAACGAGTTATTGGAGGGATTTTCTTGGTTTTCTCTGGCTTTTTTTCACTCAGCAGAGCTTGTTTATCAGTTTAACATAGTGGAGATAGCAGAGCATTGATCTGTTTTGGCGAGTGAAATGATTTACTTTCACTTTTAACACTGAGTGTGAAACTGTTCAGCTCATCGAGAGCTGAGTATTGATGAGCCTTTGGGTTCACCCCTCATCAATAAAAGGCAGAAACAGCACTTGATAACTGTTACAAAGTGAAACAGGGCATGGAATTACACTTTGGACGGCAGGCGCTTGATGTTGTGCAAAGCAACTTGACATTTGACTCTCAGGTTCAGTTAGGATTTGGTGTCACCCTTTGTTTTTCTAAAGATAATTTGAAATATGGAGTTTGAAGACCCAGCAGGGACTGGGCATCAAAGATGTGATGTGCATTGTTGTATAGTTTCAGAAAATCTTGCAGGCACCTTGAGAAACTTGCCATTCGAAAGTAAAAATAAATGGAGCCAGACATAAACAGGAGACCAAGAAGCCAACTGTGGAAATACATCATTAAGCTCATGCAGAGTCGATGCTGATATGGACTTATTGTGGTCGAAAATTTGCTGTCTCCACTTGACTAAAATTGAACTCTTCTTCTACTGTGAAAGTTAATTTGTTTTAGAAACAGATGCTAAACAAGAAAAACAACATTTAGTTCTCTAAAAATGATACTGTTGACTTTCTTGTGCAGACATTCATTGATAAAATGGTAAGGCACTATGGCACATTCATGCTCTCTGTTGATATTTCAGCTGATATTTAGGATTTATATGGCCCATATGAAGGCTGATGTATCATCTGTAAACACTGTCAGAAATGTTCATATCTACAGGTACCAATTTGTAGCTTTTGCAGTGATCTGCTGATACTGATATTGTACTGATGACATCATGCATCCTTAGTCTATTAATAACACATACCCCTCATTGAAACCTGATAGTGATTTCACTCTTTCTGTACACTCTGTCAAACTCACTTTTACTTCACTCAAGGACTCTTAGTAGATTTACCTCTATCAGGTATTCTGTATTGTTTGAACACAGTTCAAAATGACATTATTTTGTGTAATGCTTTTTCTATTTAGCACCTGAGACAAGATTATTTGTCAGCTTCATTTCTAATTAATAGCACATCAAGTTAACAGCTGTCCTGAGCCAAATCTAACTGTGTGTATCTGGGGCATATTTTAATGGCTCAAGTTGCCTGAAATAATGTCAGTCAAAATCAGATCGTCCTTTTATTGTACCCTACTGGCTTGTCCACCTCCGCCTGTTAGTGTTGCAGCTGGCGAAGATTATTGTCTGAGTGTAAAACAAAAGTTTGACAAAATAAATGTTCACACTCTGGGGTTTACAAATGACACAGATTCTCCAAACTGGGATGCTAATTATCATTAGGACAGAGCAGAACAATCAGGTAGCAGCCCCTCATTTTAAGCCCAGCACTGGCAGTTGTTTCCATCGGTTAAAATGACAAATGTCGCCTGCAGCAGATCATATCGGCTGTGGCTAATGAATGTTAATCCTGTGAGTAACTTGGTGGCAAAATAAAGCTGTTGTCTGCTGACAGTGCTCTCTGCAGCTGGTATCTGTAATCATCGAAGATTGTTTTTGATGGAAGAATCTACCATCTGTAACACCACTGTACAAACTCAAGTGTTTCTCTAGTTAATTCAACTGAGTGTGATGTCCTCTCTCTGGCTGATTGCATAATGTCAACTCTCAAGTTGTTTACTCTGTTAAATATTCTTATAATATCAAAAATGCGGTCATCGCCGTGGCTAGTCTTGAAACGGCAGTATGAATTGGGCTCCAGTCACCCTTAACCGTCTTCACTGCTTATGGTTTTGTAAATTTAGGACTCAATTCAATGAAAACATCACTCTATGTTGTATGTTTATTAAACAGGAAACCAGCATTTCTGTTTTTGTGCGAAAACTTTGCATAATAAGAGAGGTTTTTCTTTTAAAAAGGACATCCTGGTTTGCGCTCTAAACTCCTAATATAAAGCATTCTGGAGTGCTCTTGGTGTGGATCATGTGATAACTGTGAAGCAGACACGTTGGTTGGCTGTGTGGTGGTAAGACCTCATGGAGTGGCATTTATGTTGACCAGAGATCTCAAATCTAAAAGGGAAGTAACACAAAGGGCGTATGAAGGAGACTGTGGATCTCCATTCAACTTGTAAATGTCTATTTATGGGAGTCAGGGGATGAAGGTACGGGAGGAAGTTTGAGTGACAGAATGGACATCAGGCAGGGAATAAAGTTGGCCCATCACAGGAATGTGGCACAAAATACAAACCAGATGCAGAAACAGAACTGCAGCAGTAGCAGGTTCTGCTTACTTGACCAGGGGCCTTTCACCCATTACTACCAGTGTTAATTTTGTTGAGTAATTATTTTTGTCATAGTTTTCGTCAACAGCCTTTGTCCCCCGACAAAAACTAGACCATAACTAAAACAAACAAGTGTACATTTGCAAAAACTAAAACTAAATTAACTGACATTTTCATCAACAAATAAAAACTAGACTAAAATGTCTGACAGAGACTTAATCCAATCAGACATAACTTGGTCATGTAGAAAGTACATACATGTTGGGAATCACAGCTGCTTTGGCTGTGTGGAAAGGTTGGATGAGTTAAGAGGGACATCCAATCACAACTGCCTTAGCTTTGTGGTGGCGGGATCCAATTGCGAAACATGACTTCAGAAATTCAAGGAAACAGAAAATGCTTTACACTTTACAATTCATATTTTAGTGCACTAAATTAACAGTAGATTTCGTTGACTAAATTGTTGTGGAATTTCATCAACTAAAACTAGACTAAAATTAAAACATTTTAGATGACTAAATTATGATGAAAACTAAAAGATATTTTAGGCAAAATGCTAAAACTAAATTAAAAGTACTGTCAAAATTAACACTGGTTGCTACATTTTCTCATGGCAACAAGAACAGTCGCCACTTTCCAGCCCTTGTCATTTGCAAAATTATTAATTTCTCTGTCTTTGCACTCATATGACAATAATGAAGGCTATCTCAGCTTTCTACAAAAAATATATGCAACATAGTGTCAGTTAATTTAGTACAAAATAAAAATAGGTAAATTACATCTTTTTTTTTTTTACATAATTTATGTTTAAGGTGTAACGTTAACCCAGGCAAAGTGATGAGTCAGCATAACAAATGGTAATTTAGTCTCTTATCCTTCTCTAATGTCTTACATCTCGGCATGCTCCTTTTGCAGAATCTGTTCCACACACATTAGCCTGTCTGACCCCAGATTCTGCCTGTAAAAGCTGATAATTTAGAGCCACTAAACCCCCCCTAATTTGTAAAGTTGGCACTGGTCATGCCTCTTTTATCCTAGCAGCCACTCATCATTAAAAAGCACCCTCCTCAAATAAATTCCCTCAGGCATATGATGACACAATAACTATCTAGATTTTTTATACACATGTATTCATGAATCTGGGAAAACTCTCCGTATACAGTGTATAGTATTATATCACATAGACTAAGGATAGCTGAGAAAACAACCAAACTGTACTTTTATCAGGACTCTTAATGTATCAAATCAAATGTACATTTTTTATTTTAATTACATGCATTTTTAAAGGTTCCTCCCCTTATAGCCAAAGTAGATTTATTTGACTGAGGTCATTATTGTTGACCATTATCACACCTGCCTTTTTGACCAATCAGGGTATGTTCTTTGACTATCTGTGCTCCTCACTTGAATTAAAGTTAGAGCTGTTTTGATGAAAGGTCTGAGCACATGCTATGCTGTAATGAAAGGGAGGGTGAACTTATTTACTACATGACTAAACCTTTGAACAAAATAATGACATCACGGCATGAGACACAATATTTGTTTTAAATTATTTACATGATCAGCAGAAGTTAGTATGCTGATTGGAACTGTATTAAGAGCCCAGCACTTGTCTTCATGTGAATCATAATGGATTTTGCATTGACACACTTATTTTTGAATGACTTGGCTTTGTTTGAGGCTAAAAACTTTGAAGAGGCTGATGATAGATGACACACACACGCGCACACACACACACCTGTCATTGCTTAACAATCACTTAAACAATCTCATGTAATAAAAATAAGAACTTAACAGTATTGCAGAAGTGCACTTTTCATGACATAAGGCCAGCAGTTTGATACTGTCCCATAACAGTAAATATGGACATAAAGAAATAGAAGGCATTGTTCAGGAATTTGCAAATATTAATGTACAACAAAACTGGAAAAAATCAAGCACTAATGCAAAATATATTTTTATACTTAACATGGGCTACAGTGAATACAGTGGGATCAGATGAAGCTTTATGTCTTCAAAGTTGACCCCAAGCAAAAACAGAATATAGAATAGAACAGAATTATTTTGACAGTTTCAAAGCGAAACCATTGTGCATATTTTCATAGCATCTTATTATTTCCCTCCAAGCAGTGATCCATTAACAAAACCCTGGAGACATATGCGACATCGTCAACTATTTATCCAAGAATGAATGACTCAATCAAGTTTGGTTTTACATTTTCAATAAGAATAAAATATTTCACAGCGGGGCAGCACAAGAAATCACAGTTTCAGTCTTGTGAAAGGTTTTGCAATAATGTCATGCAAAGGCACAGAGGAATAAAAATGACATTTTCTTTGGGTACACCTGTTTGGATGCTAATTGACGCATTAGCTAATCATCCAATAACATGGCAGCAACTCACTGTATTTATGCTTGTAGACATGATTAAGATAACCTGCCGAGGTGACTTAGATGACTTTATGGAATAGTCTGAGTTTTCAGAAACTGATGATCCATCCAGATTTTCAACCTCTCCTAGGACTTGCAGGGAATGGTCTGAAAAAGTGAAAACACCCAGTAAACATCAGGATTGCTGATGCCAGAGGTCAGGTGAGAATGTCCAGAGGGGTTTAAGATGACGGAAAGGCCACAGTATTCAATTGTCCACTCGTTAGAACCAAGCAGAAGATTAATTTTGAACACATCCACAATCTACACCACTTAGCCCTCTCAGGGTCGAAGGGGGCTGGAGCCTGTCTCAGCTGACAAGAGGCAAGAGGCAGAGTACACCCTGATTGTTGGGCCACAAAGACACAGACAACCATTCACACTCGCACCCGTACCTAAGGGCAATTTGGAGTCACCAATCAACGTATTGAGCATGTTTTTGGCTAGTACCCGGAGAGAACCCATGTGTGCACAGGGAGAATATGCACACTCCACAAAGAGAGGCCCAGACTGCAACATGGATTGAGCCAGCAACCTTCTTGCTTTTAGGCATGTGCACTACCTGCTGCGCTACGGTGCTGCCCATTTCTGAGCCAAAACAGCAGGGACTCCTACTGGGTTGCACTCCAGTTAGTTAGGAACAGGAAGCCGAGGCTGCTATCTGCGCAGGCTCTCCAAAATGGAAAAATATCTCCCGGCCTGATGAGTTTAGATTTCTGCTTCATCATTCAGATGTTAAGGTCAGAATTTGGCTCAAACAAGGTGAAAGGATGTATCAATATATACATACTGCAAATGTACATATGCACACAATTATTTCACATAAATTGAGCAAGAACATCCAAAACCAAAGTGTTACTGTTTTGATGAAAACACTGGCGTGTAATCAAAGCCTGAAATACTGTTTGCAAAAAAAGAAAAAAAAAAAAACTTATTTCAAGGATCCAAAAAAAAGGAGGGAGAGCACTATCTACAGTTCTTTGACAACACTGGGAAAAGTTACCGACCTAGTTCTACAATTTTGACATGAATTTTCCCCCTAATTTTAGATGATCAAAAACAATTAATTATGCAATTATTGGGGTTCAGGAATTCTATTTTCATGTCCATGCATCAAACACATAATATTGTTTTTTTTATTTTTACAAAAAATAAGCACACTCCTCTAAAATATAAAAAAGTACGATGAAAACAAATAATTTTCTCCCATAAAAATGCATTAATGCTTCTAAAATGTATTTCCCATTTACAGTAAACAATTACCATACTTAAGATTGTCAAGCTGTCAGTAAGTTAGTGGATCATACTGTACACAGTTGTTTAATGAGCTGTCTTAGCAGCTTTCATCTCTCAAACTCAGATAATTTGATAAATAGATTGATTGATAATAGACATTATTGTCTTATCTGATGTCTTGGTTGAAAACATATTCATAGGTCTAAACTTGTTAAAAAAAACCCACCTCTACTTAGAATTCTCATATAATCAAGACTTAATAGGGATCTCTAAGTTCGTTGCTGTTTTTAATCCAATATTTCAGGTCTGATGAGTTGCTGTTTTGATGCTGCTCGCGGCTGTCCTGAAAAGGTGTGTCACCTCACTACTTATCAATACTCACATCGCCGCTTAATTAGCCACAATTAAGTCTGGAACGAGCAACAAACAGCCGAGCAAAATAGAACACTTAATTATCTTTCTCTTCAAGCTGTTTCCAGCCCTAGAAGGAGAACGCAATGCTAATTAGCTGCTCCTTAAAATAGCTCACATTTTGGATTACCTTTTTATCAACAGGTTCTGGTAAACAGTCTGCTGTCAGCTGCCAAAAAAATAACATGATTACTGAACATGGGGAATAGTGGTGTAGTGGTGCAATAGTGTTTCAGTGTATGTTGGCGGTGTGGTAAACATACCGTCTGTCTTTTCTGCATTCCCTCACTTCCTGGTGAATCCATGTAATCAATAATTCAAAATACTCGTGAAAACATCGTGGATTCTCGAACCAAGATGCCTAGCTGCTTATTGGTCCAAATTACCATCTCTAATGTTTACATGTTTACCAAAATGCTTATTAGACACAGATGAGACTTTGCTGATAATTGCCCACTAATAAGCTCATTCCTCTCAAACATGCACACACACAGGTACACTAATTAATCTAATGATTCACATATGCACCAGTTTGATATGGATTTTTGGTTTGTGAGCAGGTAGTTTATACCCCAGAACAGCTGGGGTATAAACACATGAAGAATATATGGTTATCAGGCATTACAGCACATTGCGTACACCATGATTCACCAACATGTCCTACGGCGCACACATGACATTTACCTCCAATCAGTCCTCTGTCACATCTGCTACACATGCAGTAATTGCCTCCGCCGGCCTTTGAGGCTTTCGCAACCTTGCTGATTCTCACAGCGAGTGTCACAGTCTCTGTCCACATTCATAATAAGTCATGTGTCTCCATTTATCTTTGGCCCCGTGGCATGCATCAGTGTAAGTGAGAGGAACTTAGATAGCCATGTGTCATTGTAAAGACAAGAGGGAGACAGCGGCCATCTAAGGGGAAAAAAAAATGGTGGGAGTAAATTCATTTGTGGCTGCAGCGCCGATGATAACGCAGGGTCATCTGTACAGACAGGGCTGGATGGCAGTCCCTCCAGGAGAGAGGAGAAAAAGGGGGAGAGGAAAAAATGGAGAAATGGAGCATGGGAAAAAGAGGGGAGGAAGGGGGGGTGCATCTAAGCCCCTCTCTCACACTCTGAGCTGGGAGGCGAAAAAAGCCATAGTGGCTGATAAAAGAGCCATTCAGCTGAGAACACCAAGGGCCTAATCGCCAAAAACAGCCTGGAGATTGAGCCAGATCCCCAAGGAGTGAAGAATGGGGGGATAGAGGGATTTCTGTAACCCCGTCATTAATAGCTCTATTTATTTATTTTTTTCCACATGAGTTATATCTAAAAGATATTAGAATCAAACACAATCATCTGAGTGGGAAAATATTTAAGAGAGAATAAAAGGGCAAGAGAAAGACAGAGGAAGATGAAGTGGAGCGACTAGTCAGACCTAATTTAGTTTAGACCAATGGCTCTTAACTAGTCTGGATTTATGACCCACTCACGCTTTTATGATGACAAACTACAACCTAAAATTGAAAGAAAAAAGATGAACCACTTAAATGAAAAAGGCAAGGCAACTTAATTTACAGAGCATCACTGATATGCCCTGGAATCAAAGTCCCTGGAGAGAGAAGATCTGTTATATGATTATCATAATATACCTTTTCAGAGCTTTCCACAGGCATATGGAGTGGACAGCCAGTGGTTTATCCAAAGACCAAACAGGTAGGGCCCTATAAAATCTGTCATTTTTTCCCCAGTTCCGTTTTTTTGTGTTTCAATTTTTGGAAAATTTGATTTTTAGTTTTTTACGCAAATTTCACCCTGAGACACAGTATAAAGTAATGAAATATAGACACTTACTCTTCAGGTGGTTCTCACACGTATCTTTATGGGTCCAGTCAACAGTATCTTGACAAAATTTTCAGAACATTTGATCACCTGACACTTAACAATCATTGGGAACCTGCTCTGCCCTATACTTTGGTTAGCCGTAAGTTCATAGCTTCTTTGCCGACTTAGCCAGTGTCTCAGACAGCCGCTTTGACGTGTTCGCATTGTTAATGAGGGGAGGAGGAGGCGGAGGGGAAGTGAAGCGTGTGCTGTCCCCAGCTTTAGTTACCCCCTCGGAGCATTTTCCAGAGAGATACTGCACATTTCTGTTAATTCCAAGAAAACCCCAAAAACTTTTACATAAAATGTCGGCCATTTTCATGATATTCTGCCTTTATATTGAATTCTGCTTTCCGATTCCATGATTCCGTCCGCAATTCCGTGACCCTAAACAGGTTAGCCTGATTCATTCTCCATCATAAACATGTTTGATGGACCGCACCTTACCTGATAATGTCAGTGGGCAAAATGTTAGTTTGCAGCCCTGTCTATTAAAAGAGCCATTTTTCCTGCTCTCCCTCTAAATAATCGGTCTGGACATGCAGAGCACTTTTTAACTTTAGAATGAAGGTACCTGTGCCCATCTGAAATGACATTTGATCTGTGCAAGAATTAATAGATGTGTTTTAATATTTGATGTCATTGCTCTCCAGTGGGTCATGATATTTTTGTTGCTTTAACTTGGTATCGTTGTTACAACTACAACTTACTATTTTGTGTTTATGGATTTAGAACTAAAATAACAACAGTGGTGTGCATACTTTGGTATTCTCATTGAGGAACCCCATTATCAGTTTATTATTGATAGCCTTCATTAGTGTTATTATAATTATAGTAGTGATGGCTGTATTGTTGTTGTTGATGCTGTTTTTATTCTGTGTTTTTCCACAGGATAATGCTATTTCTGCAGTGGGGCAATAATAAACATTTAGTTGACACCATCAGGTGGTGTGGAGATCTGAGGGTCTTCCCCACACATTTTAAAGTATCAAACCTTCTGTCCACAATTCTGATCTTTTTAATGCATGTAATTAACATCCATATGACATTTGTAAATTATTCATTGACTTATTAACAGTTGTAAATGCTAATTGATACATTAGTTAAACAAAAAGAGTTAAGGCTAGGGTAAATTAAAGAGATGGGACGGACCTACTCATTAACAATATAGCATGTATGATAGTACAGTATTTCTATGAGAAATGTGAAGTAATTATTTATGCATTATTCCTGAGCATTTAGTACTGCCGTTGTACTTATGTTGTTATGCATCAGTATAGTTTTTGATGCGGATGTTTATAAATAACATATCAATTAAAAGTCCCATATCCTGATTTGTTTGAGTGCTTTCATCATGTCTTGGGTGTATATTAAGCAAGTGTTTGATTTGAGTTGCATAAAAAAAAAAAAAAAAGAATCTGTAGAGGATCAGATGCAGCACTTGTTCCCTCTGCTTTGGAAACACTCAAATCTGAGGGGGCTGGAGAGGATATGATAATGAGCTGATGGGCTGCCATCATTGGCTGCCCAAACAGTGGCTATGTTTACATGCAGTCAATATTCGGGTTAAGATCAATATTCCGGTTTCTGAAACATTTGAAATAACCCAGTTTACATTCGTGAGCAAACAGGGTTATTCCTCTATGCATAGTATCCCGAACAAAACAGCGACGCACGGAGAACGTCATGATGCAATGTGCGTCATTTCCGCCTCTTCTTCCTGTATCCAATAGCAACGAGAACAACAGCAGCAGCATAGCGGATAATGAACGGCCTGAAGCAGCTAACAGTCGGCTTCGTTTGCACTTTGGTGCTGGTACTGACCCACCACCAGTACTTGACACTATTCTTTGTCAGTTTCTTCATTAATGGAAGACGAGAACACGAAGAATTAGGAAATCGAGCAGGAGCTGTGCCATGTTATAACAAGTACTTCCTGTACTCAAAAGACCAAGATACCTTGTGAATAGAACATGCGCAGTACACAACTTAATGTTCCTTTCGATGAGGATATCCCGAGCGGCGTATACATGACCAAATATTCGGGTTAGAAAAGGAGTAACCCAGGGGTGATTTTCGGGTTTTTAAAAACCGGAGTATGAGCATATTTCGGTTTTTCAAATGTTTTTTTGGTTTTTACATGGCTGCACGCAACCAGGTTATTGCTAATATTCCGGTTATGAAAGGTTTAATGACTGCATGTAAACGTAGCCAGTGTGGGATTGGAGGGGAGAGGTGGGGTTACAGGCCGCAGAGTGGAGTTTCAAAACAATCATGGCATCTGCCTGTGATGAGCTGAAATCACACGTAGGTTGAAGCTGTAGCTATCGCATAATAAACCCCAGGAAGTGAAAAATGAAACATCTCAAGTTTAATGTTCTTTAAATAGGCATAGTGTTTCATTGCATAGGCACTGTTGAAACACGAGGTGAGACTGTTTCAGTTTCAGCTTCAACTCTGCATCAATATCTGCGAAGCACATCAACCCAACACAGAAAAAGGAGTGCTCAGAGTTTCAAAATAAAGCAGAAATAGAGTAAATAATGTCAGTGCCTACAGCAAATCAACATCAGGCAGGAAGTATAACATGTTGCTTACATATTGCTTGTCCTGTTAGCTCATAAACTCACAGTTGTCTCATGAAGTTGTAGTTCTTTCATGATCTTATTGATCCTGTGTTTCAAGCCTGTGGGGCCATACTGTGTGGCACAGCGCATAACATATGCTACCTGTGGGCGAGGATACACGCCATTAGCTGCAGCTAAGCCGTGACGTAACGCTCTGCAGGTGGACTACGTAAAAAAATCTGGTGTTACACCTCACACTGTGGTTTTAATTCCGGCTGAAATGAAGAAGCCTATACATCATGTGGTTTTCAGTGTCTTACTTATGTCTTATTAATTTTCTAAACTGATGGTCAAAATTTTAACTTCTGCTTTTGTCTTTGATGGTGGAGGGCAATGCCACTATTATTATGTAAAACAGTAATTTGCCCAAACATCTTTCAGCCACCCACAGAAAAAGGCTGTGCCACCATTTCAGAATTATGGGATTAGAGTGTTTTCATTGTCTTGTCATGATTTGCAGCATTGCTGTGATTTGGTGCAGGAACAAAGTGTTTACATTTTTAATCAAATCCAGATGGAGATGTTTTTGTGAGCCGTTGGTGCAGTTAGTCACTCTGAGCAGCTTTAACTCTTCACATTTGACTGCCTCCAAACAACAACCTGGAAAAAGGCTTTTTACTGCACTTTTGTTGCTAGCAGGAGATTACCATTGTGTTTTAGCCATCATATATTATCCCTGTGCCTCACTCTAGCACTGTACTGGGAAGCATTTACCTCGCTCCTCCTAGGCATGGTAAACACAAGTACTTTTAGTGGTTTTGTATACCAGTAATTAAAAGTGTATTCATGAGAATATAGGAAGGGATAGGCTTTATTAAAAGGTAACCAGGGTGAATATGTGCTCTTGTTTATATGCCTCCACAGTGACAACAGTCAGAGGCATTATATTTGTGGATTGATTGTGTGTCTGTGTGTCTGGGCCTTTCTTGTAAAAGTAATATCTCAAGAACACTGTGAGGGATTTTGTCCAAGTTTTGGACAGATATCCAGTATTACTAAATCATCAACTGAGATGATTTTGGAGGAAGTAGGGCAAAGGTCATAGTCAGTGGGATCATTTTTATCCTTTGCTTGAGAATGTGTTAGCCTAGAAGTTTTTCAGGGATTTATCATTAAACTGTCCAATATCCTGTCTGACTTAGAGATAAACTTCATAGATTTAAAAGGTCATGGGTAAAAGATCAAGGTCACTGGGTCTTATGGTTATCCCTAAATTTTTAGAGCAATGTCACAAAAATACTTTGGGGAATTTTGTTCAAACTTTGCATTTAAACCCACTTTTTCTGAGAACAAGACCTCTAGATTTATGTGGGTATAAGGTCAGAGCTAGGGATTCATGTTAACCTGTTTCCTGTAAGTGTGATACTTAAAGAGCACCTTCAGGATTTTTCTTTTAACAATGCAAATGTCCACTCTGACTCAAAGAATAACTGGTTAGATTTTAGGGGGGGGGGACACCCAAGGCCAATTGGCCTCATGTTTATCCCCTGCTTCTTAGTTTAATATCTGAAAAAAAGATTTGAAGGCTTTCATTCAAACTTTTCACAGATTTCCACTCTTGACTCAAGGATGATTTAATGAATCCATGAGTCAAAAGTTAGTCTGCAAGCATCATATTCATCTGTTGCTTATTAATACAATAATGCAAAAATGCTTTGGGGGATTTCCTTCAAACTGTTCACCAAATGTCCACTCTGCTTCAGTGATTAACGAAATAGATTTTGAAGACTATGGATCAAAGTCACTGGACTTCATGTCCATCTCTGGCTTGTCAATATAATATCTAGAAAAACTGAAGGATATTCATCACAAATTGCACATTAACGCTTTGTTGGTTATCTGATTTGTGCATTGACAAACCAATAAATCATAGGGCCCCTCTTTAAAGCAGACATTGCCGGGTTCCTCCTGACAGACATCTTTTGTGTTGATTGTCTGGGGCTTTGTCAGATGCATTTTATGTTGCTAAATGAAATGTTCAAATGTTGAAGGATTTGTTCACCAAATATACTCCCTGTAGGATTAATCACTTTGGCATTTTTTAACTAATTCCTACACTCCTACACTCTATCTTCCACTCTAAATAAAGGATGAACATTGTAGGTCAAGGTTAAAGTCATGTTTATCCCTCTCTGGTGAGCGTGGTATCAAAATATATTTTTTGGGGCTCCTGTAACTTTGTTTAAACTTTCCACAAAAGTCCACTCTGACTCGAGAATGAACTGGTTAGATCTTGGTGATCACTTGATGGTCACTCTTGCCTCAAAATTTTGTGGTGAAAATATTCCAAGAATGCATTGTGGGACTTTTGTCTAAACTGGCACAGGCATTTGCTTGGATGTCATGGCAGACAGATAAGATTTTGAGGGTCAAAGGTCACCCAGACCTTTAATATCTATTGTCAGTTCATTGAGCCCATACCATGATTTTCTTTTAAGCCTTTTTTCACTGTGTGGCAGAGGCATATCATCTCAAGGTAATGGTTCTTTTTATTTCATTTTTGGGCTTTAATACTTTTATTAGAGAGATGGGACAGTGGAAAGAGTTGGACAGAGGAGAGGAAATTGAAAATCATATGCAGGAGAGAAACCTCAGAATTGTTGGACTTGGACCTGGGCTGCCTGCTTACATGACAACAAGCTTTGCACAGTGGGTACTTGATAGTTCTGTAAGCATTACTACAGCTGTGGTGTGCATTAGATATTGTTTATGTAACCATTTCTCTGACAGACAGTGCTTCAAAGAGCCACCTTATTTTCATTGCCATTTTTCTTTTTACCTGCTAGATTGTTTGGAGCAATCTGTGTCATATTTGTGGAAATCGAAAAACAAACAAACAAAAATGAAACGCCTACAACATCATGAAAGAATTTATCCCATACCTGGTCTGCTTCTCCTGCTGTGCTCCTCAGTTTTGTTCTGTCTATATCCCATTTTGTCCCTGTCAGTGGTACATTGAACAACAAACTATAATAGGAACAATATTGATAAACAGAAGAAACAACTTTCCAAAAAGGAAACAACCACTGACTGGCTGTCATTTCCATCACTGATGCATCAGTTTTGTGCTGATGAGATAGAGAGAGAGAGAGAGATATAGATATGTATATATTTATAGTCTTTATCATTCTTGAAGAGAGGTAGAGAGTGTAATCAAGGCCACAAACTTCGTCAGCACTAAGGAAGAAACATAACATGACAGGTTGATGTTTGCAGACTGGGGTTCAGAAATAAAAAAGGACATATTTTTTCAATAGTTCTATTAGAACACAGAACTTTACAAACTTTACAATCTTTTGTACCTGCACTGTGTATTCACTTGCTGAACCAAATATTTTTTTATCTCATCCTTTGTTAGTCTTATGATATCCAGTATATCTTCAGCAACTAATTGGAGTATGATAAAATATATTATATTTCCAATATTTAACCTACAGTATGGTCTGACCTTTATATGTACAGTAGGAACAATCTGACAGCAGGGGGCTCTCAACCAAAACAAAATATTATACTAATCTGCTGTAACCTCCGGCCACCATCACAGTGTCCTTCTTTTTTAAAAAAAAATGAGGACTCCGATCTATTAAAACAGCTTTGCTTATGTGCTTTAACTTTCTCACATTGCAATTTTAGCAAAATTGGCTGAATTTGTGACTTTTCTTTCTTAATGTATTGAAGTCTTGTTTTATTAATCAATTGTTTTATTTTATGACTACGTGTTTGTCTAAAGCTGTTAAATGTGCTGCTGTCTTGGCCAGGACACTCTTGAAAAAAGAGGTTTTTAATCTCAGTGAGGTTTTCCTGGTTAAATAAAGGTCAACAAATAAATAAATAAAACAGCTTTCCATGATGTATTTTTACTAAAAGGCGACCGAGTATTTCTGTTATGTTAGGTTCCCAGAATGCAGGCCTGCTTGTGGTACTATCAGTCTCTAAAAGTAGTATGGTAGGTCGAACCTTAAGTTGTCAGGGTGCCATTCTTAGTAGTCATTTACCAATCACTGTTAGGGAGGCAGACACCCTCTCGACCTTTAAGGAAGACTTTTTTCTTACAAAGCTTTTAGTAGCGCTGGCTCTGGCTCGGACCAGCCAACACTCAAGCTGCAATAGGCTTAGACTGCCGGCGGATTGGGCACACTGAGCTCCCCCCTCCCTCTCTATCTCTTCAAAATCTCTCTTCCTTCTCCTCTCTCCCTCTCGTTGTACCTATTTCCTTTGCTCCTGTACTTGTCGGCTGCTGTGGATCATTGGTGTGGATAGCCTGTTGCTGTGGACCGACAAAGCTTTAACTACTACACTTGCAAATATTTGGCCTTTCCTTCAGCCTCATTCCATTATCATTACAGTTTCTAATGTTAACTTCAGAGAGATCACTCAATTCAAATACATGTCAATTCATGCAAATATCACACATGCACTACTATAACCATGACAACCAACATCAGACCTTTGCATTACATCATCATTATAGCTGTTAATGTTAATAATCTCTCTATCTATGGTTGTTATTGGTTATTCCACCATAATGACTACCTTTACAACCACATAATGAGGAGGATCCTCTTGAAAATGAGATGACTCAGCTCAAATAGCTAATCTCTAATAAATTTGTATTCAACAGAGAAATTTGATGTGGACAAAGTTATGTTCCGAACATCCATAAATGTATCACTATCATGAATACTCATTTTGGTACCTCTCTGCTTGGCTCTCTATCCACTGACATCTCTATCTAAAAAAATGAAAAAATAAAATACAAAGGAAGAATATAACATTGACCTACTCTTTTCTAAAGCGTCTTGAGATAAAATTTGTTATTAATTGGCGCAACACAAATAAAAAGGGATTGACTGTTTGATTAAGTTGATATATTTCACAGGTAAGGTGGAAAAGCTATAAAAAGTGGACCCTTACGTGCGGTAAGTAATAAAAAAAAAATTGCAAACGGCTCTTTTTCTTTTTTTTTAAATCAGACCCCCTATAATCTAAAGCTTAACAAAGGAATATTACTTGCTTTTGTTTGTGAAAAATGCTTCTAGACGGTCTCAAACTTTTATTTTCAGTGTATTAAATTTGGAGGCAGCAGAGAAAGATTTGTGTTTTCCACCTGCAGCCTCCAATTTGAAAAGTGCCGCCAAACAGCAGTGACACCATAACACAGAGTGATTCATTGTGAGTACTGTGATTAAATCTGTCACAGCCAGCTCCAGGCTGCAAAATAAAAAAAAAAAACCTAACTTCCGTGGCTGTGCACACATTAAACTGGCTGGATGTTTATCAGTATTCTTCCTTTTTAGACTCTGCAAACCATCATATGCAGTAGACAGAAACACCCTTAGAGAAACACTTGCTGCCCAAAATGCAGCCTTATTAAGTTTGTAAAATGAAGAGCCAAATAGAATATAGCAGACAGTTACGATGTAGTAAGAGCACTGCTGGATTATCAAAAGCTATTTTTGATTGTTAATTTATTTTATTTTAAGGAAACAATTAGATCAGGGTGCACATATTTTTAACTCCCTGTTATTGCTATTCTTGGCAATGCAGGCAGAAAAGGTTAGAAACCCCTTTGTTAAACTAATTCTTTCAAAATTTGTCGTCAGTTCATGCCCAGAATCCCAGTAAAATGCTCTGTCTAAATTGTAACACAGCTGCCCACACTAGTAGTTAATAGCTCCAGTTAAAGGTTACTGTCATGCTATTGAATGTAAAAATCATAAATGTTTACAATTACTTTACATTTACAGACACTTGAATTGCCACTCAACTGAAACAATGCTAAGGCACATTTAGCATGTGCCATGTGGCATGCAGATGTCAAACATGGGTGTAAAGTAACCAATAAAATTTACAAATATTAGTTTATTGAAGTAGCTTTTTGTTGCATGCCCTTTTTTGAGTAGGTTTTAAAATCTATAACCTTTAGTTGCTATTGAGAAATGAGAAAATAGGCAGTTTTAGCACATGTGCGCCAGGTCATATGCTTCACATTGCACATGTCAGATGTGCCATTGCACATTGTTAAAGTGGTGCTAAAACAATATATCATTCAGCCCAACTTGCAATGATGTTCACATGTCATGTTTTCTTCAGAAGATCATTCACATAAGCTGCATAGTCCGTGTGATGTGATTCTTTACATTTAGGTTGTAGAGCATTATGACTGCACAGTGGTAGCAATGAAGAGAGGCTACAGTTGCTGATAGTGGTGGATGGCTATGATACAGTTGAGACGCAACCTTTGCCCAGGTTGTCTGGCTTGAATTGATCAAACAAATACAGAATTGATGTAACTGAATTTACAGTGTGGTGCAGACTCTGAGATCTGACTTTGATTGTTTTGCATCCAATGATATAACACAGTTTCTCTCACTAATGTGAACAGGGTTCTGAAATAAAACATTTTTGCAGTGTAGGGGAGCATGTCAGCCACATCTTCTTCTGCTCCCTGCATATTCACTCCGCCTTCACTCTGCTTTTTTTAAAGCTTGTTTGAACTGGAGCCTGAATTGTCTCAGGTCGCTGTCTCTCTGAGCTGTGAATGATTTATTTGCCTCCCAAATGCCTGAACTCTGACAACTTGTCAATTAAAGTCAGCATCATGGCTACTGACACATGACACTTTTCATTTCCCTCACTGCCAGGCTGAGGCACCTCTTCATATTTAATCACACTCTCCATGAGAACCTTGGAATGTTTTTTAATTGTACCGTGCTGTTATATAAGCTGACATTTTGCCCTTTTTTTAAAATACAGATGGCCTCAGTTTTAGAGCAGTGCTCAATCTGTATTTTATTACATCTGACTGCTTAAGGGTCTTTGTACAGTCAAAGCTACATAAAGAGGAAGTAATACAACCACTCACTATCGCTTGCCTTCTCTAGTGCTATCAGAGCTCCTTTGCTCCCACAGCATGCACATAAGAGGATAATAAATGCATATAAGAGCAGAGTCTTTTATTTGATGTATAATATGAGATACAGGCCTGTAACGAGACTGTATATCATCAAAGCAGAAGGTTTATGCTGCTACTTTTTCAGTGCATACAAAACTGATCATACATTAACATGAGAAGTGACCAGCACACACAGCACAAATTAATTTTCTTTTTTACAAATGTAAAGCTTCAGCAGGCGATGCATCTTTGTTCCTGCTCAAACAGGCAACAAAGAAAAACCAAACAGCAAAAAAAAAAAAGGTCTGACCCACTTCTGCTCCCAGTTTACACAGAGGCAGAGTTCATTGTCAAGGGTAAACTCTGCACACAGCACCTACGTTTGAATTATGCAGGAAGTGAGGAAAAAAAGGGGGATCATTATGGGACATCTGCAGTGCCACCAAGTGCTGGCAAAATTATAGCCTGGAGAACAGTGAGATTGGCACTTAATGAGCAAATGTGAGTGACAATGAGCTTTAGCCTGGGGGGTGACAACAGCATGGGGTGGTGGTAGGTCATGAGTCTGGAATAATGAAACAGTAAACGGTCCCCATCACTGGCATTGATTTTACCCGGGCCTCGGTCTATGTTTTATGTTCATGATCATCCAACAACATCACCACTAAAGCAGCACAAACAGCTTGGTATGATGAACCAAAATAAAACATGTATGCTGATACTTTTATGTTATCACATTAACAGAATAAATAAATAAATAAAAACCCAAACAGTGTTGATACCTGCATATTTCCTGATAGAAGTTGACATACGTGTGTCTCGGTAACACCTGTAAGACTATATAAAATTGCACTTTGGTATTTCTTAAATCCAGTAAGATACCACCCAGAAAACATGAACACAGTCATAAAATCACTTCCTTCCACTGATAGAAACTGAAGACCAGGAAATGGTAAATATGAGACATCTCATTTTCACCTCTGCTATTTTTGTTTACAAAGTGAATGGCAGAAGTCTCGCCTCTTCTTGGTTTTGATTGGTCTGTGAGGGAGAAGTGACATTGACGAGCTTGGCCTTCTCTCAGGTGTTGAATTTTAATCAACTAAAAGTGCTGGGAGTGCAGCAGTGACAATCAGCTGAAACTCAGGGCACATAGCGGTGAGATTGCTAGTCTATGTTGGTTTGGACTTGGGAAGAAGTGCTGGCAGTACAAAATACGGTGCTTGTCACATACATGAAATGTTCCCTGAAACACCCCCCTCTGCTTTATGTGATGGAGAAGTTGATGGTCTTTCTAAGAGTAATATTTTATAATTTTTGTGGTACTTTCAATATTTTAGTTTAATACTCGCTTGTGTTTTGATGATCTTTTTATTCCTCACTTTCCAAAAAGCAGAAATATCCAAAATACATCAGTTATACATAAAACTGCTCATATATCTGAATATTTTGATCCTAGCATTGGTACTGAGAGAAGGATTCTCCAGTAGGTGTTTAAACATGGGCCTATTGAAGTGACACTCTGGCAAATGTCATGCTGTTTTAAGTGATGTAAATGGTGCCTGACCATGGTGTAAAACAATATCCAATCAGGAATCAAGCTTGCTAAAGCACAACAAACACAGCCATGGTGACAACTGCAAACACAAAGCATAAACTTAGGTGGATATTAGAAATGGGGGACCAACTTGTAGATATGTGGCAAACCTCAGTTGTTCATACAAGGCATCTTGTTAAATGTAGCATAACCAAGCTGACAAAGAGAGGACTGTGACCAAAATTGTTACTGCTGTGTAGTCCCAGGAAGCTAACCTCACATTTAGCTTCAATTCTTCCTTCCTGTTGTGTACCATATTTGTTTACATTAAAGCCAAGCTGTAGACTTGAAGATGTGATATGATACTGTGATTGTTAGCGAATGAGTGAGGTGTCAGTCAGTGTGAGGTGTGTTGTGTTGGTTATCTAATTTTACACCATATGCTGAATGCGTCATTATATTTTGTTATGTGTGGGGTCTCTCACAATTCCAAATTATTTTAGGATTCTGAAGATCTTTAAGTGTGTGCCAGGCATTGCTATAAACATTCTTTTACACAGTGTAAGACCTGGTGTTGATTTTGATTTAATTTATTCATTCAACTTTGCATTCATCAGCAGCAGAGTAGAGCTAGAAAAACATATTTGTTAGTCTCTTTTAACATTAATTAACTCTATTGATATGAAATATTTGTCTCACCCTTTAGCTTGTCTGATAATCGATTGTTAAATCGTAAAGATTCAGATTATGTCCCAGCCCTTTCAGCTCAAAGCAGGATTGCACACAAAGATTGATGACCTTCTTCCATATGGAGTCTTTCACCCATATCTCCCACTATCTCTTCATACAGACTTTATTAAACTGGGCTCATTTGATATGTAGCTCTACCTTAAAGCAGCTCAGACTGTACAGAGTCCTGGTAGAAGTCTTCTTTCATCACTTTTAAATGCAGAGAAAAAGGGTGTAGAAGTGACTGCCTCAGTCACTTCAGCAAATCTCACATGTCTCAGCAAAGGACTCGCTCTTGACTCCTTCTCTGTTGTCTTATCAAGTCTTTCATTAGCATGCGGCTGCCGCCAGAGAACTTCATAAATGTAGCTGGTAATTCACAGGAAGCAAAGCCCCCCCACCTGCTGAGGCCTTCTCCTCCTCGTCCCCGGCCATTATGCAATTCCTCATGCTTGTGTGACTTTACTCCACACCCACTTGTCTGCCAGTCTACCTCCCCATCTATCTGCCACTCACATTTCCATCTCCAGCCGCCTCCTCTTTCTGCACACAGTGGCTCTTACTTCTTTATTTTTATGTCGCTGTTCGGTCTCAGCTCTTAAGCATGAGGATGGATGTTTACAGTAACAGGGCTGACGCATTTTGATTTTTATGTTTCATCACCAAATTAGCAATGTGCCACATTTGAATGATCTATTTTCTCCACTAAGTGATGTTAACAGGGTGATGTGATATTCTCACCAATACATTAAGGTTATGTATGCATCATTACAGAGCAGTGAATAACTGAAAAGAACGACTGCCTGCTGGGGAAAGATGGAGCTACACTTGAGCCTCTAAAATGTGGTTCATTCATCAGTAAGAATAATGTCCCCGTTTGTAACAACAGATGAACTGCAGCTAGGATACTTTAGGGAACTGTTGAATAAACCAAATGATTACACTGCTACTTATATTTCAATGGGTTTAAGCAACTTTAAATATACATGAAGGCCTGAGTGATAAACCACATTTTTATCATCATCCTGAGTGGTGTGAGTAACGTCTGAGAGAAAGCCTGCAGTCTATCCCCAGAGAGAGAGAGGACAGCCTGTCGCATATCCAAAAAGGAGCCCTATCTCCACTGTTTTATACATTTGTGTTACAGGTTTATATGATGTTTCTCTGCACTCGTGAATATGAATTATATGTATTGGGTGTTTGCTGTAGTCCTGGTGCTCTCTAGATCGGTTCATGCGATTTTGGAGAAGCTTTTGTACCAAATGTCAAACAGATAAACCAGATACAGCTCTTTGCTGGTTGAAATAAATGATAAATGGACTTGAGCTTATGTAGCACTGTTCTAGTCTTTGACTACTCAAAGCTGCTCTAATCATGGTTGGAGTTTCTATGTCATTTATCCATCAGTATTAACACCCTGTTCTGCCCATTTACATACCACTGATGCATTACTGGGAGCAACTTGGGGTTTAGTGTCTTGCCCAAGGACATGTCAACATGTGACAGCCAGAACTTGCAGAACCTGCAGCCTTTCGATTTCTGACCAAATGCACTCTCAGAATGCGCCACCGACGCCCCAGGGAATAGAGTTATACTTCATTTAGATTCAAATTGACTTTAATTGTCCACATTAGTATGAAGTTCAATTGTTTCCTGATTTGCCTTAATAATAAATTCTCATGATATTGTATAACATCGAGTCAGACTTGGATTAAAAACCTCTATGGTCTGCGGTGACAGAAAATTGTCTTTTACAAAAACAAAACCCTAACAACTGTCTTACCAAGAATGCATTACTTTCATGGAAAAATAAAAAAGCTTTGACCATATTGGCAGGATCAGTTGCTTAAAATCATGCTTAAAATAAAATACAAAGATATTCTTTGCTAATATTCATTGCAAAGGGGTTTAAATTCCATATAAGACGATGTTTAAGGACACACAAGGTCTTACACATGAAAATTTATGTTGCTCTTTTCTCATGGTCACAAAAAAGGTCCCCAGTTCAGCAAATTGTCTCCTGATGTAAGAGCTAAGGTTATTTGGGGACTTGTTTATTTTTCCTTTATTTTCCAAAGCAGACACAGACAGCTACAGTAATTAGTGAGAGAGCTAATGTGCCAAAATAGAACCTATGGCATCATGCACTCTTGGCAACACTTCTGCCCTCTGGGAGCCACCAGGCGTTGTCCTGAGGCATGCTATTGTTAGCCTTTGCATTCACCTCAAACACAGACAAATATCACTGACCTTCTGCACTGTCCAGCAAGCCAGACTGTTAACCTGCAGTCTACCAGGCTAAAAATTTAATTCCTTACAGTTTTCTTTTTACTGTCATTTCTCTTTGTCAAAAAAAAATGTCCACAACAAAACTTGTCAGGTGCTGAAATCAAATATTGATGACCTTGCAGTTGTCAAAGAAGTTTTTTTTTACTGGGGACTCGATCAACTTTTTAATATTTCAAATCAACTATTTCACTACAGTTTTACTTGAAAACTCTTTTCATCTTTTAGATGAGTTTTTAGAAAATTCTCCAAATGTCGGAGCCAGAAATGGTGGTCCTTGTTGATGCAAGGACGGCACTGCCATTGCAACAGCTTTTCAATAATTTCTGTTTTGTTTGGCTTAAGGTTGTAATTTAGCCTTCCTTCCGTGGTGTTAATTTAAGCCCCAAGTATCTGTCCTGTCATTTCAGCAACAATCAAGGTCCCCTCCAAAAAGTAGACATGTATTTAAAATTTAAAAGGATGGCTATTTTCCTTAAAAGGTACCCTTAGCAGAGACACATCGTCTGAAGGCTAAGTGTGAAAGATAAGAGGGTTGTGTTTTATGCTGCAGCTTTAATTTTTATTGAGGTAAAGTGCTATTAAAACAGCAAGCAAAGGGAACAATAACTGGAGTAGCTGTCAGTTATTTGCCTGGAGGTTTCGTTAAAATCCAGACCAATAGACAGGGCACTGTTTTTGACCTGGATGGTCATTTCTCTTGTGCAACACCCTTGCTGTTCCACTGCTGATCCGCCACTGTAGTGTAGATGTGAGGCGCGCGGATTAGAAAAAATCATGCAGCAAGAGAGGAGCAGAAAGAAGAGAGTCTATAGAAGAAATGGCAGAAAGTATCCCAAGCGTGAGATCACTTCAAGTTGAAACAAAAAGAAAACATAGTGCAGTGTGTCTGTTGTAAAAACTGAGTTAGCTTAGCATAATAGCACGTCGCCAGTGCTGCAGCACCTCAACAGTAAACATCTGGTCTATGCATCAAGTCTGCAGAGCGGACCAGACACAGGTGTAAGGCATCCTTTCATATACTAAATAAATGTGCATTAGCTACTTCAAATATCTTACTGTCTAAGTCTATATTATGTGGGTCTAGTAATAAAGTATGATAAATTAGATCCTCAATATGAAAATTTGCATCATTATCGCAGTAAAGGCAAAATAAAACAAAAAAGATAACCATGAATAAAAACAAATGATAATAACATTAAGAATAATAAAAAATAATAATTAGAACAATGATAACAATAATATTAAAAAACAAACTAAAATACGTACTAAAACAGCAAGATATGACCAAGAGAAAAAATAAAACTGCAAGAACAATATAAGCAAAACAAATTTGAAAGTTCAAAAATATCTACACCATTACACATGGGTAAATATCAATATCATTTGATTTATTGTTACTGGTTTACTGCACACTGCAGAGACAGTTATCATTATAACAGAAAGGCCTGTTTATCCATTTAGTTTTTTACTGCATGTATGAGTTGTACATTTTTGAGATATCAACTGTAGAGATATATGCCTTCTCTCTAGTATAACTGGACTAAATGGGAAAAGTCCTGTGATGCTCAAAGCACCAAAAATAAATTTGAAAAATTCAAAACCAGTGTCTTATTCTGAAAATCATGACCTGGTTGCTCAAATAATCTACAGACCTTGTTGTGAGCAGTTTCATGTAGGAACTTGTATGTTACTGCTGCTTTTCAGTGAAGCCAAAGTGATTAATTGTAAAACAAAAAAAATTGCAGCATGCACAATGTGTCTCTTACCCGATTACTCGATGAATTGCCAAAATAATTCATATAATATTTGATTACAAAAAGAATCAATAGGTGCAGCCCTAGGCAGAAGTTAATGTTTGTATGCACTCTGTCTTCTGTTAATTTATAGTAATTTAGAATATTATCCTAATATTGATTAATGTTATGACACATGATATGAGATGTTTTCTCATATCTTGCTGGCCTAACTGCTTTATCATTATTCACATCAAAATGCAGCAACATGAGGATGATTGACAGAAACACACAGACAGCAGGGGTTTTACCTCCTTATCACAATGACAGTGCTGTCACAATAATGTAAAAAGCAAATATAAAAATCCCGCTGTGAATGTTGTATTATGTGTGCAGAATAACTTTTTTTTTGGTTTTACATTTCTGTACAAGTGTGTGCTAAAAATAACAATCCAGCAATATATCGTCACGTTATATATACTGATACAGATCTTTTTAGGATTGATACAAACCCAGTTGCTGAAACAGCAGTTGTAAAATACACCTTTGGGAACACAGCACATGGTAGGATGGTAGCTGAGGCCAACCTTTATGATACAGCACACTTTACAAATTTTAGATGTCTGCTAAGGTTGCTTTCACTCTTATAATTCGTCAGACTTGGTTTGGTTCTGGGATGAAGTAGCAGCATTGTTTCGTTTTTCATTTGGTTTGGTCTTTCACACCACACTTTTTCTGACTAACCAAAGCCTGTCAGATGTGTAATATTGCCACCGGCCTTTAGTCGGCCCTGTAGATGCGGCCTTTGTTCAAGCCATCTGGCCCATTGTTGCACTATGACATGGAAATACACAACTGACTTAGAGTAATATCAGCTCAAAGCAGCTTGGCAGTATTTTGAGTGATAAAATAAAGATAAAGTTGTGTCTGGACTGCTCAGATGAAAATGGCATATTCACTGGAGTGGTTTGTGCCCATATCCGGCATGGACTTGTAGACATTAAGTTAGACCAAGATGGTCTTGGCCATTAAAATCTGTATCAAGGCATCCCTATCTCACATCTATCGTATATATTTTCGGCCTGTTTTCTGAAAACTATTGATGAAACTTGAAAAAAATAAAAGGTAAATAACTGGAAGTACTTTAAAATCATTAAGATTTTCAATGCATTTACCCTGAGAGTTAGTCTCAGAATAATTAAAGTAAGAAAACATCTTTAAACTTCCTGGCTGTTTTTGTGCTTTGACTTAGACTTGTGATGTATTATTCCTCTAAAACCTTCAGGCCAACAGCAACAAGTGCAGGAGTGGTGAGAGTTTTCCAAATATCTGCAAAAAGTTTTTTAACAAGTGAATTACAAATTTTGCCTCTCAGCCACAGTTTTTTCTTTGCAAACATGCTCATTACTAACGATTCAACTGCGTTAATAGTTGACTAGGGAGCTGTTATGGCAGATGTTCGATGTTTATGTGATGGCTCAGGGGTACGAGCTGTCGCTGCTAGAGGTCTTTTATTTAGTTAATGTGTAAGGAACCTACAGATGGACTTCATCTAGGCTAAAAACAAACTCCTTTTGAAATGGCATATTGATCTTTTACTCAGCTCTCTCTCTCTCTCTTTCTTTGTGTGAGTGTATGTGTGATAGTGTAACTAGATATGACTTACTGTCCTTGCTTTGGCCTTGCAAAGTCATTCACACACCCACATGCACATCCACGCAGGAATCACATGCATGCAAACATGTTCTAGTGTACATGTATGGGCCCTGGGAGTGGGATGTGAACGCACTGGGCTGTGAGGATGGGTAATGGAGGACAGTATGTGTCCTGGGATCATGGCGGATGGATCCTCCATTGCGAGGGCGATGAGACCTGAAGGGCGACAGGGAGATGGAGGCATTGAGGGAGAGAGCAGCCGCAGCCCAACGCTCTGTTAGGCGCCTAATGGAGAGACAGCGAGGAAGCAGCGAGCACTACAGGGCCCAGTGCTCACAGAGGAATGCCAGAGGAGCACAAGCTCACAGGAGGGGTGGGAAAGTCAAGTGGCAGGGGCTGCTGCAGTGCTGGAGCTTTGGTGATTGACAAAATGCTTAGGTTTTACATTAAAAGAAAACTTTTAATTTGAAATCGGTTAAAGTCAAACAGATAAAATAACAGCCATGATGCACAAGGGGTTCAAAGATGTGTTGACCAGTAACAACATACTGTTGTACTATTTTTGCCAAATTCAAATGGCTGTTTAGATTCAGACTACAGCAGGGGTGTCAAACTGATCCAGTAAAGGGCTGCAGGTTTTCATTCCAACCAAGCAAGAACACACCTGATCCAACAAATCAACTGTGTAAAGACAATGCAGTTGATTGAATAATTTGCATCAGCCGTGTTCTTGCTTGGTTGGAATGAAAACCGGATCAGTTTGACACCTGTGGACTACAGTGTGTGTGGATTCTATGTAAGCTTTACTTGACTTCAGTATAATATGCAAACACTGCTGTGCATAAAAAAAGGCTGTATTAGCTGAAGCAATTGTAACATCAACCATTGATGGGGATGTAAGGAATTTGATTTTTCTTGATATCTAAAATGATATTAGGAATTTCTTTCTGGCTGCAAAGATAAACATGTTTTCTATTGTTAAGAGCATCAAGTAACAAATTTATACAACCATAAGTTCATAGTAAATTAGAAACCAACTGATTTACTTTAAATTTCTCTCCCTACATTAAGACTCATATTCAACAGCAAATTATGTAACCTAAAAGAAAGCTGTGCAAAATCCTCAAGGGAATGGGAATGCTTTTTCAGGAAAGAAAATTAGTGGAAGAAGGGACTAAATATATTGTAATTTGTATTTTATGTCGTTGTTGACTTATTTTAAATTATGACCTCTTATATATATATATATATGTGTATATATATATATATATATATATATATATATATATATATATATATATATATATATATATATATATATATATATATATATATATATATATATATATATATATATATATATATATATATATATGTATATATATATGTATGTATATATATATATATATATATGTATGTATATATATATGTATATATTTGTATATATATATGTATATATTTATATATATATATATACACACACATACACACACACACACACATATATATATATGTATATGTATATATATATATATATATATATATATATATATATATATATATATATATGTATGTGTGTATTTTTTTTTTTTTTTTTTATATATGTTTATCAATGATTGGTAGTTTAGGAAGGAAAGTCATATGGACTGATAAGATATTGAAGGGACAACTTCAAATCAAAGGTAACATATAATCCAAAATGTTCTGCGAAATATTTTTTACAATATGTGTCTATGGCCCGACTACAAACCCCTGGCTTCAGTCAACCCTTCGTACTCAGTTCACTGTTTGTTTTTTAAGTGTCATATAAAACTGATTAAAGGTTAAAGCAGCTCCTGTGCTGTAGCACTGCGGATATTTTTTTGTCAAGGAACAGCTAAAACCTCCATTGCATTTCCCTACATTGTCAGATCAATACGTAACATATTTGTTTGACAAAATACAGAGATAATGAATGAGTACTCCAATACTCATTCATGGGGAAATCCAAGTACTTGGGTATTGATATTGTACTGAACTCATTCCTAGCATTTTGACAGACTTGACAGTACCAATAGAGATTATAAACTTAATAAAATGTTAACAATGAAAATAGGATAAACATTGTCAGCCACAAAGAATAAACTGGAAATTTCCTTTGTTGTCGTGGAAAGACAGGTGCAACTGTTGGCCACATTTGGAGGTATGAAAGCCTTCAGTGTGCTGTAGCTCTGTCCTTACATGCCTTGTGAAGTACTTAGTCTGGGACCTATAGCCTTCTACAGCTCAGCTGCAGTGGCATCAATTAAGGATGCACAATATTATTGGTTTGATATTGGTATCTGCAGATAATTGCTTCAAAAGCTTAATATTAGTATCGGCAGATATGAAAATTGCGTATTGTGCATCCTTAGCATCAGTGTTTCAACACTGAAAAACATCAACTTCTCTTATTTCAGGATCCCCAGGAGGGTGACACAAAAATTTTAGGTACAGTGCTTCATGGTGAGGGTTAACCTCTCACAGCATAAGAAAAATATCCTGTATTTTTTAAGTTTATTCAGTTGTTAGAAGAGACTTCGGGGCACCTGAAAGGACACAAGGTCAATCCTGTTTGTGTATCAGTCTGTGATCAAAACAAGGTGGCTTTTAGGATTTAACCCAGTGCATCATTCTGCCTCTTGTTTTTGTCTTTAAGGTCACTGCCTCCATCTCCACTGCTTTTGTCTATGCTGCAAGGCAATGGCTGTCTGGAAGATCACTGATTTACAGGAAAATATGGCCTCTGCAAATGCAATGCTAATGTTCCAGCTTCAATTTCCCCAACAAGTGAGTACTCATTTCAACTAATTTGTAGGAACATTCAAATTGCCACTTTAAAGTCTATTTTACCTTTGGAAGAACATGCATTTAAGCTGGACGAATACATTTGCTTTTAGTGCATTTCTTGGAAGGCTATTCCTGGATCAGTTTTTATTTTTTAGCAGACAAAACATGCATTACTATTCCCAAAATGTTTATCTTCTAAGATGAAAAAAGCTCGACACTTCATTCAGACACCGGAGCTGGGTGTATAAAATTTCCTTTGATCCTTGAGTGAGGGACAAATACAGATGGTGGAACCCATTTTTTCATTTTCTTCAATTTAGGAGAAGGAGAAAGTGGATTTTCAGATGAAGCGCACAACTCCGTCTACCTTGGACCGCTGATATCATGCTTAATTGGATCAAAGACTTCCATTGCAACAAGACTTACAATTATTCTTCCTCAACGGTGCAGCTATTTTAATGAGCTCCCTTTCAAACAATCTTACCTAGCAAGCAACTAATCTACATCATTGCTGTTTTTCGGTGCAAGGAGAAAGCCTGGAATAAGCAGAGCTTTGAATAAATGTGATTATTTTGTCTCGCAAAAGTTGCACTTCAGTTAATTGCAGTTAATTTCGGAAAATAAGAACCTGCGCGCATCTTACATCTTGCTTTCTCAGCCTTGTTTATTCAGGTTTAGTTATTAATTTTCAGGATATACCTGTGCTTGTTCATAAACATCTCACATCTTTTCAAGCAAATGAGGGCAAAACTGTAATGAGTAATTGCAATAAAGCCCCAACACCTGAAAGACAAGATTAGAGCATGTTATATAAAGAGCTGTGAGTCGGTTGTTGGAGTGTGTGCAGCTCAGTAAAGTACCCTCCTGTGCATTTCATACATACTGAGGAGCTGAGGATGAGCATAGATTCCACATTTAGGTGGTAATATGACATGAAGTCTCTGCATCCTCCTGTCTTGTGGACAGCACATTTTACGTTCCTCCCAGCGTGCTGCATGTTCAAAGCTATGATAGTCTCTGACACGCCAATTACAGCAACACACTAAGATTAGGCCTGAAAAGGCTGTTATGTCTCTTTCTGTTTCAAAATGCATTTGTTATGTAAAATTTATTATGACTAGAAGTATGACAACAAACAGTGATTCCCAATTACAGCTACCTTCATCCGTGGGAGGTACACTGAAGGGAGTAAACAACTCTTTCAAGGCTGGCATGAGTGTCCTGAAATAAACACAATGAACAGAATTCCTTGTTTTTACTTAGTATTCTTCAGCTCATTACTGACAAGTGTATTATGAGGACTGCTCCTTTAATATGGAACCTCAAAGCTTTATGTGAATGCATATTCAGCCATGTTTTTCTTTAATAACAAGTATTTTTATATGCTTTTAAAATAACCTGGAAGCTCCTGTAAAGATGTTTTTAACTGGACATTAGAGAAGCTATAGTTTGGCCCCTGTATAACCTACAACAAGATGGAAAAAAGTGATTGAATGTTTGTGCTGCGATCATTTACATCAGGGAGAGGCGAGTGGGAATGATGTCATATCTGAGTTATCAGCGTTTCAGTTACAAAGTCAGAAAAAATACTTGCCAATCCACCAGGCTATTGTTAGCCGTTGTTAGCACGCCCTGCGTTGTAGTTTGCACATTCCACATGAAGAACGTAAATAACACTATTGCAGCATTTTTATATATAAACATCAAACAATACTATGTATACGGCTGATTTAGTGCGACAAACACAAGTCAGGCATTCCAGATGAAATTTCCCTCTCGGAACTCGGAAATCCAAACTTCTCAGTCCAACTGGAATGCAGCATTACTCTTAAAGGTCATATGTTCTGGTGTGTTTGACTGTTTACATCATGTCTTGGGTGTTTATTTAGCAGGAATTCGATTAAAGTCGAATAAGAAAATGAAAAATGTTGACTCTACAGAGGATCCGATGCATCTAATCTTCGGGGGTTGGGGAGGTTACAGGAGGTTATGATTATGAGCTCTGTGCTGATTGGCTGCCCAAAAGGTGCTTGATGGGAGAGGAAAGGAGGGGTCACAGGTCACAGAGCAAACTTTTTTAACAGTCGTGGTGTCGGAAGAGCAGAAAATACACATGTAGGTGCAGGCTGTATAGCTTTTACATAATAAACCACAGAAAGTAAAAATAGTGTTTTAAGGGATGTTTTCAGTAAAGAGGCAACAAACGTTTCTCCATGAACTGAAAGCTTAGTAAAATGTGTCATGTTCCTCTGCACCCCAAGCCCCCTCTGACAACATTAAAAGCAAAAAAAAAAACTTGGAATTTGCAGGGTATGGATCCTTTAATGCCTGTTGCTACTTCCAAGGGGCAGGTACCTTACAAGGTACTTTATTCTACTTTATTCTCTCTTGTATTGCTGAAAGGTGGCCGCTAGAGGCAGGAGTTAAACTCATATTCAACTCAGGAGTCCATCTATCATCAGCAGGTCAAAACTTAAAACACTTTTCACTATTCAGACCGTCCTGATCAAACCTGTATTTCAGAGAGCTCAAAGGAGTTGAAACATGTCTTAAAAGATTCAGTTTTAGGGATAACGCAATATGCTAACTGCTACTCAGTTGACAATATTTTTTCACAAAAAAGAAAGAAAAGATTCCCGCACACTGTCATCTGCATGTGTAAATCAAAGATTTACTGCTTCACAACATTTCAGGGGATTTGTTTAAGTCAAAAGAGCTTCATTGGCAGGGATTCCTTTAGAACAATATTGCCAAAGCATTTTATGTGTAAGTTACAATATTTGAAAATGCAGTACTTTTAGGACAGTACTGTAACTTAGATTTACCGTACGACATACAACCACACCGTTGAGTCTTGTCGGGGCTGAATCAGGTACACCAGAGGCTTTTTCCCATGTTGCATGGCCAGCAAGAACATTTGCTGTGATGGCCTGATCAAGCAGAAAGACATGATGCTGAAGCTGAATGAGAATTCTTCCACTCTGTATGGAAATCACTGTAAATGTAGTTGTGAATCATCCTTTCAGTGGAGTTTTAAAAAAAATATCTGCGTTTGAATTCAACATTAGTAAAGACAACAATGTGCCCATAGGCTATTTCGCTCTTGTATCAACTTCTGTGCAGCTGTGGGCAAAAGTTAAGGTTATTTTTTTTAAGTGTTCTCAATGTATTTTTACTCAAGTATCATCAATTAAATTGTGATGAACTATACTCACAGTACATTTCTTCTTCTGGGAAAAAAATAACAAGGATTTTGTTGCATGCAAGGTTTTTTTCTGTGGTGTCTGGCCAGTGTTTTCTATTTTATGTTGTTTGTGCATTTCCTAGTTCAGAAGTGTTTGACATTCTGTCTGCAGAATGTATGATATGAAAACAGTGCTTGATTTGGAACTTAGTTAAAAATGTTTTTTTTCGAGAGTGTTTGATTTTGCCTTGAGAGTCAGAAGTTTGATGAACAAAGTTTGAAAACTGAGATTTTTATTTACTGATTTGAGGCAAGGAGGGAGAATTAAAAAAAAAAAAAAAAGTGTCTTAGTTGTCGTGAAAAACTGTAAAGTGGGATCCCCTCACCTGCAGCCTATGATGGACTGTGCATAAACCCCAGCCCCCTTGGTCAAGGTTAAAATAAAACAAGATTAGGGCCCTTAAAAAGTTTTTTTACGCATGTTAACCCTGAGACACAGTATAATCTCTCCATTCAACAGCATGTTGACAAAATTTGCTGAACGTTTGATTGCCTGACACATAATAATCGTTGGGAAACTGCTCTGCCCTGTACTTTGGAGTTAGCTGGGAGTTTGGTAGCTTCTTTGCCAACTTAGCCGGTGTCCCAGGCGGCCGCTTCAAAATGTTTGTATCGTTAATGGGGGGAGGGGGAGGGGAAATGCATTGTCCCCAGCCTCAGTGGGGATGCGTTCCTCTTTATTCCTAAAAAAAAATACTTTTATGTAAAATGCGGGCCATTTCAACGATATTCCGCGTTTATATTGAATTCCGTTTTAATGTCCAATTTTGTGATTCCATGATCGCAGATTTTTTCGGGCCCTACAAGATGTAGATCTCTGGTTATTGGTAAGAAAAACAGTCACTGGCAATAATCCTATGACTGTCCAAAATAGTTTTTGGAAGACATGCACATTCTTTTTTAAAGAAGCTGCTTTTTAGGTGTTATCATGGGCTTTGTTTTCTTTTTTATTTGAGTGACAGTACGGAGAAGTTATTTGGGATGATGACAGGATGATAAATATCTCAGGGTCCACCTCACACTCAGGCCACCCATTTTGAGAACTACAGCCAAGCTGCACATGAGCTATGCAACCCAAAGGTCAAGGCTGATTGCATTTATATATATATGTATAAAAATGTTCTAAATTATTTCTCAAAAGGAGTAACTAAAGTTCAGAGCCTCAAAATATTCACTATGGACGATAGACCTTGTGCTGCGTCTTGCATGAAAAGGTTATGAGGAGATGTTCACACTTAATTAATTTCAGTCTTCTCCATCATTGGCCTTTCTGCTGTTTCTATGGAGCGAGCACATGTATTCACAAGTGGAAAGGGGTTCATTGAAAAGACACAGAGGGGGGAACTAGGTTAGTGCGCTGCAGCGTCCCCACAAGGACTCCACTCCACTCCACTCAATAAGTAAAGCCCTAAACGGATTTCTGCAGAGGGAACTGCTCGGGGAGAACTGAACAGATTGATGGATACACGTTCTGCATGCTATTGCCGGTGGAACAGCAACACCAAAAGCTTCTCATCGACAATTACAGCAGATAGAGCAAAGAGAAAGAGAGAGAGAGAGAGAGAGTGAGAGATAAGACCAGGGGAAGCGATGCATTTCGGGAAGATATTAGGTTTGGGCAGGGGAAAAACATATCCGCACAGCCTTCTTATTCAGTCCTTTTCCAGCACAGTGCATCGAGAATCCTTGGCAGTATTACATGAGTGTGTGCAATTCAAATCCTCTCATTGTATTTCTGCAGATTCAATACATTTCAAGGTCACTCATAGTCACCTGTAATTGATTATTACAAGCATGCAGCACCAGACTGATAAGCTTCTTTCACCATCTTAACGCTGAGCCTATTTGACAGAGACTGTATTCATCTCCGCTGTTGACTGTCGACAAAGGAGGTGTAGCCCATTAATAGCACAGGCACACAGGCAATAGCAATATGATGACCGACATCTGCAATACGATCTGGAGGCACAGATAATAGAGCACACTGATATCACCGCAGAGACATTCTTTGCCACTAAGACAACAATGTGTCACAAACCAACAGCATGTACAATGGTCAACAGAGCATTCGGAGACACAAAGCAGGTGTGCTTTTCTCAGGTCAGGAGAGGACTGAGTGAATGAGTCGGGAGGGAGTGACAAGCAGAAAAACACATGTTGCGTCAGCATAAGAAAAGACAGTCTATTTCTGAAGACAGTCACAGGAGAAATTACATATTAACTGCTAACTGTCCATATGACTGTGCCTACATCAGGGTGCTTTCATACCTAACCTGTTTGATCTGGTTAGAGCTTAAGACAATCCCAGTGGTTAAATTTATATCTTGCTAAAGCCTAAATGGATCAACCAAAACCAAGGACTTAACCAACTAGTAAGTTAACAAAACACATGGAAAACTTTCCAGATTGAGTATTATTTACACATATTAAAAGGGGTGTAAATCACCACTTTCATGATGATACAATATGATATTGATTCTTTGGACAACGATACGATATTGCTGATATCACAAAATCTGCCACGATTCGATTTCAATTTGATTCAATTCAGGGGCCTTCAATCGATTTAAGATGATATTATGTACTCATTGAACTCAATCAGTTACATTTCACTTAAAGCAAGAATAAATACAAAGCAAGTTTGATTTTTTGACAATTTTATAACTGAAATGTGAAACGATGTGCTGACCTTTGGGTATGATAGTTTATAGAGGATTATAACCATCTGTATGATCTAATCGTGTTTAAAATTAAAATTGGGTTAATTAGTAGTCCAGTGCTTTTTTTTTGACCCCACAATTGCCTAATGGCTGTTATTGTTACTTTGTGATGTCAGTATATTATATCAAGTAATGATGCAAAACAATAATACAAATTATTAAATTATTATTTTGTTTTCATTATTACTGACCTCCAACATTTTAACCATGCTCTATCGAACTAAAAATGTGCAATTTTGATTTTAATTAAAGCCAAACATTTCTTATGTCCTAAGTAGAACTATTAACTTAACTATCTCGACATTGATGATTTTGTTTTACTGTGATGCCTGGTAACCACAGTTTGTATGTCAATGTGATTAGACTTTGCTTCACTGTTTACTGGTAGGTGTGGAGGAAGAATAAGCTCTCGCTGTTTACCTTTTGTACAGTAAGTAACTTCATTAATCAGTGCGCTACAAAATCAAATGATGAGATAGCTTACTGAACTCTTGTGATTGTGCACTCCCGTCGTATGCGTGCAGTATGCATCCCCTGCGGTCAGATCGACCGTATCTTACCCAGATACAGCAGTGCTATTTTCTGATTGGCTGATATGACAAGCTCCCGTTTAGCTCTGTGATGCTCAGAGCGTGTTCCAAAGCACATATAGCTGTGTTTATTCGGTAGGCGCTACACAATACGTTTTAAAGCGTGAGAAATACCAGGTGTGGTGCGTGAGAGAGCAAAAAGCTTACAATGTGTGTCTCATACACTGAATGCGCGAGACTTGAGAGCCCTGGAAACTTCAGAACGAGGCACGATCTGTTTTTACTTCAGTAATAACTGTAATGATTTGAGAAAAAATATATACCTTTTTAATCTTAATATATTTTTCTCTTACTTTTTCCTAATTCCCCAACATCTAGGGGCAGGATGAGAAGCTGTGGGTGGCCTGCTGTAGCCCACAGGCCTGCAGTTGTTGATCACTGCTTTACATTATCAAACAGAGGAGTTTAAAGAACAACTCAGCCCTCCTAAAGTGTGAGAATACAAACACCCAAAGAATTTTCAACTGAGCTGGAAACATGTTCATTTCTGAAAAAAAACCCAGACATTTTAGCATTTAGTGTATATGTGACCTCAAGTGCTTCTGCAGCCAGCCTCAAGTGGACACTTGAGAAAAGCCAGCTTTTTTGTGCCCCTATATCATAAGATTTTTCAGCAGCAGGTTGCTGTGTGGCCATGAAATGCATTTTCTCACTGAACTTTTGTGGTACAGGTGGCAGATAATAATTGACCTTAGTAATTGTTGACATAGTATACAGTGGAAGCTAACTGAATCACAACTTTGTTTGAATTCCCACCATGAATCACAGATTTAAGTATGTGCCAAGTGCTGCAGTCACAACAGGAGAACAGGTACAATCGAAGGAACAGTACAGATGCTATCTATGCCTGTAATGGCACAAGGAAAGAGGTGGGAATTATTACCAATGCCAGTATCAATCGTGCTCCCTTCCCCTTTTCAGCATCTGTGGATTTTGTGTTTGTAACAGAAGGTTGTTCTTGTCGACACTGACAAACAAGTGGCTCTTGATTTTTAATACCGAGCTGCGTTGACAAATGATTCAGCATGTTGCTGGTGTTCCCTTTGTCACTTGAAATCGCACAGCAAAAGACACTGTTGCACTGTTAGTGCTTTATGTGTTAAAGTAACACACTTTTGACCTGTTCTCTGTCCTGTCCCACATGATAACATCCTCATCTGCTCTGTTGTCATTGATACTGACTGCCTGTGTTGTGCAAGAAATGTTAAACTTGGTGGAAGTCATTGATAAGGGTTATCTTTTGGCATCAAAGCAAATGGTATAGATTCTTCAAACCAATTTTTCACTGAAAATGGTTCTTGAATCCCATATCCATGCAGAGATGGTGTCATTTTAAAACCAATTTTAAAGCATTATGTTGCTTCCATACTTAAAAGCCCTATACTTCTATATTTATCTTGAAAGGTTTTTGGATTGTTACTAAAGTCAAAGTTCCTGCCTAAAAATTTTTTTATTTGTTTTTCTGTATTTTCATCAAACCATCCTTACAAATAAGCACACCCTTTACATTTTTGGAAGGATAATGATAGCTATAGCCATAGCCATCACTAATCGTTTTACTTTTACGCCACACCCTTACCCTTTTTCCTGTCAGGCTTTATTCTTAGTGTTTGTTGATTAAGTTTGTGGTAATTTATCAAGACACAAAGAAAACTTTAAAATGCAGAAGTGTTGTCTTATTTGCCACAGAAATAGACTGAAAATAGAAATAAATAAGAATTTGTTTCAAGGTCGTGTTACCACAAACCTTATTCTTGGTGTCAAACTGAACACTGAAAAATCTCACAGACTAAGAGAGAATGTAAGTGTAAGCACTTAACTATTTCATTCTGGTATTAAAGAACTTAATCCGGCACAATTCATTGTATGTAAACTGATATCTCACATTACTCTCATGCAATCTTACAGTGTGGCGCATAATCACTGCAAGAGAATAGGTGCAATTACAGGGACATCACAGGTTCTATCTAATGCATATTGTGAAAAAAGTAACCTCAGCTTCTCTGAACGGCTTTGGTAAGAAATCTCTCTCTCCTTCACTCCTTTTTTCCAGCACGGCTGTCTCGCTCGCAGCAGGAAGCATGTGGCTTGGCACAACTTTTGAAGTCTCACTTGGACGCGCGGCAAAGGGAAAGGGTTGCAGGTGTTGATTAGACGTCAGCTTCACTTTGGGAGATAAGTTGCCGCGCGAACAGGCCATTCTTGATTTTCAAGGGCACAGGATGCATTTGAGAGCGTGCCAAAGGTCCGCCTTCATGCTGCCTTGCTACACTGAAAACAACCAATGGGGAGAGTGAGGTTTTCATGCAGGCTTTTTTGAAGACAGGGAACACAGTTCTCTTCTCTTCTTTGCCTTCAATAATTTTGCCTGATTCTCAGTTTGGTACAAAACTGAGGCAGATATCAGGTATTAATTTGGGTGTGCTTATCAAATTAAACACCTATCTCCAGATTAAAGCGTTTTATCTTGCAGTTCCTTTATTTTTACACAATAGTTGAGCACAGGGTGACAAGAAAGATATGAAATAGTGAGGGATGCATGGTATTAGATTCTTGCTGAAACCCATGTTCAAGCTCATTTTAGCTAATGCAGATATAGACACGCTGTAAAGAACACCCATACACTCCTGTTCTGTAATTTTCCTCAACTTTGTGTGACAGTCTGCTTTATTAGAAACAAGTAACAAATAAAACAAGAACAAAAACAGTTGATTCAACAATTGAGAAGTCAGAAATGTTATTTGTCAGGAATCTTCTGAGCGTGTAGACATGTAAAAAATGTAATCTAACAGTAAAGTCAAACTACACTGCACTTTTGAGAGCTACAATCAGCCCTGAGTAATCTGCTAACCTCAACCTAACAGACAGAGAGGCTGAGCTGAGGCTAGAAGTGGGAATCATTCGAAGCTCCACAATACAATCTTATCTTCTGCTGATATCTGATCACCGATATCAATAAGAATGTTTTTTGTCAAGAGCACAAAGCCTTTACTGAACTAAAACTGACCTGTTCCTTTGATGGTGACAGTACATTTGTGTTAGAAACACATGTGAAGTAAGAAAAAACATTATTTTACTTTTTAATAAGTGACACCTTGATTTATAAAAGTTGACCTTCTGTGATGATGAGATAAATTGTTATAGTACATTTGTAAATTCTGCTAGTGTAACAAGGGTTATAGTGTTTGTTTGGCTAAACTAACCGTAAATATCAGCAAAAATGTCATATCTGCTGATACAAAACACAACTTTTAAGGCATCATCTGTTTATAATTATTATTTTATTGTACCAGTAATGTTGTGCACCCCTCTTTTTATGTATTTTCGAATAATTACTTTTTTAGCTTTTGAGATTATTTTCTAACACCAATACCGTGCTAACATTGTTGTGCTTTCCTCAAAGAAATCTGTAGTAGAAGATTCAAATATCAACTCATGACATTATCTGGAGTTAAATGTTTTAGAATTCATAAATTCACCAATAAGAATTGATTGGGATGGACTTTCAGAAAGAAAGCATCACATTTCTCTCTATTCTATTTTAGAATACAAACAGACTTCGCTCCAGGCAGCTGCACCAGGTAAAGTCCAAAGAAAATCTCTTGGAACATGGACCTTCACATTCTACTGTGTGCTTTGGGACTTTGAGCCCCATCATTCACTCTGTTAAAACAACGCAGGTAGTGATGATGTGGTTGCTAGGCAACACTAACTACTTGATTATTTATTGAATAAAGGAGGTATGCTTGTGTGTGTAAGTGTGTGTCTGTAAGGAGCATAGTCTATTATTCATGGAAATGACTGCTATTTTTCATATTTTGGCAATTCTCTCTCTCTCGATAGGAGAGGGCTGTGAGATAGCAGCGTTCCTCTGCTTATCAACATGACGCGCTGTGGGGCTGACACAGCTCAAGGCCAGATTGAGAAGTAGTGAATGAGTTTGTGGGTCTGAATATGTGTATTTGTGAATGCCTGCATTTGTTGCAGGAGTAGGACATTTTGCCTTTGTCCATATATGATTTAATAATCATTCGTGGGTGCAGATTGGATTTACATTGTGATGTTATAAGTATTGCAGTCCTATAAGTATCAAAATTAATTGCATGGATTAGAGGTGGCAAAAGTCTCACCAATCTCATGAACTCATAGATAAATAATCCTCTGTAGATTACAGCCAAGAAAGACAATCCATGTCTTTGTCCTTCTAATGTCCATCATTCTTTTGGACACATTACTCATACATTAATTTTGCCTAATTCTCACCCTTGACCTGACACTTATTTTGAGATGTCAAAAAACAATGTAGCATTATTATTGTGGATTGCATTGCAAAATGGATAAAAGGGTCTTCTCAGTGGAAAGATCAGCCTCAGAGCTCTGCCAGATAGCCCCTTGTGAATACTGAAGTTATTTGCATTTTCTTATGATATGAAGTGAGTCACAGCTTTTGTGCATTTGTATATAGAGTCTCTCATACTGCTTACTGGCCAAGCACACAGCCAATGCAGAACGCACCCGTTTAGCCTACACTGGATTATTTACAAATGTAGAGGAATAGCTGGATTCTGCTCACTATGATACTTCTTGCACCCTCAACAATGAACGATAAGGACACTGCTACTCCTTTGAATGTGTCAGATCAGTTTGAAGAACACACAGAAAGGTCAGTGGACAAGTAAACAGTTAAATTCACCTTGTGGTGCAAAACATGAAGTAAGTCTCAGATTCCTATTGCTATATTAATTTACTTATCAATTAGAAATGAGTTGTTCCTCTTTGAGTTTAATCTAATGTTGCCACCTACTAGAACTGGGTATTTGATTAGGTTTTAGTCTCAATAACAATTACTGCCATCCACAATTATGAAAAGTAAGTAATCAAGATTATAACATTACTGTGCCTCAAGGTATCTGAAACTATCTTTTCCAATACTAGTATTAGTAAAAAATGTTAGTACTATTATTATTACAATATTAAATGTTATTTTGAGGAATTCTATTTTGACATGTATATTTCTGTCAATTGTCCAGTCTTAAATGTTCAGAGTTATAGTATTCTGTAGTTTGGTGAGTGTTTTAAAATCAGTCAGTGATCATGTTTCACAGTCGTGATCTCAATATCTTTTGAAATAATTACAATTATTTTTGCCATAATCAAGCTGCCCCACCACCTACTAATGATTCCTCATTTTCTACTTCAAAATAAAGCAACATTTCATACAGACTGGCGGTAAAATACCCTTAGCTTTCGGCAGTACAAAGGACATAATAATTTTTGACAAGGGACATTTTGTTTTGCATTAGTTTGATTCCTGAACGGATACACTGGAATAAATCTCTTCAATTTTTTCAAATTGTACTTGGCATTATAAAGGGAGATAACAACCAAAAAGCAATATAATCTTATCATACAAGTGATCCTTTCCAGGGTTGCAGGAGGCTGGAGCTTACATTGGGCAAGAGGCAGGGAACAACCTGGACTGGTCGCCAGCTGCCTCATGGGGAGCTCCCACTCATACCTAAGGGCAATTTAGAGTCACCAACTGACCTAACAGGCATGGGGTTTTTTTGGTCTGTGGAAGCCAAAGTGCCTGGAGAGAACCCATGCATGCACAGGGAGAGCACACAGACTCTCCATAGAATGGCCCCGGCCGACTCGGGGATCAAGCCAACAACCTTCTTGCTTTGCGGCACGTGCACTACCTGCTGTGCCACCATGTCGCCCCAAGTGTAGCATTATTAATAAAACGCTTAACTTCATAGAGGCAGAGATTTTAGAACAAAACCTGAATTATCGCTGCTCACATTAGCAGTTGTTCTATAGGCAGGTATGAGGTCACAGTAACCTGTTTTAAAAATTATATTAATTTTCATAATAGGGCAGTAAGACATGGGATAGTTTGATGAATCCCATTTTGACATGTTTTGTATTGTTTTTTTGTTGGTCAAGAGAAATGCAGCACTTTAGTCTTTACAAAAAAACAACACCCATTTGACTGATGACATATGTGATGATCTTACTGGTGCAGACTATTGGTCATCATGACTTTAAAGTTGTTGTCAATCGTGACCCAAACAAGTGAAAACCGATCTAAACTGTTCCTCCTCCTGCTCTAGCTCTGCGAAATTAGTGCTGACTGAATCCTCCTTACATGCCGGTTCCATTTCTGGAGGCTGCAACATTATTAGACGTCGCCCGTGTCCTAAGTCCCTGCATTACAACCGGTTTAGGAGAAATGTAGGTCATCATCGAAAAAACACCTCCAAACCCCCCTGCAGCTCAAATCCAACCCACATCTTTGAGGTAAGAAAAGTCTTGGGCTGCACACTAATCCTTCCGGTCATACTGAGTTTCAAATTCAATCTTGCTTTTCTCATTATAGGTTTTTGGAGATACTGAGACCCCATATTGGTCAAGAGATAGTTCAGCTAATCTGATAGGGTTCTGTAGTCAGACCTGCAGGAACCAATGATCCCAGGACCAGGGGTGAGGGATATTAACAGCACAGCACAGTGCTGAAAACTCGAGAGCTAAGACACAGGGCAGAGGCCAAGCATGCTGAATGTATCCTTATTCTTCATTTGTTTGGACAGGCGAGATTTAAGGTCCAAAAAAGGAAATTCTAACACTTTGCCTGTGGAGAGGTTGAACTGTGGTGCTGGAAAAATCTTAAGAATTTTTGGGAGAAGGCAACACAAAAGAAGGGAGCATTGCTGTAGCCAAAAAATTGAAAATGTGCTTTTTGTAAAATGCAACAAATTTTGCTATAGCTTGGAAATGTAACTTAAAATGTTGCATTGCACTTTAGTTGCTATAGGTTGCATAACACAATGATTTTAAACTTCAATAATAGTCAAAATATTCTCCGGAATTAAATTTTATTGTGATATTACACCAACAAAACAATTAAGCTACCCAAAACTGGGCAGTTTCTTGTTTTTGATTTCAAAATGCCCACACACTGCAAAAGGGAGAGCTTTATTAATTTGGGTTCAAATTTGTGAGAAGTTCTGCTGTGTTCAATATAGCCACTAGAGGCTTTACAAATTAAATACTAAAGACAGTATCCTTTGAAACATGTAGTAATTACCACTAAATTAGGGATGGAAACTGATGATCCATCAAATCCATCATCTTTACCGTTTATCCCTTTTGAGGTCGTGGAGGGGTTGAAGCCTGTCCCAGCTGACATTGGGAGAGAGTCTGGGTACACCTTGAACTGTCACCAGCCAATCACAGGACCACACAGAGAGGGGCGGTCAATAATTCACTATTACAGTCACACCTGAGGGCAATTTGGAGTCACCAGTGAACCTAATGAGCATGTTTTTGGTCTGTGGGAGGAAGCTGGAGTGTCTGTAGAGAACCCATGCATGCATGGGAATAACATGCAGACTCCGCACAGAAAGACCCTGCCCAACAAGGGCATCAAACCAGCAACCCTCTTGCTGTGAGGCATGTGCACTCCCTGCTGCGCCACCATGCCACCTGAAATTGCGAAGATGATATTGATATTAATGCCATTACAAGTTCTGCTTATTAGATCCAATTCTTTGTCAATGTTGTTCTTCACTTCTTGTAATAGTAAGTGGTGTTTCCACCAACTAAACTATGTGCAGCAGGTTTTTTTGTCAAAAATTATGCAAAATAAAGTGAGAGAAATTGATAAGGGAATTGTTAGGCATAAAGGCTAATGATATTGACTCCTTGGTGTAGTTGTTTTGATTCTTATCAGGATTTGGTGTTTGATTCCCATGCCTAGACTAAACGGTCTTGATCTTCTGTATTGCTTTTCTAGTTTTCTGACTAGTCAAAGCACTTTTACTCTACAGGTCATACCTACCCATTCACACCCCATTCACTCTCACATTCACTTACTGATGGCTGAAGTTTCTATGCAAGTTATCCATCACTATCAGCTTACACATCCACACTCTTTCGTTTACAACCCACTGATGCAGCAGCTAGGGGTTAAGTGTTTTGCAAAGGGCACATCACCATGTAACAGCTGGAGATCGCTCAAACCCTCAGTCTTTTGGTAAATGGTCAAAGCTCCTGACACCCCTGAATTGTAAAACCATTCCCAGCACACTTCTCAGGTGTCGACTCTGTTTTATGTTTAGTTGAATCATGTAAGAGTTGGGGATTTATGTGCTGAGACAGTCGTTTTTCATTTCTTTCAGATACATATTGTGCATGGACATTAAGCTAAAAATATCAGGATATCATTATTGGTCCAATATAGCCCTGCCCTAGTACATCCATTATTTTCAGCTTTTCATTCTGTTTTAGAAAAATCTATTTCTTCTCTTATTCCCTCTCCTAATAATACAAATGTCAGGGATTTATCTTTTTTGTCCCGTAAAATAGCACTGAATGTTTGGTGAAAGTCACAGTAATTGTGCTTCTGTTTGAAAAGAATCTAATTCAATCTCATAACAGCCTAAAATCCTCCTCATTGGTGTGAACAGAAAAATCAATACTGTTGACATGGTAGAAAATAGGTCAGGATGTGTGTGAGTCAAAGCAGCACAGGAAATCAACATATCCAGTACACTGCTGTCTTATGAGACACTGCAGCCACACTAAGAAAACAGGCCAGAGAAGTGTTGTGTTTGGACCAAACCCAAGCTTAAAACAGTGACTAATAAAATGTTGACACGCACAAACCTCGAGCTACACAACCCTGGATAATGCAATCTGTCTGGCCAGTGTTTGTAATGTTTGGTAACCCACACCGCATGCATCCGGTTAGCGATTTTTTATTCACGCATCACCAGAGGAAATTCACCACACATAAGAACAAACACTTGGAAAAGATTGGGTACATCTGCACACATGCACATGGATAACCACATACACACACAGTGGTGGGAAAATGACCTCAGAAATCTGGTCTTGTTCTCTTCTTGCTCAACTGTTCAGTGTCTAAACATGCAGCAGTTGCTTCATTTCATTTGTTTTTAATACTCTCCTGGACTATCAAGTCCTAAGCTCAATAAATGATTTCTGTTTCCCTCCCTAGTTCCAGCTGTTTGCAGCTCATCTCCAGCAGGCTTCTGACCCATTTAAACTGCTTTATGTAAGGCGAATTGAAGGGGAGGCATGTTGCAGTCAGTAGGATGTTGAGCCCAAGCTGACGGGGCCAAATTTTCTCCTAAAAATAGGATGACAAGTCAAACATCTAGGTTTTCAGCCGGAGCCGATTTAAGTTATGTCCCAGGCAGTAAGAAGCGGAAAGTTGTGTAGCACAGTCGGCAATTTGGCTCTGTGCTGCTGGGTACTAGACCTTGGTGCGGACCTGTGTGGGCAGATGTGCTGCTCTGATTTGGCTGTAGGCTCACAGTGGTAATGCAGTCTGCAGGGTGGAGATTGGACATGGAAACAGATCACACATCTCTATGTGTGTATCATGCAGGCTTTGGCGAGGAACATATAAATGCGGGAGTACAGTTTTGTGATAGAAAATTCAGAAAAAGTGTTCAGATATTAGGTCATTTGGAAAATAGAAGTTGTTGGTTTCTCAGATGCAGGGTAAGTTGGTAGTTGTTTGAGGAATTCTGCACTGATTTCTGAAAGTGGGCACCAAGCTAACAACCCAGAATAAGTGGCTGTCAGAATTCACACAATCCATGCCATTCAGAAATAATGGTTTTATGCAGCTATTTGGGCTGTTCATTTATTTTTTTTTTTGCTTTGATAGTATGTGTTTTGGAACAGTGCAGTCTCTTATATGATCCATAATGCTCCAAAGTATTTGTGCTTTATAGGAAATGAGGCAACACCTTCAAGCTTATTCAGGAAAACAACGTGAGCTGCACTGGTTTCACACCCAAAATGCATCAATATCAAATCAGAAAGAGACAGTTCAGGATTTTTTAAGTGGGGTTATACTGTATGAGGTACATAGCGCAAGCCTGAACATTAGCCATATGCTCTGGGTCAGTGCAGAAACAGTCAGCATGGTTGCTAGAGCTACATGTTGCTGCACATGGGGCCACCATCATATTAAAGAGTTATAGGTGAAAAGTAACCACAAAAACTATGTAGGGCGATTGTACTCTATATCTTATTTGTTGAGAACAACTTTCTTTGCCACTACAAAGCCATTTTGTTTTGGCAATACTTCAGTGCATGGCACAGCCTGTATGTCCTTCCACCAGCAACACTAACAAGCTACAGTTCACAGTTTTCACTTTAGTAAACAACCATTACCAAACTACAAAATTGGTGATTATGGTTTTCAATATAACAGACATTTGTTTTTGACACTTGGGAATACTTGGGAATACACTGGAGTAGACACGGGAAACAAACTTCTGTAAATGGAGAGAAACCAAGGTTACCTGTTGATAAAGGTGTAAACCATGAACTTTCAGGATGAGATGGTGCCTGTGGCTTTTATACTTGCCTCTGCAGTCTGCAGCTCTAATCATGCAGAGACTCCCTATGGTAGTGCACTTTTGTACAAACGTGGACCAGGTTCACAGTTTCACCAACTATTAAGGAAACAATAGATGAGCTAAATTATGGTTTGTCTTTGAAGTTAGTAAGACTAATGTTCAAGCAAGTGCTTAATACATATTTTATACAACACCAGTTCAAAAAATCCAGAACTATCTCTTTAAGGTACAGTATTTGTGGGTTATTTTCTTTACTTCATCTCTGCCAGCCGGACCTCACATCAGTACTACCTCTTTGCATTTTACTCTTCACCATCCTAGCATCCACTTGAAAGATCTGACTAGGGCACTGTCACATCTGGCATGCATGATTTTCAATCACCTGACAATCTTCATACCAATCATCAGCTTTTTTTACGCTGTAAGATTTCTAATATACTTTCTTCATTTTGTCTCTGCCAGCTCTGCCTTGCTCCAGTATTGCACTCTTGCTTTTTACCCTTTACTACCCTAGCATCAACCTCTAGGGTATGACAAAGCTTTTAACATGTTACCGCATCATGTTTCATTTAAACAGTGATCAATTATACATAGGAGACAGTGCATATTATTGAACGTTCAATATCTTGGGAGTCCATACGATACCAATGTAAATATGCTGGATTTAGCACAATGCTAATTTTCATCCGTAATACTTAAACTATGTTCTCCTGCTGCAGTTTTTTTTAACAAATGCCAACATGAGATGTCTGCCTGACTCACAAAATAGCAGTCGTGTTTATTCTAAAGCTGCCACAAGCAAAACAAAGAGGAGTTCAGCTTATCTGCTCTTATGAGTGGCATTGAGAAAAGAATATAGAAGGGGGTAGTTTGAAATAAAGGGAAGACATTTCTAGGATATAATCTTGAAGGCAAAGTGATTTGCGCTCACAAGTTAATAGTTAATAACCTGATTTGAAGGCACAGTGTGCAGATGATCTAGCTGCAAAACACGAGCTTCAGAACAACCTCAACTCTATCAACAATATGGTATTTTACTCAGGAAATATAACCCCTCGGTCTGTGTTTTCTTTATCTTTTGTTTGTTTGATTTTAGCCACTTAAAGTTAAATGGCTCAACGATTGTAGCATTACCTCTCAGACAGAGGCTACTGCATTTGCAAGCATCTTATGACTCAACTCCTCCAGAAAAGTTCAAGTTCCCTGCTGTTCCTGTTCAGACTTTTAAAACTTTCTACTTTATATGCCACTTCTTTGGTGACTCAGTTTTAGCTTTTTTTTTAATCTGATTTGATCGATCGGTACAGAATTAAACATCTTACATTTTAACAGCACTTCCCTTTGCTGAAAACACTTTCAAATCTGCATAAAACCTCTGTGTAAATTCACGGGTCATTTTAACGTATTGAATTGGCCTGTGAATTCCCATGTTGTTTCTTATTGGATCAATTTAGTTCATCTTGAATATCTCATTTTGACCTTGAGCAATTGTTTGAAACTATGTTATTATTGTTTAAAACATGTTAGTTTGACTGACTTAATCCTTTTAACTTTACCCACTTGATTAAATACATGGTACCTAAAATACTGTCACAAGGGGGGCTCTCAACTGAACAGAACAACTGTTGATGAGTCGAGACCAAAGATAGAGATCAATCCACAGCCAGCACCAACTGCCTTGGCTAAAAAAAAAAAAACAGCACTCTGTGAGGTGTGAAGACTAAACAGAAAACCAGCATTTCTGTTCTGTGCAACAATGTGTCCATAACGATGGAGAAAATGTCTAAAGAAAAGGACTTCCTGGTTCAAGCTGTGAGCTCCTCGCCAAGTATTTTGAGACTGGCTTTAGCATGTATCAGTAGGCGCACATTTTCCCTGCTTATGTGAAATTTACAGTGCCATGAAAAAGTATTTGCCCCCTTCTTGATTTCTTACTTTTTTGCATATTTGTCACACTTAAATGTTTCCGATCATCACACAAAATTTAACATTAGACAAAGATAACCTGAGTAAATACAAAATGCAGTTTTTAAATGATTATTCTATTTATTAAGGGAAAAAGCTCCCCAAACCTACATGACCCTATGTGAAATAGTATGAGTAATTGCCCCCTGAACCTAATAACTGGTTGTGCCACCCTTGGCAGCAATAACTGCAAGGAAGCGTTTGCGATAACACGTGATAAGTCTTTCACATCGCTGTAAAGGAATTTTGGCCCACTTAGAATTGTTTTAACTCAGCCACATTGGTGGGTTTTCGAGCATCAACTGCCACTTGGCCACTCCAAAACCTTAATTTTATTTTTTTTAAGCCATTCAGAGGCGGACTTGCTTGTGTGTTTGGAGTCGTTGTCCTGTTGCATAACCCAAGTGAGCTTGAGCTTGAGGTCACAAACTGATGGCTGAAAGTTCTCCTTCAGGATTTTCTGGTCGACAGCAGAATTCATGGTTCCATCAATCACAGCAAGTCTTCAAGGTCCTGAAGCAGCAAAGCAGCCCTAGACCATCACACTACCACCACCCTGACTGTTGCTATGATGTTCTTTTTATCAAATGCTGTGTTGTTTTTACACCAGATGTAACGGGATGCACACCTTCAAAAAAGTTCAACTTTTGTCTGATCAGTCCACAGAATATTTTTTCCAGAAGTCTTGGGGATCATCAAGATGTTTCTTGGCAAATGTAAGGCGAACCTTTGTGTTCCTTTTGGTCAGTAGTGGTTTTCGCCTTGGAGCTCTCCCATGGGGGCCATTTTTGTTCGGTCTCTTTCTTATTGTTGAGTCATGAACACTGACCTTAACTGAGGCAGGGGAGCCTGCAGTTCTTTAGCTGTTGTTCTGGGTTCTTTTTGACCTCTTGGATGAGTCGTCGTTGTGCTCTTGGTGTAATTTTGGTAGGCCGACCACTCCCGGGAAGGTTTGCCACTGTTCCCAGTTTTCTCCATTTGTGGATAATGGCTCTGAGCCTGGTTCTCTGGGGTCCTAAAGCCTTAGAAATGGCTTTGTAACCCTTTCCAGACTGATAGATTTCAATCACTTTGTTTCTCATTTGTCCTTGAATTTCTTGGGATTGTGGCATGATTTGTTTCTTTTCGAGATCTTGCAGCATACTTCACTTTGTCAGACAGGTTCTATTTAAGTGATTTCTTAATTCAACAGGTCTGACAGTAATCAGGTCTGGTTGTGGTCAGTGAAATTGAACTCAGCTTTCAAAAAAATGTGGATAATCACAGTTAACCCATGATTTATCAAGGGGGGGCAATTACTTTTTCACATAGGGTCATGTAGGTTTGGAGAGCTTTTTTTCCCTTAATAAATAAAATCATCATTTGAAAACTGCATTTTGTATTTACTCAGGTTATCTTTGTCTAATATTAAAATCTGTTTGATGATCTGAAACATTTAAGTGTGACAAATATGCAAAAAAAGTAAGAAATCAGGAAGGGGGCAAATACCTTTTCATGGCACTGTATCTGCTGAACAGAAATGTCGGGGACAACTATGTTTGGCAGCTCACTCTTTTGTCAGTGTATGGAGGATTTCAGGTAAAATATAAAGCTTTTAATTCAGCCATGAGGGTGAATTTGTTATTGGACCCTTATTTTGCCCCTTAGAAAAATTGAAACTTCCTGTCAGTCCACTGACCAATTGGATCGCCCTGATTTCTTCTTCCCATATTGTTTTAATGCTAGTGTCCATTCAGTATCAGCCAAAGATGAACAAGACACAAGATGGTTGCCTGTCAGTTCTCCAAATAATCTAAGGAAGTTTGAGTAGCATGATGTGGCCCTTTAAAGCATTTGAGACAGACTCAGAAGTAGTATATATGACCAGATTGAGTAAAATGTCTAGAGAAGTAAGTTTTACTATTTGAATAGTTTTTGCTTGAAGTTTATTTGCAAATTGTTAGTTTTACGTCAAATAGCCAGGCTTGAGTGAACCATGTTCAAATGAGAAAGTCTCATTCATCAATCATCTGGTCACGATTTGTAAAAAAAAAGTTCTGAGAGATTAAAATTATGTTTGAATTTTTTATTTGTCTCCAATTTATTAACATGAAGCAAATATCATTAGAGCACAAATATTCCAAAAGCCTAGGTTTTCCTGAAAGTATGCATTTTTGACTGACTGTGCTTGGAAGAATTCAGATCCAACATGCAGTGTTATAAAAAAATATCCAGGCAGAATACAAATAGCAGAAAATAGCTTTGAGTTTCAATGGTAAATTCTCACATTCTTTAAACCGATTGATTTTGTGTTTGTTTTTTCCATCAGTACCTTAAAACACATCTGACATTTGTTTAAAAATGATCCCCCTCCTCCTCTGATGTGCTCTTTTAATATTCTTTGTACGATAAGTGGCTCCTGCATATCACTGCTTTGGTATTATTAAAGTAATAAAAGTCTAAGTCGCCTGACAAAAGGCCTGACCTGTTTGTGATGTGCTGAGTGAAGTTAATATCATCAAAGCCGACTTATCTCCGAGAGGACGGCTCGCTGATTAAAGGTGGCTTTTAAGACCTTCCTTTGCTGACATTCACCTGTATTGGCGGCTAATACTGTGTTCATAAGCTTCCTGACTGACAGCTGGTGTTTCTCGATGGGGATCATCCTCAAACACAGAACACACACCCACCCACCCACACCCTCACTCTAGTGTTAATACCAAGAGTTCCAGGGTTTAGACCCAGACCGTGGGCACGCATTGAGCTTCACTCCATAGCTCCCTGGCATGGTTAAGTGCACAACTATGGATTAGCGGTTAGCCCGGCAGCACCCTCTGATTATGCACTTTGTGGTGACAACCTGAGCACAACTCCATTATAATTGACCTCCTGTTAAACCAAGCAAGCTTTCACTTCCCAATAATGGCGCCTGTGAATAAACCTTTAGGTTCTTTACCTGATGCGTGGCTGAGTCACATGGCATTTCTCTGTTCAATTACAGGACAGAGGCAGACCTGCGGCTCCTCTGACTTTATTAACACCACATGCTCTTTGGGTCTCCCAAACGGCAATTATCTCACTGTGTTCACAGGTGATTCAGCATGAGTTCCATTAGTCTCTTAGCAGAATGCCGTTATATAAGTTCATGCCCTCTGGTCCCTTGTTAGTTTCCGGACCATCGGGATGACAAATTGGAGCAGACTGTGAATCCAAATTTGAAAAAAGGAACATTATGTCATTTAAAAGGAACAATTCATTCAGGGAGTGGAGCTTAAATTAAGTTTATCAGTGCCAGTGTCTGCGTCAGGTCCTGTCATTTCCAGGATTCTGGACAATATGGACAAAGCTACTAAATTTAGGTAACAAGATAAAACAAATTCTGACAGGATGAATCAGATTTATGGCCCAATATTGTCATAGAAGCCTCAGCAGTCTCCAAATTACAACACAGACACAAAATCTCAAATCAAATAAGAAAGAAATTAAAAATGTTTGTCTTTTTTTTTCAACCCTTTTATTATTTTGGAGAACTGACAACAGGTATCAAGTTTAGCCTGCTTTTAGTCAGATATGTTCCCTAGGGATGCCTATCGTTATCTGCCTGTTGATCACTTTTGATGGCATTGTCAGAAGTGTTTGATGATCACATGAGGAGTATCTCATTGTCCCTGTTTGCATGTCCTACTTGTGAGAAAAGCAGAATTAGTTCCCATAACAGATCAGGGCAGCACAGTTGTTAACTGGATAACTGACACATTGTTAAAATGTGAACTCAATCACATGCTGTCATTACTGACTGCAAGTGAAAACATTTTAAGACACGGGTTGTTTTTTTAGTAACTTAAGAAAAACAATCTACCCTTCCTGTAGAAGAATTAATCACACAGAGCAGAACCTAGACAAAAGGAAGAATAGAAAAAGGAGAATATATAAAGAAAACATTATATCAAATAATTAGAGTCCAGCACAGCGTTTTGGCATGCAGCACTGGTATATCTTACACCAGAAGCAGTTGTCACTTTCACACCATGTGCTTATGCTGGTTGAAAAAAAAGTAAATAAACATGTAACCCGTCTCTACCTAGGAGTTTGTTTGTCTAAAAATGAGGGGTAGTCGGGTGCAAAGCTGGCCTGTTCCTGTCTTAAGAACACAAATAGTGTCTGCACTTTGAAACACCTAAAACCTGGTCTAACCTATGGTGTAGTATGTCCCTGATATTTTGAAGACATGTAGCAGAGATGGGCACAAACCTGTGAGATTAAAATCACTGCGCTTGTTCCAAAGTCACAGGATGCACAACAGCACCTACTCCAGACTTAAATATCAGATTCATGTAATTTTAAAGATGTTATTTAAGTTATTAAAAGTCACAGAGCTGAGATAGATGCAGTGTGGCTTTTTTGAGGCAGTCCTCAGGGGACTACTTCCTCTCTCCAGTGCATGTAATAAAACCGGACACAAGATAAACACACTCACAATCAAAGCAGACATTTATGATGTTTGTGGTAATTGCCACCAATTATTGCGCTTACAGATATTAATACAGACTATCCAGTGTGTTTTATGCATGCAACACAGAATACAGCAGAGAAAATTAGACAGAAAATTTACACCCAGCATTAATTTAATGTAATAAATACATGAGTCTAGCAAGTCTAATTCTGTCTGTTTTATCTTGTTTCACCTGAGTGTACATTTTCAGATAGCTAACTGATCACTAATATCTGAGCTTCTTAGCCTGCCTTTCACTTTTCTTTCTGTCTATTTTGTCTTTATTTTTCTTTCTTTTATCGTCACCAGCTGTATCTCTTTCTCTCAGTTTGTCATCTGCAGCTGGTTGCCTTTCCAGATGAATCATCTTATTCCATGAAGCATTGATGAACAAAAGCACCACAATCGTGAAGAAAAACATACATACTTATATGAGTTTGGATGTTTAAAGAAGTTATGCACTTGTGAACTTCAGAATAGACTGACATATGTACCTGTTTCTTTTGTTTTTTCCTGCTCTCACTGGTCATTTACCTGTAAATACGTGCTCCTCATGTGCACTTGCTGCTGCATCATGTTTGAGGAGATATTAGAGACTCTCACTGATACGAATTTTGTCTTTCTACATTTGAATTTGATATTTAAAATTTATTAGGTATTGAGACATGACCCTTTTTCTCAATTTCAGGTTTATACTAGCATTTTGGCACAGTACTATTTTGTCGTACACATCACATAAAAAGTTTTACATATGTGGAGTGATAACGGTGATTTGACTTTCTGCCGCTCACTCCACCATCTCAGAAGGATTTAGATCTCCTGTCCTCACTGGAAAGAGGTTTACTGTAGTGTATGTTGCTCCTCTGTGTGATTGATGATCGAGCCTTGCTCTCTGTGGTCTATGACAGGGCCTCAGTGGACTCATCCTGTGGCAACCACTCAAATGTGACAAGCAGACCAAGCTGGCAGCCCCCAGCCAAGGTGAGAACAGGACAGATGGGAAGCTTCTCTCCAGAGTTTTGGTCACAAGGCAGGACCAAACAAACTGCTTAAGGATTCACTTTAGATTCCCCTCCCTCCCCATCATGTCTGCACAGCCCTCTTCTGGCTCCTACAACAGGTCTTTTTCATTTACGTTCTGATACCAGTGTTCTTCACGCTCCCCTGCTGCACTGAGCCGTGGGTCTTCAAGGTTAATCAGTCTGGTTGGTTGTATTTGCCAGGATGCATCTGTAATCTCATGGAATCGTCCATACATCACTCTGTGAATGTTAGAGGAAAGCGGGAGCTGCGGCCTCTCTCGCTAACCCAGACAGAGGACTGATAATGCGTTTGGACAGCCGATGCTCCCTTGTGATTTGCTGTCAAAATTTACAACAATGGAGAGAGCGAGCAAGAGAGAGATGCAGGAGAAACTGGGGGAGTCACCTGAGGGGAGGGCAATGCTCACACTAGCAGTCAACCAGGCCCCAGCTCCTCCTCTTCACGCCTGAATGGCATCCTAAACATGGCTGTGCTGACCTTGCGAGCAGCCATTAAACACCTGGAGGAATTCTCCCCATCTAATTACATTTGCTGCTGCCAGCCCTTCAGTGAAAACAGGGACCGCTCCCCAACAAGGGGTTCAGAAAAAGTGAAGTGTCAAGTTAAGTTCATTTTTAATTATTCCATGATGAATTATAGTCTCTCATTGTTAGGCTAAATTTGGATGATAACAGTCTCTCGGATGTGTTGGGCCATTATTTGTCAAAAAAATGACATGGCAGTAGAAAGCAAGTGGTGTTGACTATGACTCTTATTGAAAAGATAGTGGTAAATACGCTAAAATATTTAACATGGACATTTTTAAAAAGAAATAGATTTCAGCTAGGAATGACTTCTGTTGTTGGTTTCTCCTTTGATTAGTCCTTGACTGAATATCAGAAAGTATTTGAAAACTTGTTTTTCTCTCACATATGCACTACAAGGGTGCCAAGAAGTAAGACCCCTTAAAATAAACTTCAATGCCATCATGAAAACAAGACAGGCAGAGATAGGGTGTTGTCCTGGCTGACAACCTAAGCTTGATTTTAAATACAATCTTGTCCTTTCACAGTCATTAAACAAGATATCCAAGATTAGACATGTACTGTGCATGCTGTGTTGTGCTTATTGTGCCTTCCATTTACCTTGGAAGTTGGATGTTGGAAACTAGGAATTACATCCCATCTCTGTTAAACAAGTCCCAGTTATGAGCTGATAACCATAGGATACCTGAAGATAATCCAACTTTCTGAGTAGAAAATGGCAATCTAAGGAGGCGTTTGCAGTGCTGTATCTGATTTACAACTCGGACATTCCAACCTGAGAGATCAAATGGAACGCACCATTATTTAGTGATTTGCTCTAAACTGGAAGAACCCTCTCTTTCTTTACAGCACAGAGTGTGCTCTACCTCTACCAACAAAACAGCCCCCACTTGAATGTAAGTAAGGAGCAGAGAGAGCCACTGCATATTCGACAGTAAATATAAAAAGTGAGGAATCCTTGGGCAGACATACGTGAAATCCCTCTTGATTTGAGGAGTCACACATGGATAAATGCTAAATTATAGAACTTGTTACACAGCCATGGATTCAGCTCAAAGTAGCAAGGTTGAATTATTATTATAAATTTTATGTTTCAATAGACAATTAAGTTAAATAATATTGATCTCAATATCCACAAATTTATTGGAATTTGCCATATAAAATTGACCAAGCAGAAGGAAAAAAAGTACATAGTGTGAAATTTAAACCTTCAAATTACATCCAGTATTTAAGGACTAAATACTTACTTCCACTATCAAAACTAAGAAAGTGGCTTAAATTTATATCAACATAGCTCTGCTGGTGTATTTCTACAGCCTGTAGGGAAAAGTGATATAAATAAAGAAACACTAGTTTTGAATAAGCAGAGTCCGTTTCTTTTTTAATTCATTACATGGACTTTTTTGCCATCACAGCACTTCAAGTAACAACTTATTTAGACATCTGTTCACAGCACTTAAGATGAATCAACCAGTCCTCTTTGGGAAAGGAGGGGCTATTGTTAGCTTGGAAGTAGCAATGGTGTTTAGTTCTGCTTCCTGGCAGCCAATTTGCACCACCAGCTGCAATACATGTACTGCACTTGCATGTACACATCACACTCTATCCTTGTGATGGACCGATTGCTCATTCATAGGCTAATTAGGAAAACTGATTTTTTAAGCTTAGAAACTATATTTCCTTCCATCTTTCTCTAGAAAGATTAACAGAGATTAATGTGTCTGTTGGCTGTGTGAGGGGCAGTACTGCGAGTGTGTGTGTCTGTCCCAGACAGCAGCATTCAGCAGCTTCTTTTGTGTTTACTGTAGCGCTTAGTGCCACAAAATCCAACATCTCCACAAAAAGGTTTCTTTGGACAGTTTTGTGAAGATTAAAAAAAAAACACAAGTCTGGACAAGAAAGTTAAGAAATGACAGCATTGTCATTATCTTTGGACCAGTTTTATAAAACTCTCGTGATAGACAGAGATACATTCTCATGATAAGAGAGGTACGTAAGCCACAAATGTAACACTGGTATTGTAAGGGAAATAATGGTATCAGAACACCCCTTATTTTGACAATCAGTTATTTAAAGCTTAAAATTATTTAACCCAATAATACATAAGATAAAGCATATCAACAAAACTATTCAACTGACCTTTACAATAAGTGATCCTTTATCAAGCTCTTCCCTCCATAGTAACTGCTACTAGGTTTGACAAAATGTGTTGTTGCTGGCCTCTCTACAATTTAAAATAATTAAAAATAACTCTCTTTTTGTCTACTTTTATTTAAATTTAATAAATGTGATTATTTTTAGAATGTGGCCCAAGTGAAAGAATTAAGACAAAACTTAAGTAGGGTTTATAAAGAAAATCCTTTATCATTATTAATCTGTTAAAATAGTAGAAAATATTACCTTTGAATGACCATAGTGATGTCATCTAACATTGTCTGATCATGTCAACAAAATACATTTGTTTTGAACTTTCCAAGAGCACCAACTACTATTAGGATACATTTTTTGAGGAGGATTTGGCATTGAGGCAATTGTGTTTATGCCCATGTAGTTACACTGAAAAACCTAACTTACTGTTTTTTCACAATGAAATAAGCTAATGTGAAGACTGACATGCATCAAACCACGTTCAATATGTTTCTCTTTGATTACACCAAACAGCAGACCGTGCTCATCTGGAGCCATGCCGAAAAAACCCACGGCGGGTCTGACAGTGGTGGAGCAATTCCAAATAGGCCTCATGGTTGAGTGAACGAAAGGCGTCGGTAATAGCACTTCATTGTAGATAGACAGGATGCTGAGTAGAGTGAGGTGGGTGGGGAGAGCCCTGGTATTTTGTTATCATTCAAAGGCTCAGCCGTGACTCCTCAAAGCAATTACTATACTGTCATTGTTGAAAAAGGGGTGTCAAATTCAGACCACTAAAAAGAATGCAGTTACACCCAGACCTGACAGAAATGAAAATACCCTCTACCCTCTATTGTTAACATATAGTTTGTCCAAAGCCTTATTCACCTCAATATTCACATTATGGCCTGGACAGATGTCCAGAAACAGAGGAATATGAAGACTATTTATCTCTATGGTAAAAGCATGCAAGATGATAATGGCATAAAGTGGACAATGTGTCATTACAAAACCATTATACATTTTACATGTATGTCAACTGTATGTCAAGTAGAAGATAGGCAAGCAAACCATCATTGAATTCTTGCTTCCACAATGAAATATTATGGACTACTACATATTTGATTTAAAGTATGCATATTTAATGCTGTAAATAGATTTCCCCTTTGCTTAAATGAGTTGTTTTGATATATAAAGGTAAAATGGTGTAAATGTTTAATTAAATCTATTTGTAAACACTTGCTGTAATTTAGTGAAACCATTTTAGTAATTTTATTGAAATGCCCCTACTTCATTGACAAATGATGGTATCAGAACAGTTGAGGTTAAGGTTTTGTTAATCTCAAAGTCCTGGTGCTCTTATACCATGTTTAGGTACAGAATGTCCCATCAGAATACCTAATTAGAACCAACCATTAAAAAATAAACTTGATTCTCATAGCTTAAGAAAGACATGATTTCAAAGTCAAATGACTGTTTTCATGAGGTATAAATCAAACCTTTTGACAGGTTGCAGTTTTTTCGAAATACTGAGGGAGGATGAATAAGAACTCCTACATTTTATTGTAATTTCATGTAATGTTCATGCCCTGAAATAAACTCCTCTCTTTGCAATGTTTCTCATGTTCACTCTGGGCTGAGTCATAAAAGTGTTGATTCAACCTGGTCATGTTTTAAGCTACAGTTTAGTTTGTCAGTGTAGAATCATACTGCATAACATTACAAAATCCATCCCCCGCCTACACTCACCCTCTGTCCACTGCTTCTACCACCTTTAGTTTCTGAGGCGATATGTCAAAGTGCTAACTGTTTGTAGTTGTCTTTTCATTTTTTCATGCATATATTTCCATTTCAGATTCAGTTTTGGGTGAGCAGAGTAATATCACACACAGAGGTGTTTTATCCTGGGTTTCCATATCGCAGGCAAAGTGTTGAATGTCATTTCCTGAACTATACCAAGGACCCCATATTGCAACAGTCTCAAGCAGAGACCCAGTCCTATAAAAACAAAAACTTAATTCATTGTACATTTAATTTGCAAATGATAAAAGATATATGTAATTGGTTGTATTAGCTAAACGTCAGTCGTTTATGATATAAATGAATAACAATGGTTGCATCAGATTTAGTGAGCCACTGATTTCCACATGTAGTCCCAAAATAAGGATGACACAGGTTATAATATAAAGTACCGCTCATCAATTATATAGTATATATTGGTCATGAAACAGCCAGCTTACAGTACAATATAAAAATCACTTATCATGCACAAATGCAGAAATTCATATGAGCTAGTCAACAAAAAGATTTCATCAGGTCTCATCAGTTACAAAAATAGAGGCCGTATATGGCAGATACCAGCAGCACCCTTTGTACAAACTACACGATATAAAAAACAGTGTATTTCACAAAATCAAATCATCAAAAAGTGTCAATAGACTAAGACTACATTTACAAATCCTGATCAAATAGTACCCCAAGATTTCTAAAAGTTAACAGTAAATTTAAAGGGTTCAGTTTTCAAGTCAGAAGTGAGACCTGTGTGAAGTTCACTCTGGAGACAACATTTTTTCTAATAAAGTCAACTAACCCGGGCTTAGTGCAGATATACTGTGATGTGTTAAGCTTTGTGCACGCTGAGATGGCTCCGACTGTCGGTGCATCCTGCTTCTGAATGTTATGGACTGTATATCTTCCAGGTCACAATTCAAACTGAGAAGTTGGTCTCTTATATTCAGTGGCAAGACCACCACATTTGCACACAATGCAGTCATTCTGAATATGTTTCTGGGCCTGTTAATAAATTGTTGATGTGACTTACAAAGTAATAGAGCACCCTCTCTTCAACTGTTCTGAACTCTCTTTACACATTTTGAAAAATTACAAGTTGTAAATCAAAAGCATCTGTCCAGGGTATATAAATTAATAATAGAGCAGCTCTGTTAAGAGGTGAACAACACAATATAGGAATATAGATATACAACAGCGAGGACGAACATAAGGTCACAAAGGTGAGAACATCATAGCAGAAAAGTTGGAAGAGTACATTTACTGATGTACTTTTACTGATAAAGGTAAAACTATAAAACTTCAGGGACACTCTGCAGGGTAGATAAAGTGCAATATGAGGGACACAATGAAAAATGAACAAAAGTCCTTTTTAATATGTGTTTTTATGATTGATAGAAGTTTAAAATGTTTTAAAATTATATCTGTAATGTCTTTTAGAATTTTTTTTTATGGATTTATGTCTTAAGAAAAAATACCAGTAATGGTAAGAGTAAACATCTACACTATTTTTAAGATTTGTTCTGCCTTTTTTATGTGCACATCACATTCAATATTCTTCCCTCTGTTAGAGCAGTCTTTGTAGTTCCTTCTTTACATTATTTTACAATGACTGATGGGCATATCAGAATTTAAGTAATGTTACAGAATGGCAAAGAGCAGTTGTAAATAGATTTTACAGTACAGTGGTTTATACTGTCCAAAAGTCATTTATTAAAATTTAACTGCCAAAACATAATGCCTTATTAAGCTATTGGTATCAGATTCCCCTAAAATGTAGTTTTGCACTTCGTAGTTTGGATTGCACATAAACTTACCATGTGGGCATTTGTCGCATTCACAAAAAGGCCTAATAAACACCAGGGCTTTGAGATATATTGATTTGTTTTAAAAATATTAGTATATTTTTAAACAAGATAAAACTCTAGTACTAGTTTAGTATCAACTTTATAGTTTTAGTTGTTGGTGCTCTAAAATAGCATTAAGTGAGCCACCATTAGGGGTGCCAATGCTGACAATGCCAAAACATATGCCAAAAAGCCTTAGCATAATGAATGCTTTCCAGATTTCACATAAGCACCACTAAGTGCAATATGATGACTATGTAATAACGTGGGCTGCGACCTAAACCTTAAACTTTAGTATCCCTCTGCATCAAAACAATCCTTCTTTAAGCTTCAATAAACTGTGTTTTGTAGAAATTATTTTAAAAAAAAAAATCAAAGTATACATTGAAAATCACCACTCAGCTAAAAATATTGAGATATGAATTTTGGTCCGTATCACCCAGCCCTATTAAGCACCAACTTATTATTCTCACATATCTTCTTATAGAGATTTCTTTAACTCTTCTGGCCTGGCATTTACTGAACACTTTCATTATACAGTATGAATGTTTGATTTGCTGCTCCCCGGTGGCACATATTCAGACTGTGTAGGTTGACAACTTTCACAGAATTCTCTTCCAATAATACATAATAAAGACGACTGACTGAAATATTATTTGTATTAAATACGGCTCAGTAGCTGAGGCCTGTTGTGACGAACAAAAGTTCAGTCATTAATTTCACACTTGGTGAAACTGACCAGAGTTTCAACTCTCAGGGTAAGTTGTCATAATTACATTACTCATTAAAAAACCCAAAAGGAAAATATTAAGAAATAGGTTTAAATGTACCGAAAGTTTGGTTGTACTTTATAAAAACTAAAAATGGGTGTCAAGTTTAGGACCTGAGCGTTTGTGAGACACAGCCTCATGATAAATGCCCACATGATAGTGGAAAGAAAACATATTGTATGTAATGACTGTGCTTAAATAAACAATTTATATTACTTACAACCTTTTAACCAGCTGACCATGCTCATTTTAAGATACCTCGACCCTGTCCAAAGTGAACTATTAAATAGAGTGCTGTCAGGCTGTACATAAAAGAAAACGTTCATGTCAACATTGTGGTTCATTTAAACCATGAACATACATCAGTAGCCAAGTGTGTTTTCTCTTCTGACGACAGTGAGAGGACAAAAAATAGGCAGCACAGTGTGCAACCAATTAAGGAAATATTAAAGTATGATCACAATGATGAAAAATGAATTACTGATGCATTATTCATCTCAACCTTTTGAAAATGAAGAAATACATGGACATAGTTCCTTGTCATCTATTATTCTTAAAAGCCTGCTCCTGTAAGGGGTACACAGTATAAATGACAAGAAAGCAGACAGTATAATATCACTTCAAGGCTAATTCTATCTTGTATGTATATTTCTTTTCTAATTCTTGCTTTCAGTGCAACCATTATACTTTTTAAAACATGAATACCCTCTGCTGTCATTGCTGCATTGTTAAAAGGCTTTGTGTCTTTTCAGGTATAGTACCGCAACATTTTCTTTTTTTATTTTATTTGTTTTATTTTATTTTATTTTTAGTTGTAAGAGTATAGGAGTCCCTTTGTGTCATCATTATCCAGTCCATTTACTGCTACATAGTTTAAACTAAACCAGGATTCATTTCTTCGACAGATTTTTTTATACAAAGTTTGGACTCTAAACATGATGTGTAATACATAAAATAGCACAAAGTCGAGAATACTGGCCAAGAAAAGAAATTGAGTGTGTATTATTTCCCTCCAAATGTCATTTCTCCATTCTATTTAACCTGTACATCCAGGCTGGCAGGAGCCATTTTGTTACTGATTCTGTCTATGAGCAGGTAGCAGCTGAAATAGGAGACTCTATTACATTTAAAAGGGAATCAACCGGCTTATTAAATGGAAAATATTCATCCAAATCACTCAAAATTATTAATATATCATAAAGAGTATCTACAGTCCCATGTGAGGGTGCAAAGAACAAACAAAAAAAAACACCATTACAGAAACAACAGCATATAAGTATCACATTCACAAAATTAATTATCATAACTCATTAAACACATTGCAACAAATTCATAGAAAACAGCAGAAAATAAAATTGAACAGAACATAAAAACAAAAATGCTACATCAACTAAAAAAGCACAAAAAAAAAAAAAAAAAGTTGAGGAACACAACAACAAATTGAAAAAAAAAACCCAGCAACAAATAAGAAAAGTGTGCTGGAAAAACAACAAATAAAAGAACACCACAAAAAGTAAAACACAACACCAATTAAGAAAACCCACCAAGACATTCAAACAACAGCACCACCAAAAATTCAACCAATTAAAAAAATACAAGTGAACAAATAACATTATTTATTGTTGAGTTTTTGTTTAGTTTTGTTTGGGTTTTTTTTAAGTTGTTTTTCTGTATTGATTGTCATCTTGTCATCTTAGTTCTTAAGTTTTGTAGTTGATGTTTGGGTTTATGATTTATTATCTGTTGTGTTTATAAATTCTGTTTTGAATGTTTTATACAATCTTTATTGTCTTTTGTTTATGATTTGTCTTTCTGTCTTTTCCTTTTAGCTGTTGTGTTACATTTGATTTTTGCTCTTCTTTTTTTGTTCATATATTTCCTCGTGCTATATATTTTTTTTTTTTTATTTAGTGTTGTGTTTTTTATTGTTGTGTTGTGTTTGTAAGTTTTTTACAATTCTTTGTTTTGTTTCATGGTTTATTGTTGCATTTCATTTTTTATTGTCTATTTGTTAATGTTGTTGGTTATTGTTGTGATTTTGTGATTTGTTATGGTTTTTATTATTTTGTTTTGTTTTTGATTTATTGTCTATTTCTTATTGTGTTTGTAATTCATTAATTTGTTGTTATGTGCATGTCTTTAATTTAGTTTTCTGATTTATTGTTTTTGTGACCGTTCTGGGTTTTTTTGTCGTTCCTTTTTTTTTTTTTTTTTTTGTAATTCATATTAATTTGTTTTTTTTTATTCTTGATTCTTTGATTTTTAGCTTTTTTATTTGTTGTTATTATATCTTCTTTTTGCTTCAATTTATATCTGTTGTTGTGTGAATTTATTCACTTATTTTTTTAATTTGGATATATTAGTCCAGCGAACTCTTTCACATACAAATGTTTTTCTCATGGCTGCACACTCAGACAAATCTTTTGTAAGCACCTCCAGCACATTGACCTCATCTGGCTTCCTGTTGTAAACCAGGGACATAAAACTGTTGTCATATCAAGAGACGTGTGTTGCTGTGAGATAACTTCAACCTGTAAGATACTGCTGTGGACACGGTGAGAAAGAGACCAGGATGAAATAATGTGACAATGGTAAAAGCACAAAGGGCAAAAGTGGAGCAAAATATGATATGTGGCTGAAGAAGAGTGAACTCGTCATACAGTCAGAGTGACTCATGCGATTTCGGGTTATTCACCCTCCCAGGAGATGACCAAAAGGGGAAATGACCAATTCGGTTGCAATTTGGAGTTACTGATGCATTGATGTAAAACAGCATTTCCCCCCCAGACAGGCCTTCATCATACCTCCATCTGAACAGAGTCTGAGTAATGAGGATGGATGAGGAGTCGTCCCCTTGCTTGATCTTTTCTTAAACTGCTTCTGCTTGTGTGGCCAGAGCAACTTATCAGTGAATAAAAAAACATGTTTTACTCCACATCATGCATTTATATATGATTTTTCTCACAGTGAAGTATAATATCAAAGGGTAATTGCCTGTACAGACACCAATTCCAAAATAGTTGGGACAGCACATTGCGTTAATTAAAAATGAATAGCGTGATCCCTCAATCCCTTGTAACTGAAAATCAAATGAACACCAAATAAAGATGAGAAATGCCAAATCTAAACCGATTCACTTTTATGTGGATTTGTACACCACCTGAATTCAAAGCATGCAGTGGTTCCAAAGAAGCTGGGACAGTGTCATGTTTTCTACTGTGATACATACAAAACCTTGTCTAACACTCTGCTAGCATCTGGAGAGTTAAGAATATGATTGGTATTGAGGAGTGTTATTATTTCCCTTGCTTGCTGTGCATTTCAAGTTGCTTAACAGTGCAGGTATTCTTTTGCATTTTCCACTTGGTGCACCATACATTTTCAGTATGAGACCCATCTGCAATGCATGTAGTTTAGTCAAATGCCCAGTGCCCAATGCCACTCTCTTATTGCTAAGCCATGCCGGTATAACTAGTGCACAATAATGACAATGATCTTGATGGAAGCAGGAGCTCCTCCAAAAACTTAACTGACTGTAAATGATGCCTTCACACATATGCAAGTTACCAATGCCATGGGTGTTAGTAAACATCTGTACCATTGCAGATGTTGGTCCTTCTCCTCTTTTGCCTTTAGAACTTAGAAGAACAGCTCTCATTTCCATAAAAAAAGAATGATAAAAAATACAGAATGATGCAGCTTTGGGGATCAAAAACTGGAAGGTTTTGGCCTTGCTCCTTTGTTCAGAGAATTCTCCAGATGAAGTGGGAGGTCTCTTGTAATCCTTGATTGCAAATGACTCAGCCTTAAAGATGGGGTTAAGTAAAACTGTTGCTCTGCATATTGACCTGCTTCTCTTGAAAATGGACTCATGGGTTTTATAACCATCACCAGCTGAGAGGCAATGAAGCTAAGGCCTTGAAATAGACGTGGTGTTATTTGTAATAAGGGCCATGAGAAGGTGTCTGATTGCACACAAAGTTATAACATGCCTAACAGACCTGGTTGAAATTCACGGTCCCTTTTAGGGCACCTCCTTTAGTCATAGTGCCAGTGAACCTACTTACCTATGAACTGTTTAGGTGGGTTTTTTTTAGCATCCCACAACTTTACGTGCCTTTTCTTGCTCCTGTATTAGCCCAAAATCAGAAACGTGTTTATTTTCTGAAAACTACATAGTTTACTGCTTTCAGCATTAAATATCTTGATTTTTTACTGTATATTCTGATTTCACTCAATGTCCCCCCTCTTTTTTTTTGGACTTGAGGTTTGTTGATGCTCCACTTATATTTCAGCTCAGACTCTTAATGCTTGCAACTGTCAAACAGTGTGGTTGAGTGTGGTTTGTCCCCGATAGGGCCCGCCAGACGACTCAAGCATCTCCAGTTTGTGTGGATGTAAACAGTTCACTGGTTGACATGAGCAGAGCCCCTGAGGGGAACAGGTCCAGTTTACACAGGCTGTGTTTTCTGCCAGCTCCATCACTTTATTACATCTCAGCTGGACAAACACCCTGATATGTGAGTCGTTCCTGCACTAATCCTTCTCTGTGTTGCCAACCAACAGGACTGTTTCATAATTGTTGTCAGGATATTAATCAGTGTACAGACTGCAGTTTGCTGTTGTAAATAAGTCCTGCTTGGACTTAATTACATGTTAAATGAAGGTTAATCCATCCTAATAAGGGCTAATCCATTAGAAATTAAAGAAATGATTTTAATATTAGATTTCTGAAAAAATAAAGTCCAGATAAGAATAGAAGCTCTCAGAATGCAAAGGTAACCTCCACACATGGCTGTAGGGAGATAATGGAGGTACTTGTTCATTCATTCAGTCAAAATCTTGACCTTTATTCGAATTGGCACATTACCATGTGCTGATAGCAACCATTCCAAACATGACCTTATGCTGATAAATATTTGCCATGAATGCTTGAATTATTTTGAAAGATTTAGGTTCAAGTTTTCTAAAAAAGATATGCAATTTATTAAAGTATGTTACCTGCATATTTTTAAAAAATAAATAAATTGATTTAGAATAAGGTTGCCACATTATCTATCTATCATTTTTTTTGTTTTTCCCTGAATATATGTGGGTTCAGTTTATACCTGTTTACTGTCCTGTCAGTGCACTTAAGAAATGCATTTCAGATTTCTGGTATTGTTTCCTACTTCCCATGTGAATGTTGACATTGTACTGCACTACACATATCCATCACATTCAACTTGTTGTGACAAGTGTAACCTAAGTTTCCTTAGGGTAAAAACCTTCCCCATCTCTGGAGGTTTCATGTAGTTTGTTTGATCCACCACATCTTGCAGCCTCATTCATGACATCGCCAAAAAATTGTAGTATTGAACAATTTGACCCCATCAGCGTGAACTACTTTTTAACTTTGTCCTTGGGCTTTTGTCCACAGTAAAGCATCCATAATCCTGTTGTCACATTGTGCATCTCCTTGGGGTCTAACTCAACAGCATTTTACAATAATTGCCTGTATGTAAATGGAATATTGCAGTGATAATTAAAACCCACACAGCTTTAGATGGCCTTAAAAGCTTGTTGCTTGTCCAAAGAAACAACTTTATGGTGGCTTGTCTCTTGTATGCAGCTTGTGTTTGTGAGTGAAGGCTGATCGCCCTTCCAGGTATCATAAAAACCCTGAATGGACCAGCGGCTTTGTGCAATGACATGGTAGCAGTTTCATGCCACTCCCCGGTGGTCAATGACTCTGCTTCATCATTGTTCCATGCCATTGTGCAGCTCTTAATGGGCTCAGCTGCCACCTGTCCTCCATACAGTGTCATCGAACATGGCAATGGGATCTTTATGCTGTCTGAGCGACAGATGACATGCTTTTGATGAGCTATGTCAAACAACTTTTGAAATAGACACAGCCCATGTATGACTCATGCAGCAGGCCTGTTAGTAGTATAACTGCTGCAAGAGAAATAAAAAATTTGCAGCAGAATCACTTAGAAAATACAGATTTTTAAATCTGAAGAGATATGTGCAATTGTCCTTCTGCTAATTTCATGCAGAACAAGCCCTGTACTCAACAGCCTCTCTGCATGCAAGCACATAATGTGTGCATATTAACCGCTGAGTCAAATCAGACATTTACAGAAAAAGGGCAAGACATTTGTATTAGCAGCTAATTGACATTTTATTAATTTTATGCAGAATACAACACCCATCCGGTCAATAATTACTTATCTGTGCAGGAGCTCAGTGCTTAAGAAATGAAGGGCGTACGTTTTTGTTGTCTTTAAATTTCTTATCACTTTTCTTGTTCCTGAGGGGAATGCTATTTGGCTTTTTTAAATGGATGTCTGCTTCATGAATATATTTCTTAATTTGTTGAATCAAGTTTGAAATTATCTGTCTTTTTTCAGCTAGAGCGCTGAATAAGACCTACATTAATAAACATGTGCATCGTTTAAGCCAATGTGCATCATTCAAGCACATTTCAAGCATAATTATATCTGACTTTTTTATCCTTTGTGTATCATAGTGAACAGCAATCAAGAAAAATTATAGACACTTGCAGTTTTTTGAGAGAAGATCTAGTATATCTGATTTTCTTTCTTCTGTCTAAGGCTGCTTTCACATCTAAAGTTTGACAGACTTGATGTGGTTTGGGGGTGAAATTGCAACACTGTATCATTTTTCACAGCCTGCTGCACATGCAGCAACCACAAGTGTAAACAATCCAAACAGCAAGGCAAGAGGAAACTGAACATGTTGCTATGAGAAAGCAGAGATTTTAAGCTCTGACAGCAACATTATTTTGTAATAACTGATCTAAAAGGGGGTACCACAAGTAACTGGGTAGTGCAGATGGACCTGCCTGATTCAATGTCTGAAATCACACATATCCATCTTGCCAAGCTACAACCTCCAACAACTTCATCAGCCAAAGGCTGGTTGGCCCAATCAGGGAAGAGAGGCGGAAAGTGAAGATGTGATGACTGCGGGAAGCGACTACATGTTTGAAAACTACGGCAGCTTCTGAAGCGGTCTCCGTGGATGTGGCAACATCTGCAGCTTTATAAGAAATTGACTCAGTTTCTTCTTTGAAAGGGGAGCAAAGAATGTCACTTAAAGCTTGATTTCATGTTTTTGTTCTTCTTCCAACCGTGGATCACTGCTGGGAAAGTGGAAGAGAAAGTGGAAATCCGCCATGGACGTTGCCAGTTATATGGTCTATGGTAACCCGGAGTCGTGGTTACTCAACAATACCTTGCGAAATATGCTCTCCTCAGAAGTTTACCGGAAGAGCTTGGTGGGGATTGTTGTTGATGAGATTCATGTCACGTGTGGTATAGTTTAATGTAAGATGATAGTCTAAGGACTAAAACGTATTTTAAGCTAATGGCTAACGACAGGGTCGAGTTGCTATGTCATGCTGTGGCTTGATATGGATTGGTCTGTGATGAGTGTGACTGGCAGACCATCTGGGACTGGCTTTCCCAGATGGACTAGTGAAATATTTCCCTGGCGGATGTATGGAGCTGTCCGTCTGGCGTGTCAGGTTATACCACAAGTGCCTTAAAATTAAGAGAAGTGTTAGCAAGCAAAAGTGCCCTGGTGAGTGACTGGTATTTGCAGTATTGTCAGTGTAGCAGGCCATTTATCGTTGTACAGCTTTAGTTACATCTTTTGTCGCAGAGATGCCAATGCCTTAACTTTTTTTTCTGTTACTTCAGACTTGGATCATGTTTATTTCTGCTTCAAAATGGGAATTTTAACATGGATATTTTTTTTGTTGTGTTCTTTAGCTAACCTTGAGTGGACAGTCAAGCATGTTTTTCTTTACTTCCTCATTTGCGTCATTGTAAAGTGTAGGTAATGCAGAATTTTGTTAACAGTGTTCTAGTCCTGATGTCTACCCTCCAACAACATCATGTCTGTGTGGATCACTACTGCAGTGGTCACTTGTGTGTCTTTTATGCTCATTAGGGATGCCATGGTGCAAATGTATGTCTCTGTGGTTACCTCCTCTGAGACAGTGACTATTGTAACAAACATTAAGAAAAAGAAAAGCATGAAAGAGTCTGGCCTCTGCCATAGACCTCCTTTAAGCTAAGCAGTGACCAGTAAGTTGTCCTCTGGCAAGGATATTTGAAATATTTGAATACCTTTATTCCACTGTCAAAAAGTCCACTTTGAGTGTTTTTTTTCTCCTTTAGAGTCTTGATGAGGTTTCCCTGAGTTGAAAATTTGCTAATTATGTGAGCATACTGCAAAGTAAAAGTCATCTGGCACTGGAAACCATGCTGCTTCAGTAGTCCTCCAGCAGAGTAAAATGCCTACCTCTTCATATGCTCACCATCCTATGAGATTGGAGTTCTTAATACAACCCAACTGCATTTCCACCACTCTTTGCTTATGTCAGCAGGTGATTATATTGCACTCATTATAGAGTTTTTTCAATTCAGCAGTCAATTAGAACAAGCTCACCTGCTGCCTTGATTCTCTGCAGAAGAGGCTTTACACCAGCGTTTACCTTAACCTCCTCACAACATGCCGTTGCTTGCCATGTATGCACATTTGAAATGAGGCTGCCATCGTTTCATGTTTAAAGCTTTGAGCTTTGGTACGATGCTCATTTTGTCCTGCTTAAAAAAATAAATGTATCATGGACCATCAGTTATGTTTTAATTCTACAAAAAGAATGCCATCACACCTAATCATCTGTCTTTTCAGGTCAGATTTGCTGAATATTTTGAATTCTTGAAAACTTGCCTCGAGTAGAAAATGAATTTTGATTAGTGGCAGTTACTGCTTAAGTGTTGGATGTAATACAAAGTCCCAAAGATACGTTCAAAGAGACATTCAACTAAGTTTGTAAAATTAATAGATAAATAAATCTACATGATACTTAGATATTTTTTCAATTCCATATTTTCAAAATAATACAATATGAGTGCCAAACCATGTTGGGGAAAAAGTATAATGCAATATGTTTTTCTGTCCATATGTATTGCATTTTGAGGGAAATCCTCTTTTAATGTATGACAATTTGAATCAGACCTTGAGCATCATTTTTGTTTTTGCATTACACACCGCAGCCTTTGCACTTGCATTACTTATAGCCAAGTTATTTACCATTTCTGAAAGTGTTCAGAGATAATTCTTCATGAGCAACATTGTGTTGTTAACTTCTAAAAGCTCACAGAGTTGGGTAGCTGAGTAACTGTTGTTGTAAGTTAAAAATGTTGTTTTAAGGAAAACAAAGACATGTCTGTTCTTAAAGATTTACATTTAAGATACATATGACATCTTTTTTACTTATCATTACAAGAAGGCCAAAGAGAATATCAGCTGAAACTTGCCATTTAACACAATCAACCTTTTAACTATTTCACTGCTAAGGCAAGCCTTTTTAACATTTAATGGCTAAACTAGATATCCGTTGCTAATATCTGTAATTCAGTTCTTCCAAGTCAAAAATAACTTTTCAGATATCCACAACGTCTTTCTTCCTGTCCACAATTGTCATGTCGGATATCCACAAAGACATTCTTCCTGGACAAATGACGTTTTGTCATTCATGTGTAGGGGGTTTCTCAATACAGATATCTCCAATTCAGTTGCAGATATCTGCAAAATGATTTACAGATATCTGCAACTGAATTACGACTAGTAGTAATTCCAGTTTCAGATATCTACAATATAATTCTGACTAGTCACAATTCCAGTTGGAGATATTTTCAATCCCTCTCAATAACAGATATCTACATGTCACTTTTTAGATATTTTTAATTAGGTTTTGACCAGTCAGGAGGTCATTGATGATATTTTGAACTGAAATAATGTCTAGTCAAAATGTTGTTGTAGATATCTCAAACTTAAATTACAAATAGTCATAATTTGATAACAGATATCTATAATCAAATTATGGATATCTTGAAATGTATTTCGATTAGAGATATCTGAAACTGGAGATTTCTGCAATTACAACTCCAGTCGGAATGTAATTACAGGTATCTTAAGTGACAGTTTTGACTAGGCGAAATGACGTTGAATTGACGTTGTTTTCCCCGCCCCCCTGGAGCCATAGACGGATTTTGATTTCAAATATGTCAGAACAGGCTCAACTCTTCGACTGACTTTATAATTACGCAGCCCGTGCTTGACAGGAGCTGGCAGCCAGAGATGGAGAAAGCATACTCTCAACAGCAAGACAGCTATCTGCCGATGATGTCAACTTTATCTGTAGTTTCGACCCATGCAAATGACGTTTTAGATACCTTGAATGAAAATTCCAGCAATTCAAAGTGCAGTCACAACTACTAAGATTTGCTTTGTTGATATGTGCAATGTTGATTCCGGATACTAAAATTTGGCCATTACATGTTAAAAGGACTTGCAGTGCATTGCTTTATGTGTGACAAAGGCTGGTTGCTTGCACATTTTGCATGTAGGAACTGCTTACTTTGTATGCGCTTTGGTCAATTTTCTGAGTAAGGCTTCTGGTTTTGGTTTATATCAAACATGTGCAACAGCATGAGGGTGAAACGATATTTGGAAGAAAAAAAAAATGGTATTTTTTTAGTGCAACATACAGTATATTACAATGTTTTCCACAAAAAATAAGAAATCAATGAGTCAAATGTATGTATTTTTTTCCATACTAGGAATTTTTAACTGATAGATAGATAGATAGATAGATAGATAGATAGATAGATAGATTATTATCATCAACTTTCTCTAACAATGATTAAAAAGCTCTTGAGGCCACACAAGCACATGCACCTACAGCTGAAGGCGGCCTCTGTTGACAGACAGCATATTTGGGCAGAGTGTTGACAGGCAGTAGGGCAGTTCATTTTTATTATTTGTATTATTTGTAAGAGCAGGAGACTAAAAAAAAGAGTCACTGGCGTCAGTGCCCACCTCGAGCATCTCGTCTTGGGTGAACCCCCTCTACACTACCACTGGCCACACCGTGTTGCAACGTTTTAAACTTTATTTTTACAATAAATGGTTGTAACCACTGTGTTTACTTTCAGAAAAAAACATTTACAGAAAAAAAGACATTGTGCCCAGGAGCACAATAGTTGAGAGTTGTGTTTAACCTTTTGCAGATGTTCTGTGAACTGAATTAAGTGTTGAAACGTTAAAAAAGTTCCTTCTTAGTTCGTAATGTTTTGGTGGGGTTTGTTTACTTATGTTTCAGTTGCCTGATTTTTCTAACTAAGCAGCCATCTTTTCTTGATTACCTGTGAATTTCACTTTTATATTATTTTAACAAAATTCAGGCAGCACTTTACATATTTATTAAGTAAATGTTTGTTTCCACATTAACCACAGTCAACTAAGACATTTCTTACAAGTAGGATTGACATACTGCTATTATAGACTAGAAGCTGAGAGAGCAGTTAATTTGTGGCTGGAGAATATACAAGTCTGTAATTTTTCAGTTTGAGGAAGGTTTTTAAACCATGTCCAGCAGTGAAGCTGCTCCGTCCAGACCTCAGTGGGCCTGTTAGCTTGTTTAGATGGCTGGTCCAGTGAAATGACCCAAATTAGGTTGTTAGAAGAATAGCTTTTATGTGCCAAAGTGCCCTCGATGGAGATGCATGAACGAACGCTTGCACAGCTTTCAATCTGGACTGTAGAAGGTTTTCCAATATTTTATCCTTTTTGTTAGATGTGCCAAGGGCTCACTGAGGGCTTCATTTCACTGCAAGGAATGGGTGCAGACAAAAATCGCCTGAAAATGGATAACAACTATGATTCATCCAATAAGTAATGTCTAGTTAGATATTTCAGGAAAAATCATACCCTTGACTAGGGCTGTCCCAATAAACCGGTATGGACGATAACTGTCCCTTAAAAAAAAAAAATGCAGTTATCATATTGGGCTAAAATTAGGCATGCGGTGATACTGTGTGGCTATTAGCTACATAGAGGGAGACTGTTTATTCCTACACCCGGGGTGACCGGCTAATACAAGCAGCATGATAGAGGGACTTCTCTGCAGAGTAAAGAGCACACACACACATGCTCATATTCACATAGAACGTCGCAGTGCCCACCCCTTGAACACTGTGTGTTTATAGCATGTTCCCTACTCTGTAAGTTTGATGTCTGTAAACAACAACAACATTATGTACTGTGCTTCCTCTGCAGAGCGCCGTTGTCCGTTTTTATGCATTGACACAGACTATGTGCTGGAATATATTGACGCAGATTGGCCTGATCCAGGGCTCTGAGTTTGAACCGATGTCTCTGTTAGGAAGAAGAAGCTGCTATGTCCATAAACTCTCTGCTAAACTTTAACATAACAAAGCTCCATCAATTATAACAAAGACTTCCAGAAATATTTTCACAATAAAAGTCCTTATCTGTAATGATATCATTTGGCACTGAGAAATAAACAAAATAAATGAATAACTGAAGAAATGAAAAAACCTTGTGCTAAGTCATTTTGGTGACATCACTCCACTCGATCATTAATTTGGCTTTTTTCATTACAATTTAGCAATTATTATTGGTTTCTACCACATTTTTTATACAGTTATGGTTGCAGCAGTCTCCCAAACTTCCTATGCAGCATTTTAGGAGTGCTTTACCAAAGCAGAGGCAAAAAAATGTGCTCTGGATTCATTTTACGAAAATAATTAATTTTTCAATTTTTTCTAAAAATACCGCAATAATACCGTGATTGTGATATATGTTTACGATAACTGTGAGGTGAAACTCCAATATTGTGACAGCCCTACCCTTGACTGAGATTTTCAATCTTCCTGCATGTTACAGTATAAAATGCTTCAGAAGATTCTTTTGGGGCTGCTGTCTGTTCTGGATGTGGCTGCACCTGTGCTCAGTCAAGAGTAAAGTGGAGCAGACAGATGCCACATGAGGGAGACGCCAAGATACAAGACCCCAGAGACAATAAGAGACCAAGTAAACAATTATTTCATTTATTTATTAACATTTTGCAATGCCATGGGGCCATGTAAGGGTTGGGTTAGAGAACTCGTGTACTTGATGTGGAAGTGCCTCTACAGCTACAGCTTTGTCCCATATGCAGCAAATCACTTTACAGCAATAGCATCAAATGCTTTTTAGTAGTAACTACAACCTGCAGGAACTTTCTGTGCAAACACGAAAACCAAAATAACAGTCATTTGTAGCTTTTTGGCATTAGCTGTGCAAGTTATGTATGAAAGTGCTTTGACAAAAACATGCCAACAATGTTTATTTCATAGACATGCTCAGTTAATGTTTGCACCACATCTCTCACATGTTTGAGAGAACACAAGAGCGAAGGAGATTAGATGGCTGATGGTTAAAATTGGAGATATGCTCACATTAGGTTCTGTGGAAGGAAAAGGCTTTGGCAAGCTGATAGCAAAAGCCACCATCAAAGCTACTAAAAGCTACTAGAGAGAAAGAGATGAATGAGGTAAAAGCAGCAGAGTTGAGGACTGATTTGCAAAAGTTAAAGGATCAATAACTATAACTATAGACTCATGGACAGATGTCTCAAAGGAATCATAGCAATGTGACTCTGTTCGCTGCTGCGTGTCAATCCATTGAATATCCCATTCCACCACATCTTAATGGTACTCTGTTGGATTGTGATCTGGTTACTGTGGAGACCACTGGGGTACAGTGAACTTACTGTCATGTTAAAGAAACCAGTTTGGTATGATTTGAGCTTGTGGCATGGTGCTTTATTCTGCTGGAAGTAGCCATCAGACATGTATATGCTGTGGTCATAAAGGGAAAAAATGTTCAGCATCAATACACAGGTGGGCTATGGCATTTGAAAAGTGCTCAGATTTCACTAAAGGGCCCAAAGTGTGCCAAGAAACCACCACCATCACCAGTCTGCTCTGTTAGTACAGGGCAGGATAGATTCATACTTTCATGTTGCAAATGTCAAATTTCCTCCTTCCACCTGAATGTTACACGAGATTTTAAGACTTATCAAATCAGGCAACTTTTTTTTATTGTATTTATTTTTTTTCCAATTTTGGTGGGCCTATGTGAATTACTGCCTCAGTTTCCTGTTCTTCGCCAACAAAACTGGCACTTGGTGTGGTTTTCTGTTGCTGCAACCTGTCTAGGGTGCATTCAGAAATGGTCCTCTGCATATCTTGGTTTTAATGTGTGGTTTTCTGGGTTACTGTTGCCTTCACATCATCTCAAACTCTGGCCATTCTCCTCTGACTTTTGACATAGGGGCATTTGTCACCACAGAACTGCCACTCACTAGGCAACCTCTCTTTTTGGAACCATTTTCTCTCGAGATGGTTGTGTGTGAAAATCCCAGCAGATTGGCAGTCTTGGAAATATTCAGAACAGCACATCTGGCACTAGCAACCATGCCATGTTCAAAGTCTCTCATTCACTTTTCCTCCCCATTCTGATGTCCAGTTTGACCATTTCTTCATGCATAAATGCTTTGAGTTGCTGCCATGTTATTGTCTAACTGGCTGTTTGCTTTAAAGAGCAGTTCAACTGGTGTATATAATAAAGTGGTCAGTGAGTGTATATTGTGGTACATTAAATAGTGCAGGAAATCTGCAAAAGTGAACATGCCAGAAAACTGACAACCCGAAACATTTTCATCTCTATTGCTTTTGAGTTTTTGGCTCCTGATTACAGCATTAAAAGTTAAATCCCAGCTGATGTGTTTTCCAAATTATTTTGCACTAAATTAATTGCCCAACTCAAAGTACAGTTATGGGAATACTCTTAAGCCCTTCCTTTGGTGAACAATAAAAGTTTAAACCCACATATACAAAGACTAAAGGGCCATCAAATGGAACACAAGTACATAAGTATTCCCATTAAAGACCTACCTCACCATAATGCGTGTACGGCTGCTGTAATTGCATATGTTCTGTGGATTGTTTTAATATACGGTGTAATGAACGTGCCAATTACTCTCTCAAAATGAAATTATGCCTCTGTAATCTGTAGTAACCAGGAGAGAGTGCTGTATGGTTTACATGGCTGGCACTGTAATAAGCCTCAAATGCTGACAGTGCATCAGCAGCAAAAGCACCATGGCCCTCAGAGAGCCATCAAGCAGAAAATGATAATTAATTAATCATGCAGTGTGAGGCAAACTTGGCTCTATTAGCCCTCTGGTAATTCCCTCCCCTCTGCCTCTGCACTAACCATAGAGATCACGCTTCTCCAAGAAGGCCGGTTTACCCAGCATGCCTTTGGCCGCTGTGTTGACGGCTGGTTAGACAAGTTCACAACCTCTTGAATTGACAGTGTTTAGCCGCAAAAACAAACAATGTGAAGATTTGTCTCTTGCTTTCTCATCCTGCAGCTGCTTTTCTCTTGCAACACAGCACAGATTTATCGCTTCTTACCTCCTTCCTGTCAAAATAAAACAACAGAGGCTTTTCTACAGGGATAATAAACAGTCCTTTTGGCTTTCCATATGTTGCCTTAAGATATATTACTTTATATATCGTTCTGTTTCATGGCTCGGTTCAAATGTAGTCCACATATTGCGAACTGCTGTCATGCTTTTGGTCGCCGTCCAGCTCCTCTTTCCCAACTGTCAAAACCACATTCTGCTGAATCATGCCTCTTTCGTCTCACAAGACTCTGCTAATTTCATAAGAGTGAAATTGAGATTCAGCAGATCTTGATTCACTGGCCTACTCCTATGCTTCTTTTCCCCTGTGGAGTTTCAGCTGAGGATAAAGAAAAATCTGAAGTTATTAAGATGAGCTCTATCACTGCACATTTCGATGAAAGAGAAGAATATCAAAAGTGCTGTTCAAGTGTATCATTGCTTCTTTTATCAGGGTTATATAATCACTGAATTAAACAAATTAATGCTAAATACATAATGAGATTTAAGTCTGGATTATATTTGATGCAAACTAGTGAGATATTATTGCAAAAAGTCCCTCATGAGTAATTTTGACTCAGAGCACAAAAGATAGATATTTGCTAGGGGTGTAAAACAAAGTTACTTGATACAGTTCTGAGAAGTTTGAGACTTTAAAGAGATGAACAAGAATATATTGTGAATGAATGTGTGTGTTAGATTTATGATAATGTACAATTGTTGTTGGTCAGGTTGATTAAGCATTGCTTTGCACTCATTTTTTGTTAAGGCAGTCTGTTTTTCCTTATAGAACAGATGGAGTAGCAATGAGAGCTGAAATAATAACAGGGCAGATTTTTTTCATACAAACTGGCGAAACTAGCTCAAACCAATTTGGTGCTGGAAGCAAGATTTCAAACTGTGCCTCTTGTATTTGCACCCAAAATAAAAAATACAGTAAGTAACACACTGTATCTGTAGCTATCAAATAGTTAAATGAGCTAACATAGGCAGGCAATCATCCATCTGTAAAAGCAAAAATCTGCAAGAGAAAAACATCAGTTCTCTCAGCACATTACCACTGTGTTTTTCCCAAATGTATTTGTCATTTCTAATTTTTTGGCCCTTAGTTTTTCAGAGGCCTTGGTATTTTTGGCATAACAATAGTCTATAACCCTGATTTTAACATATTTCTGTTCACTTGCCTTCAGCACAGTGAGCAGGTAAGCAGTGAGGCCATGTCATGTCAGGGTCAGGTCGGTGGAAGGGAACGTTTTTGAAAAAGTTGATGTTTTTGTTAGGCATGAGGGACATTTGAGTTTTTGCCAATATCCAATATGTTGATATTTCTGGACTCATTGTCACCGATATCGATACTAACTCCAATATTTTTGTTGAGAGCAAAAACTCTAACCTGACACTAGGGATGAAACTAACGACTATTTCAGCCGTTGTCTAGTCATCGACTATTTGGTTGATTTGTTGACTAGTCAGGGGCTTTTTTTTAGTTTTGTGCCTCCGCAGTTACATATGGCTCTTATTACCTTGTGATGTTAGTATTATATAAAAAAATTACACAATACAATAATAATTGTTAATTTTTTTCTTATTAGTATTAATCACTTCTTACATTTGGCCATGCTCTGTCAAAATAAAAATGTGTGGTTTTGATTTTAATAATAGCTAAACATTTCTCATATTTTTGATGCCTGGTAACCACAGTTTGTAAATCAATATAATTAGACTTTGCTTTAATATTTAGCAAAAAGCGTGGAGGAAGAAAAAGATAAGTGGAGGGGGACTACAATGTAAGAGAAAGACTTGGCTTTAGTTTCAGCTTTTTAAGAGACTCATCAGTTATGATTTGTGAAAGTGATTTTTAGAGTTCCTTCCTCTTTAATGCTTGTGCAGTACTGGCATACATTTATTTCTGTTTGTTTAAGTGTAGCTGAAAAGAGTGGAGAGAAGTGACACTAAATGTGATCTTTGACAGAAAGAGATAGAGAGAAATATGTGTCTACTCATGGGAGCTGCTGATGGAGATGGGGCTAGCTCTTCAATTAGCCACATTGTTAGCATGGTTAGCTCTGCAACTTCGACCTTGGAACAGACAAATAAGTCTACATTGTGCCACCTGACACGATGGAGACTGATGTGAGCTCCTTTATCATCAGTGTATGAAATAAACCAATAGAAGTGAAGGTTTAGGACACAATAGCATAACAGTGGCTTCCACTGCTTTACTGCATTGTTTTCCTGACACTCTGCGGTGGCTGTTTGATGACGCTGCTCCATCAAAGGCAGGAAGAGGAGTAAGATAACTAACTCCACTGAGTAGTCCACTCCAGAAAACAATTTTAATGTCCGCACATAATGCTAAAAACATCAGATGGCATAATGCAACAACCATCAAACAATAAAATCAATCATTGACCATTTATGTCATTGAATTTAGTAGGCTAAATCCAGTTGCATCCATACTGGACACACAAGATGGACCATTCGGTATATACATAGAAGATATTTCACAAGTCCGTCCAGGTTACAGCCCATGGGGAATGGGCTCATTGTCCAATCACCAATATGCTCTTGAAAGGTCATATTGTAGGTGATTGGACAATCGTTCTGTCAATCACATTTATTACAGGCTAATAAAATAATGTAGTAGAGGGACTCTACTGCTGCAGTATTTAGTATAACACGCTCGTAGAACAAACTTTCACAAAACATGTCCGAAAATGTCTTTTCTATAGATAAATGCTTTCAGTATTGTTGTTTGTTTTCATTTGATAAAGAAATGTGGTCCAGATCTGATAAAACTGCTACTGAAGCTGTTAACATCTATGCTATTCACTGTAAGAGAAGTCACTTTCTGCTGTTGTCACCTTTGTAGTTCCCGCTTCTTCCTGCTTCGAAGAATGCTGATTGGGCTGTGCTGCTTTGGGCCAAGCACAATCACTGTAGAAGGATCTGAAGACAAACAGTGAATCTAGCAGATCCAGCCAAAGCTCAAGGTATCACAAAGCCTCCACTTTTCTAAAAATGACTTGTTCCTTTCAGTGTGCAATCTGTTTGTTTTGGAAACACGTTAGAAGCAAGAAAAATAATGTTTTGCTCCTTAGTTATAAAATTTGTCAAAAAATAAGCTGTGAATATCTGCAAAACTGCCCATATCTGCCAATATTGATAATCAACTTTTTGTGCAGTTATCTGCTAATACTGATATTGTTCCAATAATATGATCGAAAGCATTGATTGTTTCATTTGTAAATTGCTTTTCTTATCAGGAAGGCACAATATTATTGTCATGATATCTGTAATAGCGTTCAATAGCATAAAAAGTTGATCAGCAGTATCAAAGGTATTGCATTTTTGAAGCTAGATATCTCCTATGAATATCCCCTATGCATATATGACCCATTATATTGGCAGAATGTACAAGGGCACTATAAGGCTTTCCTTTAGTATCTCTGACTGCTGACATTTAATTTACAATGTTATATGATGGACCTAAACATTTTTTCTTGTTACAACTGTTTATTGCCTAAAATAACCGCAGATATCAGAAATGAGCACATTAGACATCAGCATCTGTCCAATGTCATGCGTTCTTGGTTCTTATACTGAAAATTATTGCCTAACCCGATAATCTGCTTTAACAGATAAGGTTTGACTTTGATTGTATTTTGATTAATAGTGACAATTAATGCTAGATTATTAAATTAAATCACTTCAATTAACATGTTAATATGTACCATGACTGCAGAGCTAAGCCTGTTAAAATTAATGTCTCTCTAAATATCCACATGTTGACAGAGTTTGTGCTCAGTTATGATAAGAAAATGTTACTGTAAAGTGAGTTTAGGATCACCCCTCTGGGCACATGAGTCATCACCATATGCACAGTCAAGGTAAAGATCCATAAATTGACTTCTAACTATGTAAAATTGACTGTCTGGCACTCGCAGCGTAGCAGTGAACACTGGCTATTACTCACTGGTGGATTTCGTATGCGCAAGCGTGCCTGTGCAATTACAAAGCAAGCACATAAATTAGTCACAGAATATGTCTTAAATCATGAATGCATCAAATACTATCTCTCCCCCACCGAGAAGGGCGTCTACGCTGTAATAGGAACGAGAGTGATGTAGTTGTGCGACTGTGACAACAGATAATCGGCAGGCCTCTCAGGAGAGAAGATGATTCTTTGGGAGTGGGAGTGAACTGAACTTCAGCGTTGTCTCAGTGATTTTTTCTCTTTGCGGCAGCCAAGAGGAATCAGGGTATGAAGCTGTGTTTTGACACCTTAGATCCGTGGAATTTTAAGTGATGTATTTTAGTCCTTTTTTGCTGCACTGGCTTGAAATGTATCCATGTTTTAGAGAATGATGAAGAGGCTGTGAGGGAGCTGATGCCAGGTGACGTGTTACATATGAAGTCAAGTGTAGCTGCAGGATTATCAGTGTTTTATACTACCTGTTTCTGTCTAACTATCTCTAAACCTTTGAATGCAAATCAGCTTTTACAGTATTTAACCAATACAAGTGTAAACCTTAAATTAACAACTGTGTCGTATGCTTATATTTTGCAAGTAGTGGCCTGTAAAATGACTGATAACTTTGAGTTCTAACAGTCAGACATAAATGTAACATGTCTCATAGGGACTGTACCACATTAGTCTTTATGAGACACACACATATATATATATATATATATATATATATATATATATATATATATATATATATATATATATATGTGTGTGTATCCTAAACAACTCTGAATACAGTTGGATTATAATTTTTACCCAGGAGCCTTTGGGCTCCACTTTGAGCTGTTATGATCAAATGCATATGCCTTATCTCAAAACGTCAAACTGCGAGCGTTTGGGGCAGGCAGTGATCCCACATTTCTGATCTCTCTTGTCTTGAAACATTATCAGTAGTATGGAGAATAAAAGGTATCCAGGGGTTATGCAACTCTCCTTGCATGTAAATATGTTGCTGTGCATGCTGGTGATGCCTTTCAACTCTGTCAACATGCAAGAGACATTATCTCCATTACTGCTGGAGAAGACAGCGGCATGTGCATTTTTTCTGGCTCTGCGTCCCCAGAGAACCATGAGCAATTCTGCTACACTACAGACCATCTCATCCACACATGCAACTCTGTTTATATATATATGGGTATTTTATGGGCTTGCGGTCTGGCAAGGACACAGGAATTAGCCTGATCCACATTCATTAACCTCATTCTCATTCTCGAGAGCAACAGTGCTGCAGAACTATCTGTCACCACAGCACAAAAATGATGAATTGGTAATCAGTTGAGAGCTGTCAAGAAAGCCCCAGGAATGCAGAATTTACGTGCTTGTTTGCCCTTGCATTAACCGTTTGTAATCAAATCACTATTTATTGTTGGTTCACTTGGACATGTTTTATGGCTCAATATTGTCATGTGTAGGCAGGGAGACAACAGTGGCATTTCTTTTTATTGGTGGTAGCATTGAATTCTGGGGAGAGGTGGGGCTGTAATGTAGCAAGAGTTTGATCTGTCTTTTTAGATGAATTACAGACTAAGACAATGGTGTTGATGGTTTGTTTTTTAATCAAAAATACTGTTGCCATGCCTTATGCCTATAAAGTTTGTTTACAACAAGTATCATTTACAGTTTTACATTTATTGACAAAGTAACTTCTCTAGATGTTCAGTTTGAATGGAAGTTAATCTTTTAGTACATTCATCTTTTGGAGAATCATGTCTTGAGGAAAAGTCAAATGATAAGGATAAAAATATCTCCACCTAAAAACTGTGTTCATAATTAAATATTGAGTTATTGTTTTAATTCTTAATATTTCAAATCACCGGAAATTTTTATTTATTTTTTCTGCAAAGGAAAGTCATTTTGTTACAAAACTATAGCATAAACTTTGGTTTGTTTTAACTAAAATTCAGCAATGTCAGTTCAAGTAACTTGGTGCATATTTTTTTTCCCGTTTTTTTTAATGCATTTTAGGGCTTTTGTTCTTCAGTCATCTGCTGCTTTATATGCTTTATATTCAGCAGTTGGAGTGCCTCTATTTTTTCAATTTAACATCAAACCAGTCCAATCATTAACATCTAAACATGGATGGATGGATAAATATTTGTCCATTCATTCACCCATCCATCTTTCCATCCATCCTAACATAAGTCATTCCTTCCTTACAATCTTCCTTCTATCCATCTATCCTTTCTTCTTTCCATCTTAAAAGTTTTGATAACTATATGATTCTTTGGTGACAAAGAATTTGTCAAATTTTACTTTTTTTTTTTAACTTAGAAATAGTTTTAAACTTCTGCACACTATATAAATTTTACAAAAATGAAAGCCATTTTCAAAACCGTTTTCTACAACCAACAAATTCAGTATTTGGAAGTAGTATATAGCATAACCACTTTTACTACCTGGCTCAGGGCAGCTCACAAAGAGAGAGGTCAAACATAAATCAAGCCTAATAAGTAAGTTTATTTAGAACAAAAAGTTAAAACCACAAAGGATGGCTGCTTTGGCCCAGCTGAGAGAGAATGTAAATCTCAGTCAGGCTGCCTTTTATGCCTTCCTCCTTCTGTGCTACAGAACAAGAAACATCTGATAAACGCCTAAATGCAACTTCAGACACCTGGAAAAGAGAGACAGGGCTCAGAAATAATCAAGCAGCCAGGATGACAAACTAAGGGGAAATGTGAGGGATTATCACACCACCAAATGGCTGCTATTTTGCTGTGTGCTAGACCCATACTGGTCCATATTTTCCAGCCATGGGTGCAGTGTGATGTGGTGGTGTCTATTTCAAATAAGCAGACCTCCCCCCTCAAGCCTATGATGTGTGTTGGTTGTGATTCATTTTTAATCATTCTTTTACATTTTTAATAACTTCCTTAATGAAAGTGGCGTGCGTGTACAACAAATCAATACATCTGGCTGGGGTAAGAAATCTGAAATAACCTACAGGAATAAAGAGAAAAATGAAAAGACATCTTATAAAATGTGATTGAATTTATATTATATGAAAAATCAACAGGCAGTTAAGTGAAAGTGTGCTTATGTGCATCCTCAACACCAATTAAAAGAATGTCGGAGACATCACCGCCGGGGTTTCCAGCCCGACCTGACCGCACTGTGCACGAAAGAATCCTGAGGAGGAATCGATACGGTGACAGCTGAGCCCCAGAAAATCCAGACTGTATCCTAATTGGGGGGGGGGTGTCCGTGTGTACTGAGAATTTCTCCCACTCACCTAATTGTGCTTTAAAGTTCAGACACAGCAAGCGGTTGGATCGGTGAGGAGTGCTCGGGAGGCCAGCCGATGGGTAGTCTACCAACCTGTTAATGGCTCATGTTTTAAAAGTTAATGAGAGCTGGAGTTAAAAGCAGCATTAGCTAAAGGCTAGGTGGAGCTGAGCTACGTGGATTAAGTTTTCATTACCTCCTCATTAGGTGGGCCTGGGGATTAGAGAGACCCCTGTATGAAATGTAGCATGAAAATATCCAAGCGAGCCTGAGTTAAAGACAGTTTGGAAGCGGGGGAAAGTGGAGGAGTTAAAGTAAGTGATTGAGCTTTTAGCCTTTCTAAGAGTCCCTCCTCAGTTAAGATGACATCGTTTGCTCCCTATTAGCCAATAAGAAAGCTCGTAGGAGCAGGCAAGCCTACTGTTTCCTGAGGAGGTGACTTTGAAAAACTAGATTGGGTCATTAAAAGTAGTCTAAGAAGGCCATTATAATTCCAACACTGCAGTTGCCATTTATTTGCATTGTGAAGTCCCTGGTGTAGTAGTTAAATGTCACTTGCCAACTTTAATGAGAGCAAAGTTAGAAAGTGTGGCCACAGCTGATTAGAGTGTTTTTCTACAGCAGCTCTTCATCTGGTGCTGTGTCCAAAGGAATCATCAACAGTTCAATGTGAGAGACTGCTGGACAATCAGGTCCGCAGCAGGACCCCCGTCCTACTCTCGCTCCCACCATAGCTCTTCATGCAACATAATTACCCTCAATGAGGAAATAGAAGGCTAGTGATCTTCAAACTTGCAGTAAGTGATCTTTTATTTGCTGTACCACTGGGAGGTGCCATTAAAAGTGTCTCTCTGCATGACTTTTCCTCCTGTATAGGCAGCATTCGTTAAAATAACGTTCATGGAGAAAATAAAGCATTTTTGCAAACCTTAATTTTAAGAACTTGTTAGCACCACACTGACTTTTTCCAAGCAATTCAACCCCATTCCTGTCTGTCTAGGAGATTTTTCAGGCTTTCCCGGTTTTTCTGTAGCTCAAATGTACCTGTGCCAAAACTGCACCAAATTAGGTTTCTTTTTACTGCCATGTGCTTGGCCTTTTGGACCAGTAACCTGTATTTTCATGGAAAATAATGAGGGAGTATGATTTTTTTGCTGACCACTCAGCCAGAATAGGCCAGTCTGTTAATGCAGAGGGTGAAAATTCTTCTATATTGGGTAATATTGTTGTGCGCTAGTAGGGACAATTTGGCTGTTGGCAATTAATACTAATAATTATTGAAAATAATTATTAACAATTAGAAATCTTTACTGCAATCAGCAAACCTCAGGACACCACCCTGTCACCAGGGACCGATAGCCAAAATTGACAAAACCAGAAAACCAGTCTCACAAGGTTTATAAAAAAGGAGCTCAAGCACTGACTGTTATGAATCCTGCAATTATCACAAAATATAACCACAATAATCACAAATAACAACAGATGAAATTATAATGAGATTTATTTAAAGTAATAATTATTTAAAATAATATTCCTTATTATAAGAACTATCCATCCATCCATCCATCTTCTTCCGCTTATCCGTAGTCGGGTCGCGGGGGCAGCAGCCTGAGCAGGGAAGCCCAGACTTCCCTCTCCCCAGCTACTTCGTCCAGCTCCTCCCGGAGGATCCCGAGACGTTCCCAGGCCAGCTGAGAGACATAGTCCCTCCAGCGTGTCCTGGGTCTTCCCCGGGGCCGCCTACCAGTGGGACGTGCCCGGAACACCTCACCAGGGAGGCGTCCAGGAGGCATCCTAACCAGATGCCCGAGCCACTTCATCTGGCTCCTCTCAACGCGGAGGAGCAGCGGCTCTACTCCGAGCCCCTCCCGGATGACCGAGCTTCTGACCCTGTCTCTAAGGGAGAGTCCGGACACCCTGCGAAGGAAACTCATTTCGGCCGCTTGTACTCGGGATCGTGTTTTTTTCGGTCACGACCCAAAGCTCGTGACCATATGTGAGGATAGGAGTGAAGATCGAGTGGTAAATCGAGAGCTTTGCCTTGCGGCTCAGTTCCCTTTTTATCACGACGGACCGGTGTAGAGTCCGCATCACTGCCGACGCCGCACCGATCCGCCTGTCGATCTCCCGGTCCATCCTTCCTCCGCTCGTGAACAAGACCCCGAGATACTTGAACTCCTCCACTTGGGGTAGAATCTCATCCCCGACCCGGAGAGGGCACTCCACCCTCCCCCGGGTGAGGACCATGGACTCGGATTTGGAGGTGCTGATTCTCATCCCAGCCGCTTCACACTCAGCTGCGAACCGATCCAGTGAGAGCTGTAGGTCTCGGTCTGACGAAGCCAACAGGACCACATCATCTGCAAAAAGCAGCGACCTGATCCTGAGGTCACCGAACCGGAACCCCTCAACACCCTGGCTGCGCCTAGAAATTCTGTCCATAAAAGTAATGAACAGAATCGGTGACCAAGGGCAGCCCTGGCGGAGTCCAACCCTCACTGGAAACGGTTCTGATGTACTGCCGGAAATGCGGACCAGGCTCTGGCACCGGTCATACAGAGAACAAACAGCCCGTATCAGGGTGTCTGCTACCCCATACTCCCGGAGCACCCCCCACAGAATCCCACGAGGAACACGGTCGAAAGCCTTCTCCAGGTCCACAAAACACATGTAGACTGGTTGGGCAAACTCCCATGCACCCTCGAGGACCCTGTGGAGGGTATAGAGCTGGTCAATAGTTCCACGGCCAGGACGAAAACCACATTGCTCCTCCTGAATCCGAGGTTCGACAATCCGGCGGACCCTCCTCTCCAGTACCCCTGAATAGACCTTCCCAGGGAGGCTGAGGAGTGTGATCCCCCTGTAGTTGGAGCACACCCTCCGGTCCCCTTTCTTGAAAAGGGGAACCACCACCCCAGTCTGCCAATCCAGTGGTACTGCCCCCGATGTCCACGCGATGTTGCAGAGTCGTGTCAGCCATGACAGCCCTACAACATCCAGAGCCTTGAGAAACTCCGGGCGGATCTCGTCCACCCCCGGAGCCCTGCCACCGAGGAGCTTTTTGACCACCTCGGCGACCTCAGCTCCTGAGATAGCAGAGTCTACCACAGAGTCCCCCAGGTCTACTTCCACACTGGAAGACGTGCTGGTAGGATTGAGGAGGTCTTCGAAGTATTCTTTCCACCGATCCAGGACGTCCCGAGTCGAGGTCAACAGCGCGCCATCCCCACCATAGACGGTGTTGACAGCACACTGCTTCCCCCTCCTGAGACGCCGGATGGTGGTCCAGAATCTCTTCGAAGCCGTACGGAAGTCGTTCTCCATGGCCTCGCCGAACTCCTCCCATGCCCGGGTTTTTGCCTTGGCAACCACCGAAGCTGCATTCCGCTTGGCCTGCCGGTACCTGTCAGCTGCCTCCGGAGTCCCACTGGCCAAAAAGGCTCGATAGGACTCCTTCTTCAGCTTGACGGCATCCCTCACCGCCGGTGTCCACCAGCGGGTTCGGGTGTTGCCGCCACGACAGGCACCGACGACCTTACGGCCACAGCTCCGATCAGCCGCCTCAACAATAGAGGCCCGGAACAAGGCCCACTCGGACTCAATGTCCCCTGCCTCCCCCGCCACATGGTCGAACTTCGCCCGGAGGTGGGAGTTGAAACTCTTTCTGGAGGGAGACTCTGCCAACCGTTCCCAGCAGACCCGCACAACACGCTTGGGCCTGCCAGGTCTGACGGGCATCCTCCCCCACCATCGGAGCCAACTCACCACCAGGTGGTGATCAGTTGACAGCTCCGCCCCTCTCTTCACCCGAGTGTCCAAAACATGCGGCCGCAAGTCCGATGATACGACTACAAAGTCGATCATCGAACTGCGGCCTAGGGTGTCCTGGTGCCAAGTGCACATATGGACACCCTTATGTTTGAACATGGTGTTTGTTATGGACAGTCTGTGACGAGCACAGAAGTCCAGTAACAAAGCACCACTCGGGTTCAGATCGGGGGGGGCCGTTCCTCCCAATCACGCCCCTCCAGGTCGCACTGTCGTTGCCGATGTGAGCGTTGAAGTCCCCCAGAAGAACGAGGGAGTCCCCAGAAGGGGCACTCTCCAGCACCCCCTCTAGGGAGTCTAAAAAAGGTGGATACTCTGGACTGCCGTTTGGTGCATAAGCACAAACGACAGTCAGGTTCCGTCCCCCCACCCGAAGGCGGAGGGAGGCTACCCTCTCGCTTACTGGGGTGAACCCCAACGTACAGGCGCTGAGCCTGGGAGCAATAAGTACTGCTACCCCTGCCGGCGCCTCTCGCCATCGGCAACTCCAGAGTGGAAGAGAGTCCAGCCCCTCTCAAGAGGACTGGTTCCAGAGCCCAAGCTATGTGTCGAGGTGAGTCCGACTATATCTAGTCGGAACCGCTCGACCTCGCACACCAGCTCAGGCTCCTTCCCCACCAGAGAAGTGACGTTCCACGTCCCTAGAGCTAGCTTCTGCAGCCGGGGATCGGACCGCCAGGGTCCCCACCTTCGGCTGCCACCCAGCTCACATTGCACCCGACCACCTTGGCCCCTTCCACGGGTGGTGAGCCTATGGGAGGGGGGTCCCACGTTGCCTTTTCGGGCTGTGCCCGGCCGGGCCCCATGGGCGCAGGCCCGGCCACCAGACGCTCGCCATCGAGCCCCATCCCCAGGTCTGGCTCCAGGGTGGGGCCCCGGTAACCCGCGTCCGGGCAAGGGAAACTGGGATCCAATGAAATTATTCTCCATAATGGTCTTCGAGCCACGCTTTGTCTGACCCCTCCCCCAGAACCTGTTTGCCTTGGGTGACCCTACCAGGGGCATAAAGCCCCCGACAACATAGCTCCTGGGGTCATTGGGGTACGCAAACCCCTCCACCGCGGTAAGGTGGTGGCTCCAGGAGGGGCTTATTATAAGAACTAATATAATTAAACTAACAAAAGTAAAACATTAGTTACTAACTGCAACAGATCAACACACCTGTAACAACAACAGCCTTAGTGACAGCATCAACTGCAGCAGCAGCAGTAGCAACAGCAATATATAGCTGGGATAAAACAATAACAGCAGTAATACCAGCGATGGCAACAACAATCACAGTAGCAATAGCAATCACAAATGGTGAGGTATATGTGTGTGTGAAGGTGGAGCAAGAGGAGAAGAGAGAGGGGGAATGGCGAAGAGGTCGCGTGAAGGGCCTGTCTTTGAGGGCCAACATGGCGGCAGAGTGACTTGTGTTCCATCCTCACTGGAGCCAAGATGGCGACTCACCACGTGAAGATCGACGCGAGGTCCTTGAGCCCCGCGTGTTACTGAGACAACCTCTGTGTAACGGATTCAAAATCACACAGTCACCTAAAGAAACCTTTGATGTGTGTGGTGTGAGAGAGATGTATTGTGTGTTAAAGTGTGTATGTGTGTCATTGGAAAAGAGAGAGAGAGAGAGACCCAGAGAACAAGGAACAATCGTCACCTGCAGTTGATAATTAAAATATCACTACACAATAACAGAGCCAGTAAAGCAAAGTTTACTCGGTCGGGTGATGGTCCTTTAACTAGTGATATTTGACTTATGAACTGGTCATGGTGGACGACCGACAATACAAGATATGCAGCACAAATCAAATCAGGTCTCACTAGCACAAAAATAAACTACACGCTACACTAATTGTCTCTGTCCAGACAAGTAAGCCTCTTACTTTTGTTGCTCCAATCCCTTGGACTTGAATGGAGAAAGGAAAGAATAAGCTTGCTGTTTAACTACTTGCTTGTGCCTGTCCACCTACGTCATCAACGCTTTTGTGTTTATTGAACAAGCAAGAAACTCATGTGGAAGTGCCAAAATTGTAGTTCCTCAAGTGTCCACTTGGGACTGGCTGCAGGAACCCTGGAGATTATATGATCATGTGCAAGGAACAGATAGTTTTTACAACCTAAATAAACCTAATTACAGTCTGGTTCAAAGACAGCTTTGTTCTTACAATGTAATACATCTCAGTGCTCTCAGAGCCTTATTGGCACCTGACTGTCAGCACATGTGAGCATGAGCCCTTCTACAGTGGCCAGTAGCCACAGTCAGGGCCTGTGTGATAGGAAAACTTCAAGGTAGTTTTCTGCAAAACCAAGTTATAGCATTATTTGGAGCAAGCCCTAGTACCATCTCCAAACTGATGGCCAAGTTCCATATAACTGGGGTTGTCAGAGACAGGCCACACATTAGTGGAGAGGATTTGACTAATTTTTCATGGGAGCCACCCACATACTGAGCTCTACTGCACATTTGAAAAATGCATGTTCCTTATAATTGTGGCACCATTTTAAAGGGAAATAAACTGGCTTTCCAACTGTATAAGATTTATTGCAATGTTACATTAAAGAAATAATCTATGAAACACAAATTTCCTTATTTTTTGCTACTTTCAGAAGTTTTTTTGTTTGTTTGTTTTTTTTTAACATAAGGGAGTGTAAACATAGCCTTTCAGTCTTCAGAAATGAACATATAAACCTGAATTTGACCTCTTTAGGACTAAATATGACCTCTTTAAGCTTTAAATATGTTTGACACCAATACAGATTGTATAATTATAAAACGTGGAAAAATATTTGACAACTGTACTCGTGTAAGTGTTCAGAAGAAAAGGATGTCTTAAATTTCTCAGGGCAAACTGTAAACTTGCAGCTGCTCCAGTGTTTCTGTAGTACATGATGTGACTAACTAAGAACAATCACCGCCTCAAGCAGTAAATCAAAGTGGTACCATGTTCCACGCCTGCACAATTCCACATTCAATCCCTCTGAGTTTTCTTGCCCGTTTGTGTGACCTGTCAGGGAGAAAAAAAAAAAAAAGAAATGTAAAATGTGTGAAAACAACCCTGAGAGGTGTGAATATAATCTGAAATAATGAGGCCTGTATCATATGAGAGGAACAGTCTGGAGTGACTGCGGGTGCATCCACGTCATTTGGATAATTAAAGCAACTTACTTTGACATTTACCTCACGTATGTGAGATTCACATTAACAATAACTGACACAGAGGACGGCCTCTCTGATTGCATTTATGATCAAATAATTGCGCTGCTTTATTTCTGCTCTGATATTGTAATTCCACCATCGACTGAAACTGAAGAGAAAGTGTTGACAGGAAGGCATTTTTACACCACCTATCATACCATTATGCTCATTATATCATTATCCTTGATGTTTATCCTGTGATTATTAGACGTTAGGTGCTGTGGTGAGGCATGATTTCCTCTCACCTTCTCTCTCGTAATCCATTGTCTTCCTGGAGCAGACAAAGGAGTCGCTTCTTAAAGACGCAGCTAATGCTGGCCCCTGATAACTTCTTTCCTCTAGCTCATTGAGGGAGCACACGTTCACTGTGACACCATTTCAATGGCTGATTTCCCTCGCTGGCCAATTAAGGAGCAGCACAAAGGAAGTTAGTTGGAGTCACACAACTGTTTTCTTTTCTGTTGTGAGGTGGAATGATCACCCACAAGCTCATGAAACCAGATTACAGCACAGGAGAATCCATTTAGGTGACATGGAGAGCAGAACAACAGTAAGGCATTACTAACAAAGGAGATTAGGGCTCAATTATGCACCATATATCATTTAATTATTGCTATTTCAATGGGCACATGCATGATGGTCACAAACAGGACATGTCAGTCAAGAGATGGAAGCATGTGACTTCTTCTGTGTTGGTAGATAAAAAAAACAAAACCTCTAGTATTCTTGTTTCCCTGATCTGTCTAAAACACAAGTGTCTTACACAAACCCTAGTTCCAATTAAGTTGGGGCCTTGGAACAATAGAATGATACACTACAAAGACATTTAATGTTCAGTCTGATAAACTTTATAGTTTTTTGCAATTATTCTCTCATGTTGAATTTGATGCCTTCAGAATGTTCCAGAAAAGCTAAGACAAGGCATGTTTACAACTGTGTTTCATTACCTTTTCCTTTTACAACACTCGATAAGCTTTTGGGAGCCGAGGAGCACTCATGACCTGTGTAGGTGGAATTCTTTTCCGTTCTTTCTTAATGTACGATTTCTGTTGCTCAACAGTCTGGAGTCTCTATTTTTGTCTTTGCAGGGATGTCCCTGAAAAAGATGTTGCTTGGATTTGCAGCATATTGCTCCAAATCCTGCTTGTACCCTTCAGCATTAATGGTACCTTCACAAATCTGAAGTTACCCATGCCATGGACACTAACACAACCCCAAACTGTTACAGATGCTGGCTTTTGAACTCTGCACTCATAACAATCTGTACAGTCCATTTCATGGTATAAAAAGGACACTGTTTCACTGTTTGGCAACATAAGAATGCTCAGGATGGCTTAGGGGCCAACTGCGGTCCCTGATCCTCTTTAAGTCCCAAAAAATAGTGGTAATTTGCAGTGTTAATTTTCACAGCACTTTTAATTTAGTTTTAGTTTTAGTCTTTTGCCTCAAATGTCTTTTAATTTTAGTCATAATTTAGTCATCTAAATTGTTTTAATTTTAGTCTAGTTTTAGTTTAGTTTAGTCAAGAAATCTACTATAAATTTAGTCAACTATAATATGAATTGTAAAGTGTAACATATTTTTTAATGTTTCCTTGAATTTCTGAAGTCATATTTTACACTTGAATCCTGCCATCATGAAGCCAGGGCAGTTGTGATTGGATGTCCCTCTTAACTCATCCAACCTTTCCACACAACCAAAGTAGCTGTGATTCCTAACTTGTCTCTACTTTCTACGTGACAAAATTAGGTCTGATTGGATTTAGTCTCTGTCAAACATTTAGTCCAGTTTCATTTGTTGACCAAAATGTCAGTTAATTTAGTTTTAGTTTTATGTCAATGTACTCTTGTTTTTTTTAGTTAAAGTCTAGTTTTCGTCAGGGGAAAAAAGGTTGTTGACGAAAACTGTGATAGAATAATTAGTTGACAAAATTAACACTGGTACTTTGGCCTACATTACAATTGAAGGCTTGAGGCTTCGCAACACAGATTGCCTTTTTTTTGCAAGTTTTGATTGACAAAGAAAATTGAGCCAATTAGCTTCAAGCACCAAGGAACTAAAAGATAAACAGTACTCATAAGACCTGTCCTCAGAAAAAATTGAAACAAAGATGTTTTTGCTGGTACACCAAAAGTCACCAGTTGACATGGTCACTCGTTGAACTGTAACATGTGCATCATGCTCACTTAACACAGTGAGCTTGTGTTAAATTGCAAGTTAAAACATGGTGCTGGTCATGAAGAACGGATGCAGCTTTAAAAATTGTTAGAAAATGGTTGAAGATTAGGGTCTACAAGTTATAGATTGAAAGTTATTTTTCTGTTAAGTTTATCAAGACACATGTTGCTCCTCCCCCTCCTCCTCAGCAGATTATCTCTTCTTCTTTCCTCTGTGTTAGTGTGTGTCAGAGGGTTTGGATAAAAATAAAATAGTGGTCAAAAATCAAAATGCATGATTGTTCGGTCAGAGCTTTAGGATGTATGTAAAAAAAGAGACTGCAGTTATTGCAAAAAAAAATCACAATATCAGCTCTTGTTGGCAAATATTGCATTGTCATTTTTACCCGTTATCATCAACCTTACTGGAAAGCATGCTCTGATATTTGCAGATATAAAAAAGACAGATTGATTCATAGAAGAGGATTCAAATTTCTGAAGAGGAAGCAGATGCAGGAATATATCTGTGCTACTGAGGGTGACTCATGCAAAAAGCTCACAAGGAGGTCTGTTAATATTCCAAACTGTGAATGCCAATTATCGATCGTTATGCATGTGGGTATTTATCATGCATTGTAAACCCCAGGGTAATTAAATGCGAGTGCTATGCTTATGATAGCTATCATCAGTTTCTTTGCCAGAGCGGTCAATCATTCTATTAGAGGCCTTGCTGGAGCTCTGTATGCTACCAGGCCAGTGGCAACGCAGCGCCTCAGGCTAGCAGAACTAATTAGAGGGTTGCCCAGTGGAATTCTATCAGCGCCGTGTCCAATCCACCCAGCCCATTTCTGCTTTTTCGTCCCAATTTTCATCTTAATTTCAACACGCCATACGTCTGTGTTTCTCTTAATTCCCCCACCTCTCTCTCTCCGGGGCCATCCAGCACATTTACTTGATATGACTGACAAATGGGAAGCCACATTGTAATTCAACAGGGAGCATTAGAAGTGAAGTTTGTGAATTCATGCTATTCTTTCATGGCTCAGGATATGACTGGAATGTTTCATTTCTGTAATTGCAAGGGGTTTCTTTTTTATTGCTGAAAATGTCCCTGCTGCCATGAAAAATACCTTTTAAGCACTTTTTCTTACATGCGTGAATCAAAGTTCTGGAAAAGTATCTTGATAAAATGTGACCTTCCTTCCATAGAAGGTATGTGTTCACAGAGTAAATGCTATTTTTTATTTGTTTTATCAAGAATTCCTTTGATTGCAGTAAGTTTTGAACAGCTAATGGGTTTCTTTACTTTTCGGGTAGTCAATAGATGAGTACTTTCTTTGGATGCAGGACATCCAATTATTCATAGCCTTGAGTTGCATCTACAGAGGGTTTGTTTTGGTTGAAAAAAAATAAAATCCAAACTCCTTTCAAATAAAATGTGATTTGGAGCGAAGAAAAGAAAAGGAAAAGGTTGCAGAATTACAGAAAAGAAAATGAAATTCAAAATATCCAACATTGCAAATAAAAGCTTACATCTGAATCCATATACACTTTTTAATGGTTTTAGATAAAAGTATTACATCCTCTGCCCATCTGAAAATCCCCAAACAATAAAAATTTCTCCTCTCCTCCCTTTGTTTGATTCACCTTTCAGAATGTGTGCTAATACAGTCCATTTGAAATATTCTCCTGATGATGTCATTAATAGATGTTTGATCAGCCAACAGGTGGCTTCATGTTTAGGCATATCTGTACAGCCACAGTAAACATTAGAGCATAGAGTTGAAAGCTCCATCAGCTTCTGTCTGCCTAAGCAGTTTTTCTTCTGAGCAGAGCTAAAACAGAGGGGATTGTAGACATAAAAAATAACTTTCTGTGGGACTTTTCAGTTAATAATATGTTCGACAGACACCTGACACCAGAATAATCATGTTGATAAAGAGGCAGATATGGGACCTTTTACTACTGTTTCAATCAATGTTGTGTACATGCAATGGCAGGGTAAAGATCTTCTATTCAAAGTTTTCCCCTCTTTGCTATAGCACTTGGCATATCTTATCTAATAGTTACTTTTGGATATTTTTAGGTTTACCAATCGGGGCTGGAGGTAGATTGGCATAGAGTTGTCAGTGGCTCAGTCTTGTAGTGCGCTTTCCCAACAATTGGAAGGTCAAAGCCAAGCTCTAGCTGTCACATGTTGATGTGGCCTTGGGCAAGACACTTGAGCTCAATCTGCTGCCACTGGGAGTGTGAATGGGTATAAGAGGGCTCGGATGAGGTCACTAATACTGATGGACAACTTATTCAGCACCATCAGTTAATGAAGAGCTAATGGGTATAAATGGGTAGATGTAAAACAATGTGAGAAGTTAGACTAGAAAGAAGACTAGAAAGGCGTCGTATGAGCTAAAGTCCACTTACAAATTTAGCACATTTGCTTCCATCTTCTCAAAGTCTACAAATTTTTGAACAAGTTTTCTGTAGCCTGAAATGAGGACTGTGGTAAACACAAGCTTAGGGGCGCACTCATGTAAGATTTACTTGCATTCCATAAAACATAATTTCCTTGCTCCTCAGTTCTCTGCTAGCCTACACTGATTCTGCTCCAGCCTCAACCAAGCCTGAACACAATTATATTCTCACATCAGCACAAGTGCTGCCTTAAGGTCAGCTGAAGAGAGAGCACAGAGATCATGACAGCAACCTTACCGACTTTATGGCTTGTTTTGAGTTTTTTTGGTCAGATACATCCATCTAACACTCTGCCATCAATTATATTTGTCGGTTCAAAAGAATATGTTGCGTCACATTTTGTCATGCACCAGTGCTTGGGCTTGTACCTCTTTCATCCATGCAGGCATCACTGAACTGCACCATGCTGGACTTTGGGGTCAGATGTACATATTTATGATATATGTTGCCTAATATAAGTCAACTTTTTCTCCAACAACAGTACTCAACTGAGCTTTTAAAGCTTTTTCATCTCTTACAAAAGGCTGTTGCTAACAAGTGGCTAACTAGGACTGCAGGGTTTGTCAGGAACATTGAATGTCATCACTGAATATTTAAACGTTGTTTTGGTGACACTGAAGGCAGTCAACCATGCTGTAGCCTGACAGAGTTTTATTTTCATTTTTGCTGCTTAAGTTTAGGCTTTAAAAATTATGAAAGAAGTGTACATTTGTAAATATAATCATGAGCAAAACATGGACGTAAACGTTTTGCCACAGAGAAAAAAAACATCATCCCCCAAAGCACTCCTGCACTTTATATGCCAAGGTATTGTCAAGTTTGCCAGTGCCAAAGTGTGTATATGAGCATGGACAAATTGACATCTTTGCCTCATGGTCTGTTCACACTACTTTGTCTTGTTTTGATTTCTAGGTCCTTTCTACAAATTTTTGCTGTTCAGCTTCTGCAGTACAAACACAGTTGTGTCTGTGCTCTACACCAGGGTTAATTTGGAGATGACCACCAAAAAACCATTATCTATAGTTTAGGAATGCATAATATTATCAGAACAATATAGATAGGCAGATTTTGAAATTTTTGCCAATATTTATGTATGACATTTTGTCCTTTCAAACTGGCCATAGATGTCCCAGAAAAAGGCTTTAATATTAGCAGAATTTACAAACAATGATTTACCACATCATCACTGAATGTTAATTTCCATAAATCAAAATTGCCTTTTAATAAAGATTTTTTTTTTGTTTGCTTTTCTTGTATTTTCAATACAAATGGACTGTAACCATTAACAGAACAGAGTATTTTATTTTGATGTAGGCTTTCTGCTCTTACCAAAAATATCTGTATCTCTATTGGTACTGGTGATAACGAGTTTGGAAATATCTGCAGATCAGTTATCGGCAAAAATCCAGTAAGTGACTTGCTTTGACTTTGTAAGATTTCAGTTGAATTGACAAACTTTAAATGTTCTGTTTTGGTCGGACTAACTAAATAATTTGACCCCTTTTATGTAGGCATGCTGAGTGATTTTGTTCAAGAAGGAAGGTTTTCCTAAACTTTGCCAAGGACCCTTCTTAGCAACTTTGTTAAAGACCACTCCTCAACTTACAAAATGAATTTTATTTGCTGTGCATAATGATATCAAATGAAAATATCAAATATACAAGTTCATCAGACAAAGACTAATTACTGTTAGTAATTATTGATATATAATCTTGTTATTTATTGTTTTATTCTCTCTTTTGTTAACAGTCCTTTGTAAAATATGCTGGTTACCTTGTAATAGATTATTGAATTTTGAGACAAACAATGTCGCTACTTTTTAGTAGTTCAGCAAATCTGATAAATCACTGTCACTAATAGCTTATAGTAGTCTTTTTTTTTCCACATATTTGCATTAGGAAAAAAGACAAGGATTTCCAGTGTGCAGCAATCAATAAGTTAAATCTAAATATTCATATTAAAATGCTATCTCACAGAATACAAACCCTCTGCTCCACTGGTTGATCCAAATGTGTGTGTTATTGTGTATGTACTATTGTGCTATGACATTATTTTGAATGAGGCAATCAAACATTTCTGTGCTGATATTTAAAATAATGTATTTCTCTTTATCTGACTCCCTCTAATAGTACTTAAGACACACTCCTTCTCTCTCATCTCAATGACTTTAAACTAAGCACTACAGATGGCCAGGACATTTGTAAACACACACACGCCCTCTTTTTTCATGACTGCTCTTCGAAGCAGGCACATAAACAGTGAAAAACTTGCCTTCTTATCTTGATCAGTGTTTGATCCACCACCATTCTCGAGCTCAGCCATCCTTCAACAGTACACAAAGAATTACTTTCTCAGCTAGTCACATGTTAAATTTAAAACATTAGACTGAGCGCTGCTGCTACAGTAATTACACCCAAGGGTTCATTCAAGCACGGCTCCTTTTATCATGTATGAATCACTGTTTTCTGCACCTCCAGACTTGTATCATATGATAGCTGTATTGTGTGGCCTGACTATCACTTTATCATGCAGATTATTATGCTCGAAGTCGACTGTATATGCCCGATAGCAATCACCATACTTGTTTTCCTTTGATTTGACAGACATGCAGACATAAAAGCAGAGTGATGAGTGTAAAAGCAGACAGACATAAAAACACATAAAGAAAATCACACCGCCAATGAAAGCGAGAACAAAAAGTGAGCAATGAAATGGGCTCGATTTAGATTTCTGTGTGACATGAGTTGTTTCTGTCAGTGTCAGGACTACAGGCCTCCTCTGGGCTTTAGGGATAGTTCTATAAGCTGCAAAAGACGGATAATTGGTTATTTTGAGTAATTTTTTTTTTTTGAACAAAGCTCAGCTGCTGCAGCTCAACCTCAAGTAAACAACACACCTTGGGAATAGCCTCTGTTCTGCTCCATCTCATGTCTGTAGATTCCAGGCTGGATGTGTGTTTTTGTCAGGCAGACGTAAAGAAATGGACACACTCTTTTTAGCTCAGATGGAGCATTTTTGATTGCCTCTCATCCACAAATCCAGATCAAGAGAAATGCAGAATAGTTGTAAAACAATCTAGTGTATTTGATTAAAACATGAGCAATAATTGTTGCCTGGATACGATAAAATGCTAATTTATTTAAATCAAAGACTTTATCGTAGTGTGTTTACCTGAGAGTGCTCTCTATAGCCCCCGTACAGTGCCCCATTTTTGCAAGTAGCAGCTGCTTGTTGACAGTGTTTCCAAAATGTCAGCTTTCCAGAAATCCTTTAAGAGAGAAAAGCATATGTTTGACATTTTCTGCTTATTTTTAGCTCTTTTTTTCTGCCCTGTTTACCCTCTGGGGTTTGCAAGGCTTTCACAACACAAGGCTATAAATGGCCCAACACATAGAGAAACACACAACCATCAAAGTTAAAACAGCAAGAAGAACAAAAAAATACATATAAATATGTAAAAGCCCTTCTTTGATATAAAAGAACCACACATATCTGAGTTCTGTGTTTGCACCCACAGTTCATACATAAACTAAATTACATTGTAATTTGAGGCTTGTTATTGTAAATTATTGTAAATGGCTGATTATGCTAATAGAATTTATTAAAGCTCCTATGACTTTTTTTTTTTTTTTTTTTTAACTGGTTTTGAAATAGAATGAAATGAAAGGGATAACTTGGTCTTTTTAAGTGGGGCTGTATGAGGTACGTGGCATTAACTTGAACATTAGCCACAGTGAGGGAGATCAGTTCTGTGTCTGTACAGGAATAGTTGACACATACGCTAAAGCCATATATTGCTACACATGGGGCCACCTTGTTAGCGTAATTTAAAGAGTTTAAGTTGAAAACAAGCCACAAAAGCAGTCAGGTGATTGCACGCTTTATCTAATATATTGATTTACAACAACTTACTTTTTGTTTTGGCAGTACTTTGGTGCAAGGCACAGATGATGGGAGGATACTAGCAGCTTTTATATGTGCCTCTGCAGCTTACAGCTCTCATAATTCAGAGCCTACCTACCATAAGTAACATTTATACTTGTATGGACCAGATTTACAGTTTTACAAACTCAATGGGAAAACCAGAACTGAATGAAAGTTTTTCTTCAAAGAAAGTTGTAATATCAAATTTGTCTCTTTCCACAAAAATGAAATAAATTGAAAAATGAAGGATCTTGAACCAAATGATGCCTTTGTGAGTCTTTCTGAAAATAGAAAGCAATAAAAAAATACTGGCTTATTCAGGTTATTAACTAAAAAAAGACACAAACCATGGTTTTGATGATAAGTTGTCATGTTGAAAACACCCTGTATGTTCATTGCTCAGGGGTAAACTGAGCTACAATTACACAGTCAATCAGAATTGTTGTACTTGATCAGCAATTTGTCGATCAGTTCACCTCTAGAGGAAGGACATGTTGACTTTGTCGTATACCAAAGGCAGTGCCAAAAAAGTTGCAGTCAGTAAATTAGATATAGGCTGCAGTCACCCTATGTTGTGTTTGTAGCTTGTTTCCACTAAAACTTGTGCAACAATATGTAGCTCTATCTCCTCTGCCCACAACTTCTGTGTAGACAGTGCTTATCTCTGTCGCTGTGACTAATGTTCAGGCTAATGCCATATACATCATACAGCACCACTTCAAAAGTCCTGAACAAATTTTCAATTAAGGAAAAGTAAAAAAAAAAACAGCTCTCTACTTCTGTCTTAACTGAAGATATTTTGTTGTTGCCCTACTGTTAAGCACCCGTCTAGGGGGTTGGTGTATAAGATATGAGAGGAAAAATAAAGGAAGATCCCTGCTCGGTCCCCAATGCCAAACACCAGACCAAAATTGTAACTTACACTATTTGTTACAAAGCAAAGGAGAAGGTATTTTCAAAACAAACTGAAAAGTTAGTTTTAAACAAACAGGGTAAAAAAAACAGAAGGCAACTAAAGCAAACCAAGGAGACACCCCAAAAATAACCAATACCAAAATGTACACACTAACAATTCCAAGTTAAACAAAGTTATAAAGAATAGTTTGGAGGCCCAGAGCGATGAGGTGCTGCTGTCAGAAACGCCGCCATCTGTGTGCTGGCTGAGACTTTTTGAATTGACAGCTGTCAGCTGTTGGGCCAATGGGAGGGCCTCTTCTCTCTCCGCTAAACCTGCTTCTCCAGCCACAGGAGGCCGCCTGAATGCAGACAAAGATCCTTCTACCAACAGAGCCCCACAAATATACAATAAATAAATCACAATGGATATGGTCAGGGCTGTAACACTTTTAGTTTCAGCAAGATTTTGATTCAACTGCTCTGTGTTATGGAGCTCACTCCTTGGCATAGAGTCCTGACTTGACCAAAGAGAGCACCTAATCAAAACCTACAAGTTCATTACAGAGTCTTTAGACTGGGAAACAAACCCCTGAGTTGAAAGACCAGGGTGCAGCGAACATCTTAATCTGCAGAAACACTCTCTGGTGTCCCCATTTTGACCCTCCTTTATTAGAAACAGGCTCCTACATGAACATCTGTCAGCACATCTGCTTTTGTCATCTAGTTTTGTGTGTGATATTATCCACAGTGGATCCTGGTCTGAAGGGTTGCATTGTTCTGTTGCTGGTCTTGGCAAAGTTTACTTCCTGTGAAGACATTATCTCAAGTAATTACTAACTTGCTGTGACTGGGCCTAACAGTAATGTCTTTATTACTTCAATGATTAACTGTGGGCAGTGACAAAAATCAGATTGTAATAAAACAGATCATCTACCAGAAGAAAGACATTTGTTGACGTGACATATATTGTCTGTAGTTCCTAATGAGAGAGGAAAAAAAGAGCCGTTTTAGTCCAGTGATAACTGTTAATATTTCATATCTTTGATAAAAATGTATTACTGGGAGCAAAATTAAAGCATAGTTATATTTTTCCTCTAAACTTTTACAAGTCAGCACTTCTGTGCCTTGTAGTTTTTACACGATGAAGCCTTCAGTAGTGTCATGTTGATAGCATTGTCTTATTATTTTGTAATGAATTATTTGGATCGTAATAAAAATTTCTGTTTCTGATCTTTGTCAGCTTTTATTCTCAAAATGCAAAAGGGAAAATGTAACATTTCAAGTCTATTTCTCATTCTTTCTGATAAATTGCCAAACACAATGTATCTGAATCATTTATTCAAATTGTTTATGCTCTTGTAAATACAAAGCTAAGCTCCGTTGGGGTTTTTGAAGGGAAAGTGTATTCTATTGATGCACTGATTCAGCATTAATTATTGGTAACATGTGATAGACAATTGCTAAAACATGATACCTAACAAAACACAGCACCTATGATACTTTTCTTACAACAGATTCTCTCCAGCCTTGGCCTCCAGTTCTGCCATGTGCAGTGCAGAGATGGTAGAATGAATGCAGATTTGTTGGCAACATGGCATTGAGCAGTGCTTAACTGACCAATTACCTCAGAGACGACTTGTCAGAGTGGACTGGGCCCATGTGAAGAAGGGATCCTTAAAGAGGCAGAAACTCTTACAGAGCCGATTTATGGCCATCCTCCGTATCAATTGAGCTGAACACCATGGCTTTGGGAAAATGTATTTACTGTTGACATGTACAGTGCTTTATACAACCCATTTTCAAAGTTTCCAAACTATTAATTCGATAAGTAACTAAACCCTGAGATCACTTTTTTCAGCTTAAAACCATGTTTATGGGTACATTTTTATACTGTCTTAACACCTGGGACCCAAGTCTTGACTTCTTAGCACAATATACTGTATGTGAATTCGACACTTGCACAATTGTGCTCGATATATGCAAAGTGACTGCCCTGTCCAGATTGAAATACAGTTGATATTTCTGTTCAATTGTCAGGTCAAGGTAATATGCATGAGGCCAGCTTTTGTCTTCAGAAAGCTCAGTGGCCACCTACCTTTTTTCAAAACTGCTAATTGCAGTGTTAGCAAATGATAGTCAAAATCTTTAGATACGGTCAGCCTGCTCAAAAAGATGAGGTGTTCTTGTGACCCTTGAGGACTGTTTTTGTGAAGATGAGGTTGAATTAAAAAAAGAAACAAAAAATGTGTTTTGTACAAAAGTATTCTTCCATTGAAATCCTGTGAAGGAACAAAAATATCATCAGATTTAGTGGTATCAAACAATTTCAGACATTAGTGGGTAACAGCAGGCAATCAGAGACATTAATGTGACTTTCAAAAACCTTATTCTCAGTGTTGTTTCAAGCCATAATATTTATGCACCAGAGACATTTTTCATCTTTAGCTGTGAATAGTGATGAGAAGAGATGGGGGTATGAGTTGAGTCTGCTCCATCTCCAGAGGCAGTGTCAGAGTTGAAAGAAAAATGAGAGGGGAGCATGCAGAGCTAGCAGGGGAGCACAGCTCTGTATGGGTGCATGTCTGAGTGTTGTGTATGTGAGTTTTGAGCTGCCTCATTTTGTTGAGGTCCTGCTCTGTGAATCAACTCAAATGTCAATGTGTCTCAGCATCGATATGAACATCTAGAGCCAGAATAACAGCACCGTGCCAGTGTGGTGTCTGTGATGTGCTACAGGTATTTCTTCAAATTCAAAGATAGATCACCTCAAATGAAACTCTTGGACTTTGATTCGATTTAAAATGAATGTCAAGTAGTTATTCATTGTATGAAAGTACGTGCTTTTATGAAACGGGTAAAGATTCAGAAAATCTGATTGTTCAAATATGAAAGCAAAAAATGACTATATTTTCTACCGCCATTCGTTAAATTTTTAACAGCTCGCCTCTGCCAAGGTCATAGTGGAAATAAAGATAGCAGTTCAGCCAGACATACTTTTCACTCCAAACTCAACCATCTTCTTCCTGTCAGAACTTCTGGTGTGCTGCACCTGGAGTACCACCAAAGGGAACTATCCTGGAGGACATGACCAGGTGCTGATCTACCTCACATCCTGGCTCTTTGTGTTCTGTGGAGATGTTACAGTTCAATGCCTGAGCCCCCCTGACTTGTCAAAGTCATCACCCTGTTGTTATGCAGCCAGGCAACTTATCTTGGAACATCATGCTGCCGGAGTTTTGATTCTATTTATTTTGTGCTATTTAATTCTCAAATCAAAACCTGGACCAAAGGTGAGCTCCAGAGTTCAGTGCTACGCTGACTAGTTTAGTATATGAGTTGGGCTGAAGTTCAGAGGTCTTACAGGACAACAACATGGACTTATCTGGAAGGTAATAAGTTAAACTGTGCATGTAGGTAGCATAAAACATTTCAGACCATATTTTATTCTGTGCCTGAGTGTAAAATGGCACAACAATTCTCATAAAACACACAAATTAAAACAAGACTAAAATACAAAAGGTCCATGATGAAAGTTAAAAAGTTATTTTAAACATGGACCATTTAGAGAGGAAAATGCAATGTTTATAATAAAATACTGCATTAGAAAGTACCATTATCACCAAAGATGAAGAAAGCACAACCAAGCAAGTTTAAATTCAAGACCATCCTGATTTCTTTGACAGTAAAGGTGCAATTTTGGAGGAGTGGGTCCCAGAAGTGTCAGCAGTAGGTCAACTCTATTACAGACAGGTTTTTAGAAAAGTTGTGAGACAAAATCAAAAGGAAAAGACCAACATTTTTGAAGAAATGGTTTTAATTCTTCATCAAGACAAAGCGTCAGCTCACACTGCCCTCTAGTTAAAGAATTTTCTGACCCAAAAGCAATTCACAGAGCTCGATCACCCTCCCTGTTCTCCTTGTGCAGCACTGTGTGACTTTTTCCCTTGTCCGAAGAGCTAATCTGTGCTCAGAGGAACACGTTTTGAGTCTGTGCCTGGAATTAAGAAATGAATGACAGAGATTCTGAGACAACTGTCTTAAGAAGACCCACTGCACTGCTTTGAACAGTGGAAGAATGCAGTACTAGTTGATGCAGAGGAAGAGGTGTTGAAAATTATTCATGTTCAGTAAAATTGAAGTGACGGCAAAACTGCTTTAGTGTAGTTTTTTACTAGCCATACCTTGTACATTTCTCCTCGTTGGTGTCTTCAGTGTAATACATCATAACAACCCAAACATCGTATAACATATGGTTACATGATCACCACTTGTTTTTCTTTCAGCTTGGATTTGAACTTCTGACCACATGACATTTCAGCAAACATTAGTGGGCCACTGGTCCATCAGTGGTTGACATTATATCGTAAAAAATATACAATTGAGGGGAGCTGTTTGTAAGGCACTTAAGCACCGTAGTTACTGCAAACTTCTGTTTCTCATGTACTGCGTATTTGATATGTGATATGATGCTCTTGCTGAGTTCTCCCATGCTGTTCCTCTCAACACTGTAATCCAATGTGAAATCACTCACTGAGATGTCAGCACTGCGCCTTTACAGACATGATATGCAAGTACAGACTCATTGTTGTGGCAGGGCTTCATTATGTCACTGCTGCAGAAAAACAGTCTGTAAAAGGCTTTAAATACAAACTCTGATTTACTGCTGCTGATGTCCCTGAATGGGCAGTCAGCCTAATTTTCTTGTGGAATAATTATATGATATAATGAGGCATTTATTCTCTGTGAGTCCTGTGTGATACTGTCATCTTGTTAATTAGATCACTTTTAGATATGTACTTTAGTATTGGTGTGGAAGCTAATTAATGACTAAGTTTCTTACATAAAGTCTGACCAGTAATGAACACACTGTCAGTCCTGTCCATCTTGAAACTATTATATAGATTATTAAGCGACTCAGTCTGACCAGCGCCATTTCAGATAGACCTTTGTGCCTCCTCTTACATAATTGCTGACTTATTATCATGAAGGTGAGTTCAGTTTACTTAAGCTTTGTTTTTACTTTTATTCACATGGTGTAATTGTGAGGTTGAAAACTGAGAAGGGGCTTTTATAATTTCCCCAAAAAAATTCATTAAAATGTTAAATTTACAGGCACTAAATCATCCAAAACAAGCCTAATTTGAGTTACAAAACTTTACATTTAATGTTGTGTACATGGCATGAAACATATGTAGTTCATAAGAACCTTACTTTGGTATGTTACTTGATTTTAGTGTAAATACAGACTCTGGCTGCCACATCATTGACAAAATAAAATCCAAGTTCACAAAAAAAGTTATAATAACAAAGGCAGAGTGACATGACCTTTTCATATCCTTTCTTATTTCTCTTTGCTATGTTATATTGTGACTGTATTAAATTGAGTGTACATTTCATTGCATATTAACGAGCCACAAACCCCTTTTTATCAGAATCAAAATCTAAATAATTCAATAATCCTTAAGGGAAAATTTGGTTGTTTCATCAGCTCTAATACACAGTGTAGCAGGAGAAATATCAGATGAAGACATTAAAATAAGATAATAGTATAGCAGTTCAACAGTACATTTAACAGTAAAATTTAGCACTGGATATTGCATTTGTTTGAAGAGAAATAAAAAAAGTATACATCAGTATATTGAAAGTAATCTGAGCACATTAGAGCATGAATAAATATAGATTTTACCCCCAAGACAAGCCTGTAATGTGACACACAACTTCGGTGTACATAAAAATTAAAGTCTATGTGTGTCCATTTCATAGTGTTGAAGCTGTAACTGACTGTGTGGTTTGAATCTCTTGCCAAGCCAAGACTGAGAGTATAAAATTTCCTGATTTGGTTGCTGACAATGAAAACATCTAGATAATCATGAATGTAAACCTCCTTCGTGAAAACATGTTGGAAATGCAGGTTTACTAGGGGTGTCCCGATCCAATATTGATATCGGATATCGATCCGATATCAGCAAAAAAACAAATATCGGATGATATCGACCTGCATCTAAAATCTCCGATATAAGCTCTCCGATACAAGCAGTCCATTGTAATTTATTTTTTATTTATTTAATTCAGTTGTAGAATATGCTTATGTTTAAGTTAAACACAGTGGTTATTTTGGAATTTAAAAATACATGTTTTTGTTTTTATTGGATTTATTGAGGCTACTTTTCAGGGTCTTCTAATTTAATTTCTATTTAATTGTAGTATATTCTTATGTTTAAGGTTAAAATCTATTTAACCTATTGGTTAATAACAAAAGGGTCAGTTTTTCTCATACCTACTATTGCTGACTACTGTTCTCTGTTTGAGTAATCTTACTGCTTTGTATGTGTCAGTCCATACTACAAAATAAGTAATAAAAGTATGTATGATTCCTGCTGATATCGTATCGGATTAATATTGGGATCGGCCAGTACTCAAGGCTGCGATATCGGTATCGTATCGGAGGTGAAAAAGTTGCATCGGGACACCCTAATGTTAACAGTTGACAGATTTTTAGATGCGATTTCAGGGATGCACTGAGCTACAGTGTTTTCAACCACTAAATTTTGGACTTCAAACAAGTGAGTCATAGGCTAAAACACAGATTGAAGCAGTTGCCCAGGTTATTGCATTGCTACCTTAAAATGAATTTTGTTCATTTGTCTATGATGACGCCAACGGCAAAGAAACACTCTCATTTTATATCTCTGATATTGGCTGACATCAAACTTGGAAAGCAGAAAACAACATTATACTTTGTGACTGTAACTTACCTGCATCATAAACACAAACAGCGCTATACAGGGTATAACATCGAAAGGGCAATGCTCATAACCAGTGTGCAGAGCGAGCTCTAAATATTCTGACCTCAACAGAGTGGTGAATAGATTTTTGAAGGCCAACCAGGAAGTTAGCATTGTGATGCTTCCCTTGACTAAAAGTCTGTGGGATTTAACCCGGTGTCCTGGGATCATTTCCAACAATAATAAGGCCTGTGGCAAACAAAATTCATGGAACCTACACTTTTTCATGATAATCTCCACAAACTGAGCTAACTTTCAGGGACTTAGGGCTTAAACGTTATCCGCCAAAATTAAAAAATACCATTAAGTTATGGTACAACAACATGGCTGCTCCTCTTAGAAGCAGCTACCACACTTCGAACTCAAAACACTTTGTTTATACCTCGTGTTTCTGAATTTTCTTGGAATAGAATGACCAGATGACTTTGGTACCCATAGCTGTGGCTATAGTGTATGTAATATTGTTCATTAAAAGGCTTTCCAGCCAATTGTGTAGTCCTTGTCAGCTGTTCATTAGCAACCATCCTTTTAAAAACACAATAACACAAATTCAAAAGCAGAGCAATATCAGACGCATTTTATGTGACAAAATGAAACACTGAAATCTTGTATGCATGTCCTCACCATGGTCCTTATTTCAGGCATCTATCCAAAAGCTATCCTAAAATCCCATACACTTTCAGCTGTGGGAACTGTGTGTGCTAAAATGCTTAATCACGTCTAAGTTTTTTGGACTCATTCGTGCAGCACTTTATCCTTGTCTATCAGAGCATACAGGTTATGTGTAGACCATTTATCCTCTTTCTAATTTAGGATTCGATTTCAGTGTTAAATGTATGATGGATCAATTTGCTTGAGCAGACATGCAATGGCAAATGCTGGAATAACTATCCCTGCACTTAAAGCTCTGTGCTTCTGTAAGCAGTAAACTTTAAAAGCAAAAGTGGAAAAAGTAATTTCCTCAAGCAAAGAAAGTTGATTCACTCACTTACAGAGTCGCACCATCTTGATATTACAGGCTATTTCATAAAGAAAAATGTATAAGGAAATAAACCAGCACTACTACCTCTTACACCTACCTTATTTCTGCTCTGTCCATTTTCATTATCCATAATATGTGATTGAATATTCCAGAGGGGTTATATCAATCATTCAATAACATTTCCATTTAGACATGCCCGTCCCATATCTATATTCAGTAAATTAAGTATTTCTCCCGAGTTAGGATGAATATATATATTCATAAGAACATAACAAGGATGTGATTGAATCGACTGTCTGCCCACAAGCGAGTGAAGAGTAATTGCACAGTGTGCAGTCACTCACAGTTCCATCCCTGTGTCATTGGCTGATATGAGCATGTCAATATGCTATGACACACACCGTGGCCAGTGTCAGGGTGATCTCTACAAAGTGTCAACTAATTCATGAGTAAAATGAGGTTGAGTGGTTTTAATGTTACAGATACCTTTTATCTTTTTAACTCACCTGTTATTTGTGCTTTAAAGGCCAAGGGTGACGATGTGTCAGATAATTTAAGTCCAACAGCATTTTGAGCATACATATAAACTTAGGTCTTAAGCAGGGATGGGAAACTTAGGCCAGCGAGAGGACCATGTTAATGGCGCGACCAGATCTCATGCGTCGGATGCGTTCTGGGCGACTTGGTCGCATCTTTGGAAATATGAGGGCGGCGCCCCTGTTGCTGCGGATGGGAACTCTGGGGTCGCTTTTGATGGGGAGCAGGTCCCTGTGCTACATCGCCAAAGTTGAAATATTTGAACTTTTCGGGCGATGTTGCACCGTGAGAGCCAATCAGCGTTGTGTGGGTGCGTGAATGACACCTGTGACAGACTGTTTTTATTCCAGTCCACAGAGTGACAATCTATGTCTGTGTGGGGAACATTAGTTGGTGGGTACATTATGTCAGCCTAGACGGACCACAGAAAACTCACAGAAGATGTTGCTGCAGGGCCATCAGCCGCAGTGTTTTGTGGTTGGTAGGTAAGTGAAAAGGATACAGTTGGAATAATGTCAGCTAATATGTCCTATTATATGATATATGATATGATCGCGGTAAAACTCAAGCAGGCGTGACGTCACTGAGCAACGCCGACGGCGACAAAATGAGCTATGAACAGGCGACAGGACTTGGGTTTGCAACGCGATCTTGGTTGCAAAGTCGTGTGCAGTGTGAACCCACCTTAAGACTGAAAGCAGTAAAGTAGGATGCGAGGAAGTCCCACCCAGTTTTTCAGTAACAAAGGAAATATACTATGTTGAATGATGCACTGAGATACTGAGAAATCGGGCCATTAAAAGTATTAAAGCAGATGTCGGTGGACATCTTTACACAAGCAATGTCAATGCTGGAATGTAGTCAAAAACCTGAATAGAATTATCAACACAGTTGTTCAATGTTTGGAATGTAAAAAGGTGCCTTTTCAGTTATTCTGTTAAAAGATTTAATGTCAGCTTATAATTGGTAATTTAGTCTTTTCCCCGTGTAGTAATGGAATAAAAATGTGAAGATATGGTGCTTGATTTTGTGATGTAGCTGTCACAGACTAAGAGCTCTTTAACTGCAATAAATCCAAGGTTATATTCAAGTTTATCAGGAGAGTTTGGCATGTTATTCATTAGAGGGATTCACAGTGCAGTTGTTCTTTGATTTGACTGATTCATTTTCTATTTTTTAAGCTAAGAATGTTGACACATTTGGTCCCATTTAATTTGTGGAAATACAAAATTACCAAAAAGATTTTTTCTATTTAGAAAAGGTTAGCAGGAGTCACTCTCTTAGATAACTTTGAAAAAGGGGAAATTTACCAATACAAAAGCTTTGTCTGTGCTATAAAGCTCTGATGGTATTGACCTTCACACCTTAAAATCAAACTCCTACCTTTTTTGTCAGTGCCAATACAAAAAGTTGGAATAAGTTAGTATAACTTTCTTTGATTTAAACTTGAAGTTTTTTTTCAAGTTTAAGTTTTTTAATTTGTTACGAAACCGCATACTTAACCGCCAGACCACACAATAATAGCAAAGTATAAATGTGTAAAATGATGATTTAAAGCTGTGAACATGAAGCACTTAACAGTTCTGCTAAATGAATTGAAACTGTGCCCCCTCACTGGAAAAACAATATTCTATTTACTTTTGAAAATGATACAACCTGACAGCGAAGTAGTTTGTATCTTTTCCATCAATTGGACCGACCAGATCCATAAATATGAGCCACCAGAGACAGAATCACATTTATTTATCACACGTAGAAAGTTTTGAGCTGAAAAGGTGAGATTTTCTTTTAATGTTGCATATATTTAGCTTTCCAACACTGCAATTTCTATATGTGAGTGTAAGTGTGATTGTATTTCACATTTCTAAATTTGGTTGAGTTAATGTTATTCAATACACTTACTTAATAGCATTTCTTCAAAGTTAGATTGCATATGTAAGTGGTAGAAGGTTGTGCTGTGTTGTCTTTGTCCAAAGCAAAACCTGTCTATGAATGGACACACATTAAATTAACAGAAGCATGGAGACTGGAGATCAAATATTATGCAAAAATAAATATTTGAATAAAACTAAAGCAAATATTTTTTTTTTAAGTTTTTAGAGCCTTTTACAAACTCCAAATCATAAGAAATTCACTCCTCTTCCTCATTTGCAGTTTGAAAAATGTCCCCTAATTATATCATGAGGGATATACTAACTACCCCCTATAAAAGACACTATGAGTCTGAGTCGGGTATGTGGCTCCAAAGAAGGGGACATATCAAGGCTTGTTTGTGCTGCATCTTTCAGATTCTTTTTTTATTACTGGAAATTAAATAAGCAGAAAAAAGGCTAATCAAACCTTCAGCAGTTTTTGCAGCTGTACACCAAGACAAACTATTCCAGCATGTATGGCTGTTTCACACTGGAAGCATTTTACTTGTGTGAAGGCAGTGGCGAGTGCATTTAATATCCATACATTTTGTCAGATGCCTTGGTGTTACAGCACAAGGTTTCTTTCATAAACCCAAGTGCTGCTGTGGCTTGAAGTTTGAGCAAATAAACCAAATTCGATACCCTGGAATGATAGCTAAGTTAGCAAGCAAAACAGCTGACTGTAAAAACAATCTAACAGTTTTGCTCAGTGATTCACAATTTTCTGTCTTTTCATGTTGAAATCACTTTTATCCGGATTAATGTGGTGTGTTTCGGGTCAAGTTTTAGATTTTGCTTTACACAGAACACACACACAAAACATGCATTGCCTTGTTTATCTCAAATTTACATAAACATACTGAAGATTTTATTAGTCAGTGGGAAGGGACATTAAAAAGAGCATAATTCTCTATTCATAGCAAGGAGGAAGAGGAAAAAGCCTGCTCTCTCCACAATCAAAAGCCCCTCCAGAGTGAGATCACAAACATGGCGTACTGTATTTGTTTTACAGCTGAATGCTAATTGGAAACACTGCAAAAACTGCTTCCATGTCAGTCAAAAGCCTGGTTGGATGTTTGCTTTTTCCCAATTAACAATCACTATAACAAGAAAAGTTCTCCCACAGCTCAGTCACTAAAGAGTAATAAACTCAACAATGACAATAAACTTCAGTTTGATGTGTGTAGGCTTATTACCTAACTCTAGAGCTCAGGGTAAGTATACCGTGCTGTAGTAGCTATTCTGCTAAGTGTTATGCTTCAGATAGCATCATTTAGGCTGTGGCTATAGCATTAACCCAAATATCACACAGGTACTCAAAGTATTTGGATATTTAAAATAAACACCAGTGTTTGTATCCAGGTGTAAGAGGGTAAAGGAAAGTGAAAGCACTGGAATGAGAACTTCAGAATAGAAAGCAGAGAAGTGCTCAATCGACTGGCTCATAAAGTGCCAGACATCTCATTAGCAACAATTACTTATGAAACAGAAAATTATGCAAAAGCACTCAGCACGAAATGACTTTCTCACATACACATACAGACAAATCAGCAAACTGTGCAAACACCTCAAAAAGTACAGGGACACATATTCCTGCTTTGTGCAATAAGAAGGTTAGCCCTGTTACTAATTATGACACTAATTCATTATGAGAGCGAATTAGAGCCTGGCCTCTGCTGCGCCCAAACTCCAATCAGGCTGTAAATGAGGCAGAAAAAAGTGGGCTGAACCTGATAATGGAGAGACTCTTCAGACATGTGGAATCCAACACCCGCACATCAGGAACTCAGTACTTCAGAGTTTTTTGTGAAAAAGGACTCTGAGTTTCCAACCAGTATAAAGTATATTTAAGTTCTGCAGCCTCATCTATTGGTGTGTATGAAGTTGTACAGCCTGCCTCATATACTTACTTTTATTTGCCGGTATAGTTGTGTTAAGGATCAGGTGATTGAAAAAAAAACACAGAGGCTACATTATTTTAACCCCGAGCACAAGACTGTTGAAGCAATAAATTTGATCCTGTGGACTACATGAAGTGAAGTTGAAATTGATTTTTTCGATAAAACAATCTAAACTTTATAAAGTTGTAAAGAAATCTGTTGAAAGGTTGTGTTTTTATTGTATTATTTTGCATGGATGTCTGCCCATGACAAAGCAAAATGTTTATGTTTATGTTTGGATATGATACAATTCATTTAAATTACCCCTATTTCCAATTAATCCCCATAAATTCCCATAATTCCCATGAAAATTCTTCAGCTCATAATATTTCCAAATGCCACAGATTAATTTTCCATGAAAATTCTGGAAAGTTTGTGGAATGTCTCCAACCCTTTGAAACCCTATTTTAGAACTCTGATTATTTTATACCCCATAAACACATTTCTGATCTGAAAATAAAATAACACTTCTATTTAAATACTGGTATAATAAGGACCAATTTAATTTGTCTGCATTATATAAGAAACTACCCAAATAGGGTATAATTTGGAGACTTTGGGCGTTGTGATTTGAGATTGTCAAACATGCATAGGAATGAATGATGAAGAACTGCAATAAAAACTAATATGCATGAAAAACTACCAAACTAGTTGAAAGAAATAAGGGAAGCCACTGTAATGATACTTCTGGAGATTAGAGGGGTAATAAGGAGGCTTGAGCTGCTTTGTAGGTAGGGGGAAATGAAGGAACTGATTTCTCAGGTTGGGGATGTGCGTAGTGATATTTGACTCATTGAGTTTTATTATTACCTCTGCCTAGGAGGTTATGTTTTCGCCAGGGTCTGTTTGTTTGTTTGACTGTTAGTAAGATTACGGAAAACTACTGGATGGATTTACATGAACATTTTACCAGAGCTGTAGTTTGGTCCAAGGAAGAAGCCATTAAATGTTGGTGGTGATACAGATATTGGTCTGGATTCAAAAAATTCCCAAAATTAAAAAAAAATCCCATAGGCTAACATTGGGCAGAATTTAAAAAAAATCATATCTCTGCTTTTTGCCAACGGATTTGCTTCCAATTTTACTGGATAATATGGAGTCCATGTCTCTATCATCAAGGCAAATCTCATCTGGATCCAATCCAGACTGATGTCACAAAAAAACATTGAACTTTAGAATGGGAAACCCCGTTGACGACATTCAATAATTCATATAAAATCCAAATATTAAGTAATGTTCCCAAAACTTGTTGTGTTCATACAGGATAACAACCTCCATGAATGTGCTGATTTTGGTCTGGATCCTAGCACTATTCTGGATCTGGTGATCCAGAATTGTATCTTTCACAGCGGTTGTGGAAAAGCCACTGCTGGAACTGAGCTGATTGGTGGAGGTCTGTGCTCTCTGGGTGCTTTTCTAGTGTTCATCTGTTGCGAGTCAGGGTGGGGTACAGCAGCGCTCATGGAGACAAGAGGCAGAATACGCCAACACATAAGACTCTTGGATACATTGAAACACTCACAATATTGAGTGTATTGGGCATTCCTTATGCTATATTACTAAGTTGTACCCTCTTAGCCTGAACAACAAAGATTCAGGTGGGACCAGGTGGCTGCTGGTCTAAAACAACCAACATGAGTCCAAAGGAAAGTGAGCTGATTGCTTGTTGAATGAGGCTGCATGAGCGTAGTGAGTCAAAAAACATCAAGCCTCTACGAAAGGGATATCTTTTCATTTATTTGGGAAGTTCCAGGAAGTCCTGCCATGAACCAATAATCTTCAGATGGTAATATAAACATGTGCTAGCTACATAACTTCTCATACACAAGCCATGACTATATTGTAGCACACAAAGTACGAATTAAGGCATTTACTAATTATGTTTAACACCTATTGTTTTATTTTTACTCAGAGCACCTTGAGATTATATTACACATTTGCCACTGTTAAAAATGTACTGTTATGATATAAGAAATCAAGACATTCAGGTGCTGTCCGCCCCTGTGTGAGTAAAAGTCTACAGGAACATTTAATAATTGAATAAGAGACTGCAGGCACTGGGACCTGACCAGACAGCTGTCACATATGATGAATTTTGTCCCTCACCTTTTCTCCTCTTCTATTTCCAGTTAAGATAGATACAGCTAGGACCCCAGAGAACTGTGGCCTTAAAAGAGACTATAAAGTGAAAAAGTAGTGAAATATCCTAGAAACCAACCTTCCCATCTTGTCAATTGTCCTGCGCCAAGGGAAGCATCTTTTCTGGAACTCCTCTTGGCCATACTTTGACAGCTAATTAACGGGATGATGAGTGCCACAGCGCTCTGATGTGACTGAGAAAAATTAAAGATTAAAGAGGAGATTATGTTCCTGTTAATATGATTTAGTTTGATCTTCTCACACCTTAGTCTTTTAGGAAAGTCCATTTCAGAAAAGAAAGAGGGCAACATCAACATCTGGGGAATTCAAACTCACGGTTGCAAAAAATAGGGTAAACACTTTAGGTACTGTACTACAGACATTACATCATACAAATCAAGCAATATCTATTGATAGTCAATCTGTTTTTGCAATATACCAATTCAACTTAAATGCTAAGATTCTTTACATTTATAGCAGGCCTAGACCTTTTTCTTTATATGCTGCCCATTGTCAGTCCACTGTAAGCACTGTGCTTGGCACCATTTAGCAAAGAAACAGTAACAAGTGGAAAGAAATTCCTTTTTTCAGCAGGAAGAAATCTTGAACAGGACCAGTCATGACGAACAGCCATCTGCCAAAACTATGACGGGTTTAGTGGGTGTTAAAGAGAGAGATGCAGCAATGGGAACTGATGGAGATGAACAGACAGAGCAACACAACAACACACAACAGTAATGAATTGAATATAGTTTTGGCTACAGGGACAGTATTAACACTACGGTTGCTATCACACTTGATTCAGTTTGTGGGTAAAATTGCAGCATTGTTTAATTTTCCACTTGGTTTGGTTTGCTTTCACACTGCACTTTCTGAGGTGGACCAAAGCCTGTTAGATGTGTAATCTAGTCTCCACCCTATAGTTAAATGATAAATGGACTAGAGCTTACATAGCGCTTTTCTAGTCTTTGACTACTCAAAGCAGCTTTACATCAGATAACATCTACACATTCACACCCATTCACTCTCACAGTCACTCACTGATGGTTTGAGTTTCTATGTTAGTTATCCATCAGTGGACACGTCGCTATGTGACACCCAGAGCTGGGCTCAAACCTGCAACTCTCCGATGACTGACCAAGCACACTATCAGACCGACGCCCCAAGTTGGGCTGTAGTTGCGGTCGTTGTTCCTGCAATCTGGTCAGAAATACACAACTGGCTTTGAGTTGTGAAGTTTAGCGTGAAATATTCTGGGCCATACAATAAAGGTACGGCTGCATGCATATTGACTAAAGTGATGCGTAACCCCCTTCCACATGGATTTGTAGACGTCAACCTGTTAGGCCAGAGGCTGACGGTGCTGTCAATGCCAATGTTAACCACTCTCTGCTTGAAATTGACAGTGGACACTATGTTACTTTGCTTGCTGTTGTTTTTTTTTTGTTTTTTTTGCCAGATTCAACTGAAAATTCACTGCTGTATGGTATACTTGTCTTGTTTAGTCCTTGTTTGGATGGATTGCCTCCACGAACCCTTGTTTTTAGGAGAACCAGAATTCTGTGTTCTTTGGTTTGCACCAGAGTTCGTGTGAGCCTTTATACCAACCCAAATCAAACAAACTTTCCAAGAAAGTGAACCAGTGTTCATGTGGTCCAGACCAAACATGTTATGTGTAAAGGCAACCTCAGGGACTGAGTGTCCCATGATGTGACAGTGATGGAAGAGTGTAATATTTTAGGCATAATGCCACAATCTGAGCTCTTTATGGTGTGAAGGTGCCAGTTAGTGAAATATTATGGCTTACATAAAGGAGAAGGTAACATGAAGTATTGAGACAATATTCACAAACATGAGAGTGAGAGAGGTGAAAAATAGTCATGTTAGAAAAAAAATCATATAAAACACAAATAAGATTTAAATGAAGCCTTGCCTGAGTTTATTTTGATACCATTTGCAAGCTATGCCATGAATTGAAATATACTTTTCTGTGATTTTATGACGAACTTCTTTATGTTAACAAGACACATTGATGTATTGATATTCAAAACATATCTGTGAAGCACTGTGTGTTTGTGGACATTTTTATTGGGCTGTTACAAAGCACCAAAAGCTGTTGTTATGTTTTGCATTATAAAAATGTTCACTCCGTCGTACTTTTATTGTTCTTCTTTTGCATTTTTCCTTTACGATATTAAACATGAGCTGGCATCATCATATTATTTACACTCTGAGGAGACAGGGTAAACAAAGAGTGGAGGGAAATAAAAGATTCAAGCTAATTTTCCCCTTTTACCTCTTCTTGTTTCAATCATTTGACCAACAGTCACACAAATATCAGGCTTATCGACCTCCAGAACCTCTCAGACTGAAGGAAATGATGAAATCAAATCAAATCTCCAACGAATAGAGGTTGATTGATGGCTCACTGGTAGTTTTCTGAACCGTGCAATTCCGAGTGAAATCAGATAGACCCTCCACACAGTCTCTGGGTGAGTCCATAGCAGTAATTTGCACACTTGATGAGCTGTAGAGGTACCTTGGGACTCTCAAGCATGCATGCCGCCAGTCGAGAAAGCATTTTTTTAATACAAATGGAGTTTAATAAACTGTTTAAATGTTCATTATATTTCATTCATTAGCTCTTTGTTCTTTTTTATTTTTAGTCATGAAGGTTATGTAACTTTTGCACATTAATTATGTTGGTTCAGCTAGCTGTGATAAATTGATTGATTGAAAATAAGTTACTTTGATTAATGTTGGCTTAAAATATGAATCTCAAAGTTGATATAGTGTTGATAATATCATATTTTTAAGCCAATATTTTCATCTTTAGCTATACTCTTGCTACATATTCTGTCATTTTGCCTCCAGGAGCAGCTCGCCTGAGTGAGCTGAGCTAATCTTGGGTGATGACTAGAAAAAAAACATTATATAGGCCTATCCTGCACGTTTAAGTATGTTAGCAAGAGGAATGAGCATTGTAGAATTCATGCATACCATTGTCATTATTGAGTCTGTATGTCATTTCTTGTTGACTCTTTTATAGAAAAAAGGCCTACGCAAGTTGTCTTTGTCAAGAACATCAAACACATAGCACACTCTTTAATTAATGCCCTGCTGCCTTAACAAATGTTTCAGCATGTTTCTGTTATTTTCAACCTTTCCTGAGATCACACATCCACAGTTAGAACATGTGTGCTGTTGGCCTCAACAGTCAAAGTAAGCTGCCCTCAAAACTGCCTCAGTCTCCTGTGCACCAGTTTTACGTCATAGTCTTTTGTTGTGTGTGCTTACTGCCTCTTAAGAGAGTGTGAATTTCCTTTTACAAAGAACTCAGTCAAAGGCATTGATGAGGAAGTTGGCGACCAGTTCAGTGTGTATGTCAGCTGGGATTTCCTCCAGCCCCTGTGACCCCAACAGGGTTAAGTAGGAAAGACAGTAGATGGATGGTTGGATCTACCCCCAATTTGTAGTATTTAAATCATCGTAAAGTAAGGTAAAGTACTTCTTTTTTTTCTTTTTTTTTTTTGGTTTATTGTACTTACTTACACAGTTTGCATTTGGTTCTCAAAGGATCATAGTTAATTATGTGTACTTTCAATTAAAGAGCATGACAGAATACTTATTTTAATTAAAACATCTTAAATGTAATCACAGAATTACAAATCTGGCTGCATTGAAATATGTTTGTCTAAACACACAAATTATTATTTTCTTTTCATTAGTTGACCCTATTGCACTTCAAAATAAGACCCTTAAGCTCCTGTTCCTATCCCATCATGCATTAAGGGCATGTTTTACATTATTATTTGTACTGTTTTATTTGTTTACATTGCATAGGCAAATCTAAAGATTCACATTAAATTATATGTTTAGGAAATTCGAATTTGGTATTGTGGTAAAATGTTGAAGTCCCATGCTATGTTTGTTTAAGGGTTTTGATGGGCCCTGCATGGCTGCAGCTCAAGTGTTGGAAAGGTTGTCCTGTAAAATAAGTTTTTAAGCCCCATGTGCTATCCTTAATTGATGTAATTTCAACAGATAAGAAATACACAAACACCAGATTAAAACCGCTTCACTCGGTGCACTTGTATATATCTGCTCTCATATTGCGGGTCAGCGCCTTAGTATACTTTTTTAAGGCTTATAATCATTCAGTTTTTGTTCAAACTGTGATATACTCATGTACTGTTACACAAGTCTTACTGATTTAACTATTTAAACATTAAATTCAAAGCATGAGAACACCAACAATCAGCTATGACCTCAATAATGCAATTACAGGTCAGATACTGCCTTTTGAGCTTGGCAATACAAGAAAAGTGAAGAATCAGAAGCTGTGTAAAAGCCAACTTCATGGCAGATATGTTCAATCTATTCACATTTAAAGGTCAAGGGTAACTGTTGACCTCTGATTTTTCTTCACAACATTTTAAGATATTAATGACTGACTTCTACTCCTTTTCACTTTGAATTTCCTCCTAAAAACTGAAGAGAAACCTTGGCGTGCTTTTTTTGCTCAGTTTATCTGAATTTCTTTGCAGCACCTAGGTAAACTTTCAAAGTGACTTTCAGTCAAGGCTACCTCCAAATGTTATCCGAGGTTTGGCAGCAGAGTTCCCTGACAGGTTGTGCCCCTGCTGCCTTGGTTGCCGCCTGGCCCGTTGTAGCTCTGTGTGGTAAAAGCACTTCTCGGTGCTGGCGTTCCTGTGGAGAGGCTGTGGGCAGGGGGCATGGGGGGTGTTGTTGCTTATGTTTGTTGTGTTAAGGTGAGAAGGGCTTGGTGGAAATCCTTGAGTCTGGCGATGGGTCATTTCATTTCCCTTAAAGAATCTGTAAACATCCAGCTGGTTTGAAGCTGAAGTGACTGACGAGCCGCAAAAAGCAAAACAGAGCTGACACTGCTTTGACACCGTCTCCATTTCAAAGTTGGATATTTTGACATCTTATGTAACCCATCAATACATAATTTGTGATGGCATTTCAGTGACATGTTATGCATTTTTAATATGAAGTAAGTTAAATATGCTGCTCACCAAATGACAGAATATCTATGATAAATTTGGAGTTGAAGAGCTTATTGATTACAAATCACTTTAGGGTAATGCAGTCTTATTTACTGCACACCATAAATACAACAGCACTTCAGAGTGCTTCCTAGAGTTTAAATCAAAGTTTGTACCATAAAGGGTATCAATACAGTAATATCACATTAGAAATTAAATGTAAGAAAACATTTTAAGGGGGGTTGTATGACTTTTAAATCAGAAGGGAACCAAAAATCAAAAATATTTCATTGAGCTATCATCTTAATGGACCAATTTGTTGATGTAATTTTGTGAGTTTTGATAAAATAAAACAATAAAAAAAAATTCCCACACACATTCAGACTGCAAAATTTCACTCAGCCTTCAGCACACTGCATAGCCCGCAAATTTCTGAAGGCCATGCAGTGTGCTGAAGTAGTACCCTAACAAGGAGGCATGCTGGCAGAAAAGTAAAGCTCTGACAGTTGATCTGTTACAGTATTAAATAGGCGTGATACAATAAGTATCATGATACATGAATGACAATATGATATATCACCATACATAGTTATACCATAAACAAGGTGATACTTCACAATTTTTTTCACCAAAGTCTTTTTTTTATTTTTTTGTTAAAGCATTAAACAGTATTGTATGCATAAAAAATTCAGTAAATAATCAGTGTTGTGGATATAAAGCATGTTCCCTGGTACATCTGTAAACTTTATAGGTGTCCCATTGACAGAAATATTAGCAATAATTGTGACAGAAAGAGGGAGACTAAAGTGGCTAAATGTATGCTGCCAACTAGTTGCTGGAGACTGCAATAGAGTACAAAATAAACCTCCCACATTTTTATAAATTCTTGTAACATAAGATATCACAATGTTGCACTAGAAATATTAATACAGTACAAATATTGCAGTATCTTGGTCCATCTGTATTTTCTTGCACCCCTGGTAAACAGTCATCCTGAAGCTATGTTTTCTTATGCTTTTTCACTTGAAAGTCAGATTGCTCAGAGCTCTTGGTCCCTTTACAGCAGAAATGTAAAGCCTCCATGCTGGTTCTCTCCAGTTGGAACGTCTGGGTCTGTAATCGAAGGCCCATGCAGTAGTGCCAATAGCTGTAGTATCCCACGTGTCCACTTGGAGGTGGCTGCAGAAAAATGACACCTTTATGATTGTATGTGAGGCAAAGATGGACTATACGGCCTTAATACACACCTTTAAAGCCTGGTTCAAAAAACAGTTCAGTCTGAAACTATTACGCATCTGTGTGCTCTCACTGTGAGGAGGATGAATTGTTTTTATATCACCCCTGTTTTTCTTTAATAGAGGATTTATTGATTTTAGAAATGCTGTGTTGCTATTGGTCAGACAGCCTTAAGTCCTGACTAACACGGCCTTTCAGTCTGTGAGTAGATGGAGCTAAAGTTTGGTTGAGATTGCAACCAAGCCAGTGCTCTCAGCACATGCAGTAAGGCGTTCCTAAGGCTCCTCTGACATGGCTTCGTCCAGCTGTTTTGGTTCTCTCCCGTATATTCGCCATCACTTTGGCTAATGTATGTCCTGCTGGCGTGAATTCATGCAACCCAACTCAAAAATATCAAACTATCCTTTTAAATGTAGGACAGAAAGACACACATAAAACGAAATCAAGATATGAGGAAAAACTAAATATCCTTCATATGTATTGATATGGTGCAGTAGAGAGCAAACATGCACTCACCGTATATTCAGGCTTCTGCCTTGTGCATTTGGCTCGGGTTTGATTCTGACCTGAGGCCCGTCTTCCCCTACTCTTTCTCCCCCGTTTCTGGGTCCATTCTCTTTCTCTACACTATTAGTACAGGCCAGAAGGCACATAAAATCAGATTAAAAAGATATGTCCCCCAGTTGTCTATCTGCACGGTGTATCTCACAGTAATATAGTGCTCTTAAATCTTTCTTACCACAGACTGATCTCTCCAACAGATTACAAATTCACTTACTGGTCATGCCCAAGTGAAACTGGATTTCATTCAACAATCACAGTAGTGATAGGTAGTTAAAAAGTAGTCAAAAAGGCAGTCAGAGCTGAAAATATGAGGCACTGGGATTTGGTATCAATGTCTTTATTCCAAAGGGATTATCAGTGTGTCTTGACTCAGCTGAACCTCCATCAGGACATGAACAGTTAAGACAGTTAGGACTGCCTATTAAAGTCATTTTTATCCTTTTCCATTTGACACTCTCCCCTTAGTCTGAAAGATTGCCTGATTTTTCATGACATTTTAACAAGTTTTTTTTTAAGCCAATGCAGCACTCGCTCTTATTTTTGGCTTGTTTAAAATGCTAGCTTTGTCAGCTGCAAATCAACAGTCTGCTCTATGTACTGCCAACCTCAGATCACTTTTGTCTTAATTAAACACAAGGTTTACTGATGGGGCTAATTTTCAATATATCAATATATATATATCTCACATACTTTTTATTGTTGCGCTGCGGAGGTCACAGACAACCTTTTAGATGAAAATTGGCCAGTAGTTATCTGACGCTTCAGTGCTTTTTGATGCTGTCAATAAATCAAATAAAAAAATATGTTGTTTAAATAGCATGGTGTGATGTTGAAACCTCAGTCATTGCTTCATCTATTTCTGTCATCAAAGATACAAGCAGTTTGCAAGTTCTGGAAGAGACCATTTAGGTGATTACACATGTTTATTATTCATAGTTAGGTGTAATTTCCAAAACATATTTTTATAAAAGGGGAAAGAATGGGAATGTAATGAAATATTGAAGCCCTCCAGCTAAAATGAGCAGCTCTGAATGGCACCAACACATTTTCCACTTAACCTCCAAGCACCACCAAGCCAGTGCTCTCAGACTAAAATATGAAGTGACACAGCAACACTGTTGGAGTATGTTACCTTGTGATACTTCACCTCTCAAGCAGATGTTTCTGAATCTCTGCTCAGCCTCTATTGTAAAAAATGTAACATTATTGTCTGCTGAAGCCTTGGGGACACTGTCACTCAAGGGGACAAGGAGTGGGTGGGGTTGTGGCTTGATATTCTTCTTCTTCTGACACTCTCAATGCGCCCACATGATACCGTGTGCTTGTCATATGTGGGCGTCTGTTGACATGCCATCATGAATATGCGTTTGCTGCAAGAAGGCATGGAAAATATAAATATTAGACAATGACAATTGTTGTTTTTGGCCGCCTGGAGCAGATTCCCTTCTGAATGCAGCTCAGACACGCTGCAAATAGAAGACAGCTTTTGTTATTGTTTGCCTCAGCATCTGCTTTAATAAAGACCACAGGCCTACAGAGTATTTATGTAACAATGTACTGTAAGGATTGTTTAATCTTTGAGGATACTTTCAGCCAGAAAACACAAACATAACTGTATGTGGAGGAATGTTAGGGCTAAATGAGACATTATCGTTTTATTTGATTTAGGAGCATTGATATTGTTTGTAAAACTCTAATTACATGTACTATTATTTTCACTTGTCAGTGCACACTGGTGTCAGGCAGCCCAAAATGGTGAGATCTCAACCAAGCATAACTTTGAACATTTTTAGAAATGGTAGGTGATGTTTAAATGGCAAAGTAACAAGCAACACATTTATTTTCAAATTCACACGCTGAAGAAATGTGCCCCATCCCTTTTTCCTCTTCCTGCTGCACATGTGTAGCTGTGAAAGGGCTGCACTCTTAGCTTGATAATGGTAAGGTTAGGTTTGAGATAAGAATATACAGTGCTTAACAAATTTATTAGATCAACACCCAACGTAAGGTTTATGCCACAGCTGTCCTAAATGTATAGCATTGGTAATGACCAAAATCATTTTTTATGTTTCTGGTATAGTCAATGCATTAGTGAGTAGAAGCTCTTTAACCAAAGTAATACTTTTAATACAAAAAATAATTATTATTGTTGTCCAAGATTTTCAAATTTACAGTTTTGCAGTGAACAAAAATCTGACAAAAACAATGAAGCCAATACTTTTTTAAATTCATTTTTATAGCTATTTACTTACATTCCTGAACTGAAAATTAGTTTAAGTGGTTGAATGTGATGCTTGATAAATTTCTGACTTCTTGGAGAAGCCCAGTGAGTTGGCTCAAATTTGGGCATAAAAAGGTGAATTCAGTTTGAAATTCATCATTCCTGTTGAAAATGTATTTCCAATAACAACAACATTTTCAGTTTTGAAGAATTTTAAAAGCCTTCTGAACTGAGCTTCAACAGGCACATGGTGTACTTTCCTGAACTTAATTCAGCTCACTGCATACTGGGTGCTTGGGACCAGGTGGGTTGGACCAGGTCAGCAGCAGCAGCAGACCAGGCCACAGGGGCAACCGCTTGCATCGTGGCGGGGTCAGATCAGGGGATACCTGGGGAGGATGAGCTTGGGCCTAGCAGAGGCCTGGAGGGTGGCCAGGGTTGATGCGGCCAAGTGTGGAACCAGCATATGTTCCCGTATCTGACCCTGACCTACTGCTATACTGAATATAAAAGCAACCAAAACAGCAGCATTTCCCCATGGGGATTTAGAATGCATATCTGACACTGTATTTATATGGACATATTTTTTCTGTTAAGAGTTTCCAACAAATTTGTGACAAACTGACCTTTGAGAAAAGAAGTTTTATGTGGCCCTTCTGGTTAACAGAGTTGCCCATCCCTGATATATGTGATTTCTGCTCTATACCCTTATGTTTATGTAGACAAATGTATGTTTTGCTTTTGGCTGTTTAAAAGTCTCCAGAGTACAAAAAAAAATCTGGTCACCCACTGACATATTCATTTTATCTCATAATTAAATAACATTTACTGTGTCTATGTATTTATTATACCAAACCAGCTGATTTTCCATTTTCATTTTTTTTCATTAAAAGCAACTTTTACAAGAAAAGCAAAAGATTATATTGAGGTTAAAGCAGACCGTAACTGAAACACACTCACAGAAAAATTCAGTACTTAACTCTGCCAGTGTTTAGCACATTCATGCATTTTTAAAGCCACACACGCTTAAACATAAAACGCACACATCGGCACAGAGAGAGCACCTGCTGGGAGTGTCGGTGGGTCTGGACATGACCCTGTCAAGAGTCTTCAAGAGATTAATTTCCCTGGCCTGTTTCCTCAGATAAAAATTGAGATGGAATTATAAATGTCCAACGTGGGGAACCAATCTGAAAATGATATACATTTCAAAGGGATTAAATAAATCAGCACATTTCACAGTACCTTCATTTGTCCTTTGTTTCATGCTAATATTTCTTTAAAGAAAAGAGACTGTTAGCCCTGTCAGGACGTATAAAGATGCTTTCAGAGGCAGACACTGTCAATGCAAAATGAAGCCACGGGACTCCATGCAATGGTAATCAGGCCACAAAAAAATCCTGTCTTAGTAATTTATCCTCCAAAGTAATTTCAGTATTTATGGGATTCACCTTCAAAATTTAATGTGGCGTGCAGGTAGAAAGAACCAAGGAAATGAGAAATCCAGTGAGAAGGGGAGCGAGGGAGAGGCAGGGCGACGGAGAGAAATCCAAAGTGGGTGTCGTAAAGTAAGTAATCTCTCCAGACAGCTCTCCCACGACCTCCACCGCTGCTGACCTACGTCCTTCACATCTGACAAAGTTCGGGGAGGACGCGCCGGAATTATGAGCCGCCTCCGAATTTGAATGCGCTCATTATGTCTGTGTCTGCATAAGAGCATCTGTTAAATGACTGAATTGTAAATTGTGTGCTGAGGACATCAGTCTAGCAGGGCAGATAAAGGAGCTTTGTCTTAGTTACTTTTCAGCAGGTAGCAGCACGGCTCAGACTGCCAACAGGTCTGGATACTGTGCTCGCCTAATGGTGGATGACCGAGAGAAGGAGAGGGAGTCGCTGGGAGAAAATATGCCATAATACACCTGTCCAAACTCTTTTCTAGAAAATCATACAGGACACATTGCACTGAGTTTAATATATTTTTCACATTTTTGTTTTAATGGATGCATTATCTGACAAGTGGTTAAAAATAATCACAGATAATTTGACAGTGAAGATCTTCTTAATGACAGTTTTCATATTGTCTCTTTAAATGTACTTTTTTTTTTAAAAGTAGTAATTGCAAAAGTTGTTAGTTTGAGGTGTTGGCAGGTGGCTAAGAAGTCATGTCAAAGTTTGGCTTGAAAGCAAAATGAGGCTGCCTGTCATTTGACTTTGGAAAGGTAATGTTTTCCCCAAGGAAGTGTCAATAAAGATCATAAAAACACCAAAAGGCTAAAACAACTTTTGCTTTTAATCAATTAAAACACCTTTCTTGTCACTGCATGTCACTTACAGACAAACTATGACATGTTTTGACATCAGGCCTTTTTTAGGACGTCAAAAGATGCTTTAAGTGCTCAAGATGTTAATCAATATTGACCCCTCTTGGTCTTTTTAAGGGCATCACGCTTTCATTCTGTTAATCAGCAAAGCTTGCTATGAATGAGTTTAGATTATCTGTCTGCCCCCTTCCCTCAGTGTTGTCTGTTCATCCTGTCAGACCTAACCTCTAATGGACCCTAAATTTTCATTTTTACCTGTTCTACCCATGATAACTCCAGAACAGCTTCTGATTATTTCAGCCCACTGCACAAACTCAATTTTATACGATTGATCCGCTGCCCAGCTCTGCAGATCACTTGATTTCAGTGAGGAAGTATTTTCAATAAATCACGCTTCCCCCTTTTTGTTTAATAAACAATGTAAAAGGGATAAAAGCAGTTAAAAAAGTGGTACAGCCAGCCTGGTCTGCCCCATGATGGCATGGTGGTGCAGTGCTGAGGGGGCAAGCATATGAAAGTACACAGGGAGTACAAAGTTGTGCATGGAAGTGATGGAGCAAGACGGACTAATTTAACAGAATATTTTTTTGATGGAACTCAGTGCACCAGTGAAATGTGAGAACAGCAGTGCAGTCTGTAGTCTCTGTTTGCAGACTGATGCTCTTCAAATGAGCCCTAATGTAAGTTCATTAAAACACAAACTTCATGCCTCTGTGCTGCACTCAGGACCTTTCTAGATCAGATTTCTGTCAATCAAAAAATATGACTTTTAGTTGAAAAAATATAACAGCAAAAAAGAAAAAAAAACAGTCTTAGGTCCAAAATGCAGCATCTTTCATTGCAATGCATTGAGTTTGTTTGTTTGTTGTTTCAAGTATTTTTTTATGGGGATTGCAACTTGTCATGAAGAAGGCTGGGATGGGTCCTGAGACTTGACCAGAAACACAGCCTTTGAATATCACAGTAAATTTTGTATATATATGTTCACTAGCCAATGTATTAAGCACATCTGCTCGACTGCTTTGTTAACGCAAATTGCTAACCAGCTCATCCCATGGTGGCAACTCAGTGCATTTCGGCATGTAGACATGGATCTAAACTGAGAATCAATTTAGGGGAAGTCAAATGGTTTAATTGACTTTGAAAGTGGCATGGTTGTTGGTGCCAGATTAACTGGTCTGCGTATTACAGAAACTGCTGATCTACTGGGATTTTTGTGTTCATCTATCTCTAGGGTTTACAGATAATAATCTGAGAAAGATCAAATATCCAGTGAGCAGAAGCTCTTGGGAAAAATGTCTTGGTAATACCGGAATGTTTTGAGATGATAGAAAGGCAACAATGCCTAAAACAACCACTTGTTACAACTAAGGCATGCCAAAGACCATTTCTGAGTGTACGACACAGCAGGAGACCACCACACTGGGTGCCACTCCTGTCAGCTTGGAGCAGGGCTCACCAAAGTTGGACAATAGAAGACTGAAAATCTGTTGCCTGGCCTGATGAGTCTTATGTTATAGTGTCAGATTATAGCATAAACAACCTGGAAGCATGGCTCACTCATGCCTTGTATCAATGGTTCAGGCTGCTGGTGGTATAATGGTGTGGGGAAAATTTTCTTGGCACACTTTAGGTCCATTGATATCATATAGAATTGTTTTAACACCATAGCCTATCTGAGTATTGTTGCTGACCATGTCCATCCCTTTATGGCCACAGTGCACTCATCTTCTGATGGCTTTTTCCTGCAGGATAATGCGCCATCATCTGAAACCAGTTTCTTGAACGTGAAAATGAGCTCAATTGACTCCACTGGCCTTCACAGTCACCAGATATCAAACTAGAAGTGCACATTTGAGATGTGAAGGAAAATTGATTCACATCATGGACTTGCACCTGACAAAGCTGCAAACACTGTGTGATGCTATCATGTCTCTATGGACCAAAACCTCAGAGGAATGTTTCCAACACCTTGTTGAGTTTATGCCACAAAGAAATCAAGCAGCTCTGAAGGCAATGGGGTCGAACCTGGTCCTAGCCAGGATAAAGTGTATTTTCCACATTAAAGGGGTAGTTCAGTTTTTTTTAAGTGGGGTTGTATGAGCTCCACATGGCCACTAAATACATTAGATGCAGTAGAAAGTTCTCTCCTCTCACTCAGTAAACCACAATTTGTAAGTTTGTGACGCAGAACCAGTCGCAAACAGGGAAGTATTGCACCAAATACAAAGGGTATTTTTTCCACCCACAAGAACTCCCATCAAAAAATAATACTACTGTTTAAGAGTATGCTTCCCAGAAATTTTATTGAGTATATTAACTTTTCAGAAAAATAAAGTTTATCTGGAACTAACTTCCTCCGCACAGCGCTGCCGCGAGTTCCAGATAAGTGGCCATATTGAGCTCATACAACCCCACTTGAAAATACCTGAACTATCCCTTTAAGTCAAAGTAACTTTTTATATGGGCAATGATTTGCTTTTTAAGCACAGGCATTAGTTTTTGGCATTAATGTTACTCTTTTGGCTTTGGTATCCTGCAGAGTCAATAAAGATGGGAAAAAATATTTTCAAATGAAATTCTTTTGATTTTTTTGTATTTTTATGATTTAGATTTCCTGTTTTTTGCCGTTATTCAGATCGAGCAATTGGAAACTCGGTAAAGGGAATAAGAAATAACATACTGGCAAAGAGCCACAGGCTGGGTCTGAATCCAGACCACACACTGAGGACCACAGGCGCTGTTTATAGAATATGTGGACACAACCACTAGGTAGGTGCCCTCTGTGAAAAATGTGAAGAAATGCTGAATCCAAATCACTGTTCAATTATTTTTGTATGTAGCTCTCTCATTTTGTACCTCCCACTGATAAACTATTGTGGTTTGGGTATCAGTAAAAAAACAAACAAAAAAAAACGTGGTATTGATTGATAAAGTATGACTAACCTCCCATCTCTGCAGGGTTTCTGCCCACAAAGTCACAGTCAGGTAAGATACAGATTTATGCATAAATGGAGCCACGTTTTTTAACTTGTGAGGATTGTGTGTCAGGACTTGAACACCATCCAGAGCCGTTTTCCTGTAGCTGATCAGAATTCTTGGCTCGCCTTGCTCTTCCTTCAAACCTTCTATTTAAGGATTGCACCCCCCTCTGAGCTATTGTACCAGTGCCACTGTGCTAATCAATCACAGACCGCTGCATGCACTGCTGTACGAGTGTGTGTGCGTGTGATGGCACATTCTTGAAGGGGTGTTTAGCTGATGGTATTCCAGTGATTATGAGTCCTTAAACATCAAGCCTATTGCCAAATTGCCCTTGACAAGGAAATATGTTGTTAGCTAAGATAATGTGCTGCCCATTATTTTGGGCTATAGTGCTGCGCCAGGATGCAGGATTATTGGGAGCTTGCAGGGCGGCGGCAGCTGCACGCTTAGAGATACACAGAACTGAAACAGGCAGCATCTTAGCCATTATGTTGCCAGTTATGGAGACAAAAAAGAAAATTGTGGGTTATATCTACAGGCTAAATGAAATGCCTCTTTGCACCCCAGTACATACAACTCAGTGTTACACATGCAACAGTTTAATGCTAAAAATAAAATAACAGCTGTATTTGAAGAAATTCCTCATTAAAATATTGCTCTAAAATTGGCTACGATAGCATGCTCATGGGCTCTAAAAAATAACTTCTGCACAAGGTACAGTAGCTACAAAGATCCTCTCTGTGCTTTCATGTGGTCCAATTTTGGGACTTCTCCAGCTCTGTTTTCCTCTGAATCGAAGAAATCACTGTGTTGTCTTCTTTTTTACAGCCTGGAGAGTTGCAAATGAAAAGGACTGGGAGGAAAATTTATCCCAGTAAACATCAGATATCATTATTACAATTCATGTGGCAGTATCATTGAGATATACCCTCATAAATTAACTTTACTTTAATCTTACAAAGCCTAGCACAAGCTGCACCCTCACCAGTAGTGTTGTATTCTTTTTTAAAATATCAACTTAATTACACAGATATATATTTATTTGCATTTTAATTTCACAATTATATTGTTATGATTAATGTGGTTTGTTAAAAACGAATAGTCATCTCTATAACTCAATAACAACTAGAAAAGCACCCGGAGAGCACAGACCTCCGCCAAGCAGCTTCGGTCCACTTTGGCGAAAATGGTCCTATCTGGCAATGTTAAAGAATCCTTTAAAAAAATTCCTGGATCTAGACGGTGATCTGGATCATCCCCAAAATTTAATCAGTTCTTCCATATCCCATTTCGGACAATTCCGGAAAATTTCAACCAAATCCGTTTAGAACTTTTCAAGTTATTTTGAACACAAACAAACAAGCAGACAGACAGACAGATAAACGCCGGCAACAACATAACCTCCTTGGCGGAGGTAATGACGGTTCACTACAGGGGCCACTGACAGCAATATGCTTATTGAAACCCTGATAATCTATTTGAAATAATATTTCTGGATGTGTCATTGACCTTTTGTGAAGTCCTATCCTCCTTTTTCACGATCTGCTACTATTTTACACCCTTTCCAAACTGAAGGCAAGCATGCTTCACATCACGCAGCATCATGCCCACGGTCCACACAACATCCATCAGATGGTTTATCCTATATTGTGTGTTTCCCCTGAACAGTACATCAAGTGCTTTGATTGTACAGGCGGAAAAACTGACATATACATAGCTCTCTGTAAGCAAGGTAAAGTCCCTCCATTGGTGTTGGAAGTGAAAGTAAATCAGTTCACCCACAGAAACAGATGAATGCTCCACTGTATCCTCTATGTTGAACAGGTTAGGAATACAAGAAAATCTCTCAGTATTCAGATTCAATGTATTGATTATTTTCTAAAATTTGGCCTATAACAAAATGACACGGTAGGTTGTATACGGACATCTTTCAAAATTTCTAAAACTTCATCAACTTCTGTGTGAACAAGTGATGTTAGCTACCATTAGCTGTCCTCCATCTGAAGATCAACACAATGCTTTTTTTGTAAAAGAAATACATGTACTTGTCACTTTGATTTGCAGTATTAAATTGCCTTACTTTTGCCAAGTTTCCTTTGAGGAAAGTATGCAGGTTTTGATATCGTTATAGTTTAGTTATACATGTATATCAAATTTTGACAAACTTAAAGCTGACAGGGCCTCATGTGTCCCACTAGATCACCAGCAAAAGTAATACTTTTGTACAGTTATGGTCCAAATTTCAGCATGTAAGTCAAAAGATCTCCTCTCTTCTAGCTACTGCAATTTTGTTGGCTGACCTCAGGTGGCAGATGATGAATGGTGTCAACTATCAGAACCAACTAACTCTTCTGTGACCACAGACATTTTCCATCGCAGTTACCTCCAGTAGCTGCCCAAATGTGTGTTGGGGCTTGACCAATTAGAGACATGGCTGTGATTCTTAAGAATTGCAATCGTAGCTTGATGGTTCTTGTAGGATTCACCAATTACATACTGTTTGTTGCTGCAACTTTCTTTTGGGTTTAGTTTGTCACTCAAGTTAGTGATAAACATTGTTTTCTTTTACATGTTTTTACTCCAAGGTAGCTCTGTTTAAGTCTGCATTGGATGGTTGTGGCATTTTGGACAATAATCAAATGCACAAGGGAAGTGTCATCTGCATGATGTAGCTGACAGAAAGGGAATTAAGGACTGAGTCGGCCTGTATTATCTCACCTAATTCCCAGCGCTGTCTATGACATTTTGGGGCTATTTTTGAAATTCAAGGGTAGTTAAGCTGAAGTTTAGTCAGTATTAAGTTAATGTAATAGCAGCTTTACATACCAAGACATGATATACTCTTGGTATTAAAAATAAATTCTCTTACTTTCTTATTATTAGTTAGAGTCCTTATGATGGTCTATATTTTATATTATCTACAAAGTTGCATGAACATAAAAAAGCATTTTGTTTCCATCCTTTAATGTCTGTTCTGTTGTCACACCTGTTCATGTCCATGTTTAGGTAGCACCATCGAAGACACTATTTCAGCATGTTATCCAAAAAAAAGATTTGTCCCAGGTGAAAGTTTGTTTAAGGTGATGCAGCCCAGCAGCTGTCACTCTGAGAGGGGGCCTTTTGGTTGTCTGGTCGGCAGACAAACTGGAGAGCAACCTAGGGGACAAAAAATATAATTTAGGAGTTTGTTTTATTAAAGGAGATTTTTCAAGAAAATAGTGCAGGTTATTTTATGTCGCTTTATATTATTGTGGTATTTTGCAGCTGGCTGATACAAGCCTGCTTGTGTGACTTTTGGCATTATCCGAGGAGATTTTGACTTTACAATGACTTTTATTTAATTCTAAAGAAAAAACAAATCAAAATATATGTGGTGTATCCTCATTTAGCAAAAACAGACATGATAATTGGCTGATGTAGCCCATCCATATGTCAACCACACATATTTCTCTCAAAAAGCACCTTTATTCACCCAAGGACATCATGTCAGCCCATTTACACAAAGTTATACCATTTGTCTCATTTCCACCCTGTACAGGCTTATTAAAGCACTACGTCATCTCAGACAAGGCTTTTAGATGAAACAGGATTTACGGGCCAGTACTCATCGCTCTCTATATTTTTGTCAATCAACCCACATCAACAGCACAGCGTGAGGAATATTTGTCGAAGAAAGAGACAGACACATAAATCATTCCCATATTTCCACCCATAACATCCACATAAACATGGATACATGTGAAATCAGAGAGCCTCTCTATGTTTCAGTGTCATTTTAAACAGCATGATAGTATGAAAAAAGTGATGAATGTAAACACCTGCTGACATACGTACAAATCACCATAAAAGCTGCTAGAGAGGATGCATGTTTTATTGTAAATCAAAGGTCTGCAAACCAAGCTGTCAGGCCGAAGTCAGTCTGAGTCATAATGAGCGTATACAGGTTAGGCTACAGACAGTAGAGAACAGACAGAGGAAGAGATTACATATGTGCAGGGGCTGTGTTTCAAAAGCTGCATCATTAATGATATTCAAAAGAAATGGAGAAGAAATGCAAGTTCAGCCTAAAGAAGTGACTTTGCACACTTTTCAGGTCCTGAAAAGCATTTTCTTTATTAGAATGGCCAGTGTTAACAAACTTTAACATCGCCAGAAAGCATCATTAAATCTACTTAATATAAAAGCAGATACAAGAGAACATTGATCAATATTTCCAAGAATAATGGCAAGTTTATATTGAAAGTTATTTTCGTAAGTGAAAGCAGTGAAGTCAAAGTATTTTGCTACTAGTAGAGAAATCACATTCAAAGGCAAAGCTTTTCTTGTTGTATGTAAGATGTGGAGGTATTGGCTTGTTTTGCACACAGCTAGGCGTCTGGATGTGAATTTAAAGAAATAAAGAAAGGATAACTGCTTTTACCCTGAAGCAATTTGGACTTCATCTCTTTATTAGCGTGCATGTTTTTTTTTAAACTGTAGAGGAGAATATAGGAAATTCCTGTTATAATTTAATTAAATTAAATTAAGTCAGGGTTTGCATGTGGCAGTCTCCAGTTTCAAACTTATATTTAACATGCCCTTGTTTATATGACAAGATGATGCCGTGGCTGCGTGTCAAGGATGTGAGTCATGAAAGCTGCTGGAGGTTGTAACAATAAAATCAGTTGATGTTTCGTGCAAAACTGTACTTAAAGACATACAATAGATGACATTAAATAAATGGAAACACATGAGATAGGGCCTTCTCTGCAATAGAGGAGACTGCAGGAATAACATAACAGATGTCTTTTGCTCAACCTGTCTGAAAATGGCACAGAAAACATCATTTCAGAGCTGACCTCTTTGCCTCATAAAGACAAAAAGAGACAGAGAGAATGAATAAGGAGAGCGAGGGAGGATCAGGACTGAAATAAATGCCTGAAAATGAATTCTGAATCCATGAGATGTCATATGTAGCTTTAATTTTAGACTCCTCGTGAAACAAAATGACCAAGTGTATTACCAGCCAAGACTAATCCTTCTCATATAAATCCCTACATTTCCCCACTTTGTCTAGTTATGAGAGCCCCCTGAGTGTCTGCTGGATGCTACTTACTCTTTTTCTTCTCCTTCAGAGAGCTTTGAACACAACAGGAGGAGCGAAACACACTGCCATCCATCATGATCAATGTCTACATGTGACTATCATGTCCTGGAAAGCAGAAACCTACTCACCCTAAGCATGGTTCCTAATGATGCAGAAAATTAGGGCAAGGCATGGTCTGAACATTCTCAAATATAAAAACGAAACCAGAAAGACGTGTAGATGTAAAAAAAAAAAATGAAATAAAATAGAAAAAATGGTAGAAGACTGAGCACAATAATCATTGAATGGATGTCCTGACTGGCAGCTTTAGTTATCAGAAGTGTCACATTAATGTTATTCTCATACTAAGAGGTTTAGACCTGCAAGACAACCATAGTTACTTGCAATTTAATGAATGAGCACAGAATGCTGCCAGAGGATTTTATGCCTCTGTAAGATATAAAGACCTGGATAGTCAAATCCCAGTGATGGGGTTAAATGGGATGAGAGGCTTGTTGCAGTAGTGCAATTCATTAGAATCTTTAAAATGAGTGATGATCGTGGGGAACAAAGACTCAGACCTTTGAAGGCAAAATCAAATCTGGTGATTTTCTCTTCCAATAGCAGATTTGTAAAAGATTGGACTGATATAAGTGTTCTTGAGACACTGTTTTGATAATCAAGGGACGATCATGAGTCCAAATACCCTTACCCTTTGACCTTGTGCATCCCAAAGCAAACAAGTACCTTCTTCAGTCAGGTTTGACATTTGTCCAAAATTTGACATAGATACCTCAAAGTGTTCTTGAATTATTGTGCTCACAGGTTAAAGGAGATCATGAGGCCCTTAAAACCCAAAATATTAGAAACAAATACACGAGGAGATACTTTGGATAAGAAAAGGTTCAGAACCAATAAAGTACTACCATGTGTAGAAGAGAAATCTAACATTGAGTTGAGCTGTAGCAGGGTTCTTGTACTGGGGCTGAAGGTGCAGGTGTGTTCCTCATCCAGGTGGCTGACTGCCCAAGCAAGGCCTCATGGGAACCACACACTTACACAAGGACAGACAAGGCGGAGGGAACACAGGGGAAAAACAAGAAAATACCTGAGGTCACAACCTGAACTGTGACATTTTACTATGTACTTCCCAAATCTAATGAGTTCGTCCTCGCTCTAGAATGTAAAAATGTAAAAATGCCCCTTTAAGCGGTTCTTGAAATATCCAGTTCACAAGGAATGAGCATGAGGCCCATTGACCTAGACATTTGACCCTCAAAATCTAGTTATTAACCCAGAGTGGATGATTGTGCAAAGTTTTAAGAAAATCTTTTAAAGTATCACATATACATCAAGTGGATCATCATGGAACTTAATGACCTTAACCTTTTACCTCTTAAAGATGACAAGTTCAATTTGGTTTGGAGTGGAAATTTGTGCAAAAAAAAAAAAAATGCCCCCTAAAGTTTTTTTTTTTTTTTTTTGAGACATCACTTTTAAAATCAAATTTAGCTCATCCCTCTGTCAAAGTGGATCATTGTTGTATGTTAAGCAGAAATCTCTCAGATGCTTGCTTTAGATATTGTGTTCACAGTCAAGAAACGATCAGAAGACCAAAATACTTTAACTCCAAACCTTCAAAATGGTGTCAGTACATCCTTTTGCTGTCATTTGCTCAAAATTAAAATCAGATTGACCTTTGAAAGGTTGTATTTATGGACATAAAGACGGACATAATCACTATTGTACAAGTGGGCAGATGGATGAAAAAAGCTGACTAGATAATCCATCCAGCCTCAGTTGCTGCTGACAATTAAAGTAAACATCATTCAGAAATCATTACACCATCAGTTATATTATCAAAGTCAAAGGGAAATAGTACAGCTAAATACAACGAGGTTAACACAATTAGATTCAATTATATTCACCTTTTAAACACCATAAGCACATTATCTCAAACACAATATATGTTGCTTACTTAATTTTCAAGTACATTGGTAACCCTTTTGCAGAAACAATATAGTTTTTTCATCTCATTTTTTGATGTCTGAAATTTTGACTGGTGGCCATCTTGAGTGATGGGGGGAGGGAGCACTTGGCTGCTGGGCTGTCGGTTACCAAGGTACAAGCATGAAATCATTACATTCAGTTTAAATACATGTGTTTCAAAAAATACTAATGTTAATCTCATTGTATACATTTAAACAAATTGTTTCGATTTTTTAAGTGAACATGACTAAGAGGTATATTTGACAACACAGAAGTTAGTAAAAAGGCTTGAAGTCACACAAAAAACTCCTGTAATGGCACCAAGAGTGGGTTAATTTCGTGTGTGAATTTTTCTTGGTTGAGGTCTGAAGGATTATTTTTCTCAATAGACTGACAGATAGCCTATGAGCACATATGCCACGTCCAGAAAAATGATGTTTGTAAAGGGTAACTCCACCCACTAGATCCCAGCTTTTATTTCAGATCTAGCATAATGTAGTTTAACAAAAAAGAGCCCATGATATAGTCTGTCGTATTCACTCCATGTTCAAAATCTCCCTTTGGTGTGACCTGATCAAATTTAAGGCCCTCAGTGTGTCAGTGTAGAGTGAACATTGTTTTTGAAGACAATCAAAATGACGATGTTTTGTGTCTCTGGCTAACCTTGTTGTGTAGATTAGCCACTTATTAGAAACCAACCTTTTGTATGAAGGGACAAAAGTTACAATCCAAAAGTGAGGCACTTCCAGATTTTATGTTGTGGGAAAAAGAACATTAAAATCTCCTGAGCTAATGTTTACAACATACCTTATATAAGGCATGAGAAACCTAACTAAAATCCCAGAGACTTCATGTCTGAAGTATCAAAGAGAAAAAGAAAAAAAATAGTTGCAAATATTTTTTTATGACAACACTTAACATTGAAACTGATCAGCAAAACTTCACTGAATGGATTGTGCAAATCCAGAGCTTCAATAACTTTTATGGGTCATGTGTAAGTAATTACAATTAAACAACAAGCACAGGGAGGAGCTGTTAAACCGCCTGGGTTTAATTCAGTAGCATAAGTCATCAGCACATGCTATTCCTGGAAGTTTTGCAACTTGTGTATACAAAAAGTTAGTCATTGCAAAAACTAAATGACTCAGAGTTGGAGACATTTAACTGGAAAAAATGAATTCTTAGGGTGGAGATAAGACATAAAGACAAGATCAAAATTTGACGTGTTGCTGCGGTATGCGAGAATAAAACTGATATCAATAAAATACAATCCATCTCAGATAATCACGCTGTTCAGCTGTCAGAGAAAAATCATAAGATGTTAATGATGATGAATCCGTTTTATTTCAGCTTTGTATACCATCACTCTCTCTGTCTTCAAAGCCCATACAGGCTATATAATCCAGCACAGGATTAGGACCCTATGAAAGGTTACTGTACAGCCCTGTGAGAGCCCATATGGCTGTGGGAGGCCGAGTAGATTTAATCACACATTTTGGCTCATAATCTCATCATCAACTGGGCATGGTGTCTGGCTGCCTTTTTTTTCCTCAATGTAGCCGTTAGTCAAATGAGGCCAGTGCAATCAGCCCTGACAGATTTAGAGCATGTTGCAAGCCCTGTTTGTCACAGGCTGTACCTGCCACTCATCGAGCTGCACAGAGAAAGAGAACAGGAGAGAAAAAGTGAAAAAAGAAGCATTTTGTCTTGTGGTTTTCGAATATCCATAAGCAACCTGAAAAGAAGTAATTTTAGGGCCCCCTGGATCTTAAATTGCAGACTGTGATTTTGTGGAAAAGCATAGCAGCCCACACAAAGAGGACTTTTCTAATTCCATAGATTCTACTAATAATTTATAATTACCATGCAGCCTGAACTTGAAAAACAAGAAATTAAATCTTAGTGACAGCTTTCTTTTCCCAGAGCAAGGTAGCTGTAAACTCATAAACTGATTGATATTGTGGTTTTATTTTTTCAGGTGACCAAATCTGAAAAGATTGTCTTGACATTTTCCTTAAACGCAGGGGTGAACTTTGAAGAATCAGAAGCATCATCTTTTTCTTTCTTTTTTTTTTTTTTGAACATTTATTAAAACCAGTTCCTTGACATTCAAACTCATACAGACTTTCAAATATTTAAACAATGTTTTCAAGTATTTATGTGAATTTTTTTCAACTAGAAAATATTTACAATGTGAATAAAAATAACACATCTAAAATAAAATTAGCTCATGAAAGTATGCAGGAGGGAGGGGAGAAGGGGACGGGCCACACTGACCCTAGCCATCTCAACCCACTGAAATATGTATTTTCATTGAGTTAAATAGGTTATAACGGGCCTCCACTTCCGCATGTAGACATCCAGACGTAATTGTAACTTTGCCGTTAAGTTTCCATACAGTTTCCCTCTTTCAGTCTTTTTTTCCTTTGGTCCAAGGTCGGTGGGTGGGGCTTTAGCCAGTTCACTGTTATGTTTTTGTGAGCTATTAATAATAGAGCCTTTATTACAGCTTCTCTCTCTCTCGTCCAAACCCTTCCAGTGATGTATTTCCTAGAATCATCCATTGTGGCTCTAATGGTATACTCAGGTGCAGAATCTTGCCGATTTCCTTCTTTACGCTTTCCCAAAATGTCTGTATTTTGGGGCAGTCCCAGAAAATATGACAAAAGTCCCCCACTAGTCCACATCCTCTCCAGCAGAGGGGGTTAGAATGTCTGTCATAAGTCGATATCACCAGTGGAGTTTTGAAGTATCGTATCCTCAACTTCCAGGCGAATTCTCTCCAACTTGGGCTACTTAAACATTTGTGCCATAATATCCAGGATCCTTCCCAGTCATCATCTGATATTATGGTATTGGCTTTAATCTCCCATTTACCTTTCACATCAAGAGTATTATCAGTTATATCCATAAAAATTCGTTTATGTAAATTAGATACTGTGCCTTTTACTCCTATTTGATTGGCCACCACCCCAACCCAGAACATTTCAAAACAAGAGGATGACTTTCTAATTATATCCCACTCCTTATGAGACATCAAATAGTGTCGAACTTGAAAATATCTGAACAAATCTGAGGATGTGAGTCCATATTGATTCTGAAGTTCAGTAAAAGTTTTAAGTATTGATCCATTGAGCAGCTGATTTACTGTGATTAGGCCTTTATCTGCCCATTTCTTAAAGCCCCCCTCTAACTTAGCTGGTACGAAATCGCAAATTGAGGCAATTTTTGTTACTCTTGAAAGAGACAGCTCCTTTCTTACTTTTGCCCAAACTTTGTAGGTATGGTTAACCCGTTCATTTTGTATCTTGGATTCCTTCCACATCTTAGCCTTTAGGAAGGGTATGTCCAAAAGTAGTATATGTGGTATGGAGCTCTGTTCTATGTGCACCCATTTTATATCCGAATCTTGTTTTATCCATAACATCAGTGCTCTTAGCTGCGAAGCCCAGTAGTAATTCCTTAAATTAGGTAGGGATAGACCCCCCTTGTCTTTAGGTGCGTTAAGAATTTTAAGCCTCACTCTTGGCTTTTTATTTTGCCAAATAAATTTTGAAATGACTTTGTCTAAACATTTAAATGTAGACATAGGGACTGCAACAGGAAGAGCACAATAGAGAAACAACAATCTGGGTAATACATTCATTCTAATACATTCTATCCTACCAACTAAAGATAAAGGTAATAGGTCCCATCTTCCTAGATCATTTTTAATCCGAAAAATCAGTTTATCATAATTAGCCTTGTATAATTGAAAGGAGCCATGGGTCAGTGTAATTCCTAGATACCGAAAGCCTCCCTTTGACCATCTAAATTTTGTAATTGTGTCTAATTGTTTGGGCCAGTTTCCTGTAATCATCATTGCTTCTGATTTTGTTTCATTATTCTTATACCCTGACACTTCCTCATAATTTCTTAGGCAATTCATGAGTGCAGGAACAGAAGATAGTGGATTTTTTATAAACAAAAGGACATCATCCGCAAACAGAGAGATTTTATGTACCATTTTACCTTGATCTGTAATGCCTTCAATATTATTATCCCCTCTTATTAGTTCTGCTAGTGGCTCTATACTCAGTATAAACAGAATAGGGGAGATTGGACTTCCCTGCCGAACACCTTTTTTTAAGCTAATAAATCAGAGCAAATCCCCTTCACTCTGACTCTTGATATTGGATTCTTATTTAGAGTGTCTACCCATTTAATAAAAGTAGCATTAAAACCCATTCGTTCCATAGTGTAATTTAGATATGTCCAATTGACCCTATCAAATGCTTTCTCAGCATCGAGACTAAGAAACATAGAAGGAAACTTTGCATCTTTTGCAACTGCTTGTAAATGAAGGGCTCTTCTAATATTATCCGTTCCCTGACACCCTGGTACAAATCCTGTCTGATCATGGTTAATTAATTTACCTAAAAAAATTTGTATTCTGTGTGCTAATATAGAACTAAGAATCTTGGCATCATTTCCTAGTAGACTGATTGGTCCGTAAGAGCCGCAATCTAGGGGATCCTTCCCTTCTTTGTGAATTACAGAGATTATGGCCTCTGACCAACTTCCAGGATGGTCGTTTTCATTCAGGGCATAGTTAAACAAGCATCATCTTTTTCAATGCAACCCCTTCATCCTGCCACCAAAATCTGGAAAACTGCTCCATCATACAATGGTCACACATTTTTAGAAAATTAATAGATCCTAATCCATATTTGGATCACCACCAAAGTCTTACCACTTCTTCCTTGTTCCATGACTAACATTCCCTGAAAATGTCATTAAAACCTGTGAGGAACTTTTTTAAATATCTTGCTCAAGGAAAGAAAGATAGACAAACATACAGACTCCGGAAAAAGCATAACTTCTGTGGCAGAGGTAACTAGAAGAGCACTCAGAGCGCAGACCTCCACCAAGCAGCTCAGCTCTGGCAGTGGTTTTTCCACAACCCCTGAAAAAAAGATACAATTCTGATCATCAGATCCAGAATAGGGCCAGGATCCGGACCAAACTCAGCACATGAGCGGAGGTTGTTATCCTGTATTTACTCAACAAGTTTTGGGAACATCACTTAATATTATGATTTTATATGAATTATTGAATGTTGTCAATGGGATTTCTCATTGTAAAGTTCAATGTTTCTTTGTGACGTCAATCTGTATCCAATCCAGATGAAATTTACCTTGATGATAGAGACATGGATCCATATTACCCTGTGAAATTGGAAGCAAATTCGTTTGAAATTGTTATTTTTTTAATTCTGCCCAGTGTTAACTTGTGGATTTTTTTTAAATTTTGGGATTTTTTTGGCATCCAGACAAATATATGTATCACCAACAAAATCGAATCATTTCTAAGTTAGGTTGTTACCCTATGTAATCGTGAACATTATTGCAAAGTTTGAGGAATATCCTTACAGCACTTTTGTTGAACCATGTTCACAAGATCTCATTCACCAAAGGGTGATAATCACACTCTTGACCTTGAGCGTTGACCTACAACCTGCAAAATGTAATCAACTAATACTTCAGAGAAGGTGCCCATTTGTGTGATGTTTAATGGAAATCCCTTTTAGCATTCAATATCAGATTTTTGTCAGTATCTAAAATGCTGATATTTCAAAACATATTTTTGCTGAAACTACCTAAATTATGTGCAAAATGTATTTCCAATAGTAACTGTGACTAGTAAAATCGAGCTTCATTTGCCTTTTTAAGAACTAAAAGCACTGAATTATTTTTTCTAATAACAGAAAACAGCTCCATCTTTTGGAGTTTATGCTTTTAAATTAAAATTGATTTTCAAAACTCCACTAAGAAGCTGCTATGTAACCCTTCAATATTATCAGTAAATATCAGCAGAAATGTTCATATCTTTCATACTGATTTTTAGCTTATGAAGCAGTTATTTACACATACCAATAATGTACCCATAAAATCATGAATTCCTTTTTTTAAAGATATTGCATTTGACTTTGATTTGATTTTTGACATTTGACCTTAAAAATATAAAAAAGTCATCGGACTTGATGCAAAGTTTGAGGAAAGCCCATTGAGGCATTTTGTGACATTGCATTCACAAGATTGCCACAATCCCTGAGATTGAATGACTTCATTCATGAGTCAGCGTGGATATTTGTACAAAAATGGATGAAAATCCTCTCTAGCTTTTTAAAATATTGCATTTGTGAGAATAGGATGACCACAAGACTTCCAGACCCTGGCCTTTGACTTCTGACCCCTAAATCTTTTCAGACGTTTGTTAAATCCAGCTGGACATTTATGCGAAGTTCAAAGAAAATCCCCATAAGGGAGTCTGAAGTATTTTGCTCACAAGAATCTGAAAACGTAAGCCTATTGAAAAAAATGTTTGTAAACACTCAATGTCAAACATTTGACATTGACCTTGGAATTTCTCAAAATCTATCATGTCTTTGTCTGAAATTCAAGTAATATATCCACCAGATCTGATACATGCTGATAACCCAGGTATGGTTGGTTAAAAGCTAAATCTTCATTCGTTGCTGTCTTTTTGTCTTGTTGTACTGTAGTTTTAATACAGAGAGACTCCGCAGCAGCAGTACACAGAAAGTGAAGGGCCGGGGTGCAGAGGGTGTCTAGTCCTCTGCCTATTTCTCGAAATTCTCTCCACATAATCACCTGCAACAGGATTAGTTCGGGGGCTCAGGGTCTGCCACTAGGTCCTAAATATGTCTGCCAAAAGCCCCAGCTGGCCTTCCCCATTATTTGGACCAGGTACTGCAGAGCCCCTCCACCCCCAACCCCTAAGAGCATGCCATGCCTCCATCTTTTCCTGCATCCTGCCATCCATTCATCTGCCCATGCCTATTTACAGTCCAACTTCTTACTCTGGGTCTTCCCTCAACCAAAATACATCCCACTCTTACGTTTCTGAGTGCCTGATCAGAGTGGTGAAACTCTGTCATGCATTTTGCTCTGACAGACAGACAGAGAGACCCTCATTTGGGCACCCTGATCCATGAGGGAATGTTGCTCAAATCACTGTGCTCATGTCATGTAAATGAAGTCATGTGTGTCACAGTTTTTTTGCACATGCAGTGTCATAAATTGCTGATTGAAGAGGTTAAAAAACTGCATGTTTGTATTTCTAAGTGACTGTGCAGAGCTAGCAAAGCAGTAAATAAGCTTCGAAAGCTTTGCAAACACAGCTGGAGGGTACACGCTGGCTGCACGGTGAGAATAACAGGAATTAAGGGATGATATTTATGCTTTTGAAAATCTTTGCACATACTGACCAAAAGTATTTTCTCCATATTTATAAATTTATTGGCAACTAAGGAGATAGCAAATGGCTGGCTCTCAGGAAAAAAGGCAAAGTTTAGCATAATTCTCTTAAAGATCAAATTACACCATAGCTAGTTTTATGGCATGTGAACAACAACAGCAAAACAATTCAGAGCCACAGTCTTTAACAGTTTCTTGTTTTTAATTATCAAAAATCACAAGTAGATAATATATACACCCAGAGTTATTCAGGTTTAGGGCAATATTTAAGTAGAGGCTGGCAAAGTTGCATATTTTCTTAAATCTTTTAAAAAAAAAATAATACTTTCCTCATTTTGATGACTTGTAGCATCATCTTTTCAGGTGAAACTGATTGTGGTAAAAGCTAAAACATACTGCCAGCTTTTTAAGCATAAGTCAGAAAAATATATTTCCCTACTTTGTAAGACAGACTATTTTACCATGTTCTGATCATGTGCTCTCAGTTGAATTTTCTCTGCTACCATGGTTTACTGTCTGTAAAGCTAACTTATATTCTACATTGTATATCCACTCTGCAGTCAGATCACTCAATGCTCCTTCAGTTTTGTATTTTTTTTTTAACTTTTACTGACTTTTACTCTCTCTATTGCACATTTTATATTAGCCTGATTGTTTTCCTGTTATTTCACTTGTATTTGTTATCATCTTTCACCCAGTCTGCTTATTTATGAATCCTTTATTTATATCAGGGTTTAGTCTAGGCCTTGTTTCTTCCTTATCGTCATCTGTTGCTTGTATGTATGTGACTGTGGTTTGTTTCTGTTTATATATGCAAGCTGCTCCAAACAAGTTCTTCTTGAGGTATTAATAAAGTTGTTTGAATTAAATCGAATTGAATAGAGCCCATGGCTCTGTTTGATCCTGCACTATGTGGTACACTATGCACAAAATTTTCCTTTATTTTCCTCATCATCTTCGACCCCCAACCCCTGCCTTGCTTCTCTGTGAAGGCCAGTCTGTGATTATTTTCTATCCCAAGAAATCAGCCTGTAGTCCAAAAAAGTTTTGGGGGCACTGCTATTGATTTATCTATTTTGATTGATTTTTTTTTATAATGATCCTCCGCACACAGAGATACTGTGATACTGTGGTCCCTCTCTCTTTCTTCCTTTTTTCACTCTCACTTTCTTTAAAGGTTGGGAACACATTATTTTGCAGTCCAAACTGTGAGGGACTTTGCCTGCTATTTTTGATGACTACAAACAAAATTTACAATATGAGGTGCTTAGGACTTGTGTTTTTGTTGCTGTGGTATGAAATGAATCTAAAAGAATTAGATTTTAATGAGGAAAAAAACTCCTAGATGAAATAAATATACTATATAGTGTTAATGAATATATATAAAAAGATTGTGATTGATCATTCTTTATTTAAGTGTCACGCTCGTGGTTTATATAAAAAAAAAAAAAAAGACAGCTGCAGTGGTTCAACAGTTCATAACAGATCAAAATAAAGCTTCATTCTCTTGAAACAGTTCACGCTTAAACATCACACTCTGCCTTTTATCCAAGGCTTTGCCAGTAAAATCTGTCCCAAAAAGCATGATTTACAGCTCAATTCAAGCTTTTTTTAATGATCCAACTAGAAAAATAGGAGCAACAGTGAAAGACATTTTTCTGAAAAGTAACTTCCTCATGTCATCATTCTTTTGTGGTTAATAAATGTATTGATGCCAGCAGCTCTGGCTGTAAATAATTTTTTTGTTGAAGATCTAGTCTGGCATCCATTTTTTGAAATAAACATCAACATGACTTTCATTAATTTAATCCATATTGTCTGACCAAATACATCTTCAAACTCAATATATTGTCTGACCATAACTTAATAGACAAACACTCATAAAACACGATTTGCTCTCTGAATTTAAGATCAAATAGCCAGAAAGTTCTAATGTTTCCAGAAGGAGCCCTAAATGCTTCGAAAGCCTGTCCAATCATCTTATGCCTCCCGCATGCAGCACCTGAACAATGACAGTCATAGCTGCTGAGCTGTTTTTCAAAATGACTGTGTGGCAGTGGAATATTCTCAATCAGTCAAACCAGTCATCCCTTTAGATTATAGAAATAATGCAATGACATATGGGTGTTCAGCTCCCAGCACCCAACCTAACGGGTGAGTGAAGCTCAGACTGCTTATCGTGTGTAGACAGGCAGAGAGCGAGGAGGGAGCATCTGAGGCTGAGTGTGAGGGAGTCTGAGGCCTGCAGAGGAGGGAGAGGAGATGAGACAAACCACCATGACAGGACAGCCTCCCTCAGTGACCTGCAATCACTGTATGTTATAGAAACTAGTGGCTGTTCTCATCTCATTTATTTCAGAATGTTAATGCAAATCACCTCAGAATATTATGTCTCACTGTGCTGTGTGTGACTGAGGGTTGTATGCTGAAATTAGCAACTAATTCTTCAGAAATGTAAAAGTCCTTGGCTGCTGCAAATGTGCTTTAACAGTTTGAAGTGATTATAAAGAGGGCATACACAGAATACATACATCCCACCAGTTCTAAATGTAAGAACTGAAAGTTAAAGAATAAAGTTATATAGGAATGCACAATACTGAGATTTTACCATTATCTCAGGTTCTGATATTACCATGCTCATTAATACCACTATTAATTAGAACAAGGTCAACACTACACAAGAGTTCTTCTTTCTCCTTTCCTTTCCTAACAGTCTGTTTGCAAGATGTGAAACAAGAAGAAAATCATCTGATTCTCTAATAAATGAAAGTTGATTGTATTGTTAGCAGCATGCAGTGATGGTTAGGTTGAACAATATGGTGCAATCAAACATTCTCCAAAATTTACAGCCGAAAAAGCATGAAATAATACATGCTTTCATTATGAAATATCAGTTATGTATGTTTGTTAGTGCAGCTACCGCTGTGTCTTAATCAACTTCACTCATTGAGGTTGGTAACGATTTTTGTTTTTCCTGACAGAGTTAAAGACAGATCCGGGACCAGCTGTATTTGGAGGTCTGCAAATATGACAATGCTGTGAAGAAATCGTAATGAATAGGTATGATTGTAGCACAAGGGTTGGAGCTGTGAGCACACAGAGAAAGGTTCCTGGTTAAAAGACGCTGGAACCTTCTTTGTCAAGTTTGCATGTTCAGGTATTAGTCAGAATTTTTTGTCTTATCATTTTAGCTGCACTCTTCACCTTGAATAATAATAAAAGTAACATATATAATGTTATGATGCATGAAACCGTTTTGAAATTATTAATGTGAGGACAGTTTCAATCATAGTGCATGTATAGTTCAATGCTTTATTTGTCTATTAATTAATGTATGAAGTAATGATAATTTATTTGCCTTGGACAAAAGCATGACCAATTATGCTTTGGACAAATGTAATTTTGATAGAATATGATCTCTCTGTCTACATGCATGTACATTAAATCTATGATATTAAAACATTTGTCATGCAGGATCAAAGGGGTTGAAGGTACAAAAGGATATAGACTAGAAATACTGGAGTCAAACAGACATATGTACATCGATCTGAGGTCAGGCATAAAAGATTGAGATTCTAACACCTAACAATCCCTATAATCTCCCGATGCTTATCAGCGCGTGAAGATGAGAGCACCCTGCTGTTGCTTATCCCCTCCCAGCATGGCCACCGAGCTTATCAGAAGAGGAGGACACAGGTGGAGACCTGGAACGGTGTCATCATCAATGCTCAAACAGAAACCAAACAGCCTGGCCCCGGCACCAGGAGCTGGATTCAGCCAAGGTGGGAAATGCCAGCCAAATGCCTTTTCTGCTCCTCTTGATTCTACGCTCCCCTCTCATAACAATATCGGAGGCTGATCCGCGGGTGGAGAGAAGGCTAATATTGAACCGGCCGGCCAGACAAATAAGAGCAAAGTGTACTTAGCCACCTGTGGACCAGCTGGAGAGGAGATGGCCAGAAGATGGCATGAAATCCGCCGAGATTCAGCCTGATGAACAAAATGAATGAAAACAACAGAAGCAGTGGACCTGCTGCCACACAGCAAATTACACGGAGCTTTTGTCAGAATTACTAATGAATGGTGCCACCACAGACCACCCAGGCATCTGTGATTCCATGAATTTTCTGAAATGACTTGTATATATGTCTCTCTGAACAAAATAAATCTAACCTTTATTATTTGTTTATTACAAACAGAAATCAAAAAGTTTAATCAAAATGATCTCATATGTGGTTCTGAATTATAAAGATTAAAGATATCTAAATTTAATATTGTTTCTTTGTGATATTTGTAATCCATATCGATACACGTATTGGCAAGGAATGCGTAACAATATTCTGCTGTAACGATTTTATGAGCACAGGCCTATCATCACACTGCTGGAATTTCAGCTTAATGAAGTCAAAGAAAAAAATACTGTAACTGTTTGTTAGTCACGTTTATCCATGACAAAACAGAGAACTAGCCAAAAATAAATCTTTAATAACTGCATTTCTTTTTAATGTGTTTACTTTCATCAGTCATGCAAGACTGGAACATCATTTTAGGGGTGGGCTGTGAGACATTGAAAATCCATCGTATATCAGTGGTATTGATAAAAAAAAATCTGTTTTTTGAGAAATATACAAATGTGTAAACAATTTCTGTGGTACAGCTTGTGTTGAAGTTTTACTAAATGATCAAATTTTGGTTATCAAAATGTAAGAAATTATTTTTTGAAATAAAATGACATGTTGATGAAGGAGCATTGATGAGGCTATATATGTTATTCAGAAACTATGCCTACGTGATAGTTTTTGTCTATACAAGGAAAGTCTTTCAGTTGAGATGTGCCATTTTTTTAAAGGTTGAAAGTGCATGAAAACGAATGAAACAAAATTACATCAGTGTTACAACTTGGCTGATTAAGAGTGAACAGATTTTAATCAGTAATTAAGATTTAAAGGCTTTTTTTCACTCAAATTGAACTATAGTAATGTTACTGACATACTTTGAACTAGGGCCAGACTAAAGTTTTGAGGGCAAAATTACTTAATGTGACCAAAAATCAAAAAAGAATTTCAAAAGGTTTTGGTCAGGAGAATAAATCCATTAAAATGAAAACATCATCCCAGAGAGAATTGTATAGATGTGTTGGTACTCACTGTATAGGTGCTGTGATAAAGGTGCAGCTTTATTGAAAGAGCAACGTCAATTTTGAACTTCAAAATTCTGCTTGAAAAAAACCCATGGGTGGTGTATTGTCTGTTAGTGCTGTGAAATTCTGCCATTTTTGCTTTGCACAAACATGAAAAAGACACCCAATGATCACTAAATTATCTAAACATAATAAACTGATGCATTTTCATTTATTATTAATTTAAACAATGATGACAAAAATAAAGCCCCAACATACAGTATCTCTTTTATACAAACCACATAAAATCGTACTAGTGCTTGATAGGATGAAAATATGTGTAAAAAACACATACAATCCAGAAAGTTTGAGTTTTGCTCACCTTTCTTTTTAGGGGACTCTTCGCTTGTGCTAGGGTTTAGGGTGCTACTTTAACATAATTAATGTATTAAGATAATAATTTAATACACTTAGGGCTTTTTAAGTGATGTGCTCTTAGAGTTGTTGGAACTCTTTGCTCTGATATTGCACCCCTTCTTGCCTAAGCTCCTTAAGCTAATGCTAATGCTGTGACGTACTCTTAAAACAGCACTTTAAAGTAATTCCATTCAGCTTTGATAGCCTTAAAAAGGACAAAAATGTCTCTGTCTGATTGACAAAACAAGGTGATGGCCTGGTAGCAGCTATCAGTTCAGCTGCCATGCCTCCCACGCACATGCCCTTGTGTACTGTGAGCCCAAAGAACAACAAGGGTTTGGTTGGCTTTCATGCCCAAAGCTTTAGCTTGCCAGCAGAGAAGAAGCAGCGGGAGACCTATAAGTAGCAGCCATCTGAGTCCATCCACTCGGAGCAGAAGAGCTGAGGACGGCGGTGCAGCGAGAGATAAAGTCCATATTCTGTGAGAACACTGGCTAAGGAAGGACAATCAGCTTACTACAGTGGACTCAGCTCCTCATGGCAGCGCTGCTGATGACAATTTCACTGCTGAATCTGGTAGAAAAGAGTATGATATTGAGCAGCAGCATACCCGGTCATTGTCTTTATAGCAAAGCTTAAGATACAGCAAAACATTCGAGAAAACCTCTGGAGGAAGAGATGGCTATATTTTAGCACAAATGCTTTCCTTGCAGGCAAACTCCTGTACAGCCTTCAAACTGTACAAAAATGTAACAAAGGGCTGCCAACACTCTCTGACGGTGGCAGTTTCAGACATTAATGGCAATTTGAGGCATTGACACAGCGCTGTGACGCACAGGCTGATGCAACTAAATGGTTCTGGCTGGTGTGGATTGTATATAGGGTCCAAAAACATAAAAAAGAAAAAATGGACATGGTGCTTTTAGATTCTTTTGTTTCTTTTTTAGTTTGATTTGTTCACTTGTCTATTGCACTTTTGTCTAATTCATGGTCTATGTTCGCTGTTAATAATTATATTTTTTTGGGGTTTTTTGCATATCAGTGTGCAGCATTTTGTGATTTAAGCACAGCATTATGATGAACAGAGGCATATTATTTGGGTTCTATGACATTTTTTACCTCCTTGGTGATCATATGAGGAGATGTGACAGGTTTCAATTTATCTTTGTTAAGACAACCAGTTTGTCCTGGTGATTTCAATGATGTAGACTGCTAATGATGCTCATTTGTGATGCAGCATCTTGTCACAACATAGAACGGTAACATAGTTTTGAAATGCATGTGTATCTCTTCAGTAATTGTACTAGTAGCCTGTTAATGTTGGCAGCAGTCGTGAATATAAATGAGAGGTTATCACATGAAATGGTAACTTGGTGCTGTGGTCATAATGAGGTTTGTCAGGGAATCATTTTATTTTGGTTGGAACGCACTGAAAGCCAGGTTGCAAAATTTGCAGCAAGTCATAAACTTCACTGTTTTGCTGTCATTTATCTGTTTCTTTGTTTCATTGTTTGTTTGTCTGTGAGCAAGATAATCTAAGGATCTGATAACAGGGGATTTACTTTACTTTTCCATGTTTTTGCGAAGAATTTGAAAAGGTTTCAATGGGTTTTGTTAATAATTTCTAGAACAGTTGGTCATGGCTTTAGCAAGAAGTGATTACATTTGGGTGATTATCCAATTCCAGATGGGGGTACTGGACATTTTTTAACAGATTTGTTAACATTGCATGATAGGGTAGTTTCCACATTTTTGCTAGTAACTCGAAGTTCTCAACAGCTTTTGTTGAAATTTTCAGGAAATGTTGGTCATGTCACAAAGAAGAAGTGATTAAATTCAGGCAGTGATCCAAATTCGGGATGCAGATGTAGGATTTTTTTTTTGAAAGGATTTGTTGTTGCAAGATATGGCTGTTTTCCAGTTTTTTTGCTGATAACTCAAGAAGTTCTCAACAGCTTTTGATGAAATTTTCAGTGAATGTATTTCATGGCACATAGAAGTAATAGTTCCATTTCAATGGAGGTCCAAATCTGGTTGCATATCTGGGAATATATGTAAACATTGCAAGATCGGGCCCTTTTTTTGACATTTTGTTAATGGCTTGGCTAACAATGTCAGAAATGCCTCAGTGGAGGCTTGTACTCTCTAAGCACCTCTTGCTGATTTATATGACACTGTGGTCATAAAGGGATGGACATGATCAGCAACAATACTCAGATAGGCTAGGATGTATAAAGCTGGTGCTAAGGGGCCTGAGTGTGCCAAAAAAAATATCCCTAACATCCTTGTACCACCATACAACCCCACAGAAATCAAGACTCATCAGATCAGGCAGCATTTTTCAAGTCTTCTGCTGCTGTATCCACAGTAGTCATCGGCCCTCTTCCGCATTCTGATGCTTAGTTTGAACTTCAGGAGGTCGTGTTGAATCTTGACCTCTTGAGTTGCTGCCATGTAATTGGCTGATTTGCTATTTGCATTAAGAAGCAGTTGAACATATTTCCCAGAACTTTGCTGTTATAACAACACTGACTCAAGGACGATCCCATTACATTTTGGATGTCAAAGATTAAGGTCGTGGAGCCTCATCTCAATCCTTTGCTTGTTATAGGTTCACAAAATGTTTGAAGGGAGTTTTGCCAGACTTTGCACAACAATTGTATTGTTCCCAGAGACATGCTCATTAGATTTTACGTGTCAAAGGTCAAGGTCATGGGGTTCTTGTTCATTCTTTTTGCATGAATGTTAAACCTTAAGAATGTTCTGAGGGGTTTTCTTCAAACTTTGCAAAATGTCTGCTCTGACCCAATGATGAACAAGTTGGATTTTGGAGTTTTAAATTCAAGGTGTTTGTGTTTTAAACTTTACAAATCATCCCACTACCAACAACACCACCACCCCCCACCCAGCCACATTCTTGACCCATTAGAGTCCTTCACGTCCTGACACTTTTGTTTTGTTTCTTTAAGATATTAGAGGATGCATTACTTTAAAAATGTATGCAAGTCTCAAAAAACTTCAGCAGCCTTAGTTCATGACTTGAGTGCATTTCATAAAATAAACTCTAAAAAATTCTCTCCAGTAAAAGTTAAATATCAGCTGCTTGTTTTTTAAATCAAAGTTTTCAAATTTTAAATATCTGTGCTTGAACTTTTTTACACCTTGCTACCTCTGCCTTGAGGCCAGCAGCCCTGGATCACATTGCATGTCTATCATCTGGCAAAGAAACATCATAATGTATAATAACCACTCATCCCCCTCCCAGAAAATCAAATGAGTGGTTATTTCCTTTCAAGAATTAACACCTGATTCTGTTCAATTACTTAAATAACATTTCTGAAACCATTTAATCACTGAAAATGCATTCATGCTACCTCACTATATCCAATTATCTGCTCTGCACTGACATGAGTCCACCCTGAGCTCTATGTTAGCACTGATCAGTATTAATCTAATCAATTATAGAATCATTTGACAAGCCAAAGGCTACGCAAATCTTATACTAACTGAGCTCTGTAAGGCATGTCATGCATTGTAATGAGAGTACTTGATGATATCCCCCAGCTAAAGCCATTTGTGTGGCAAGAAGATTTGAAATATTGGGCACTGAATAGGAGAAAACCACCATGGCTGGCATTGTTGCCAATTATACATCTCTGAAACTACTGGGGGTGGTGGTGAGTGCTCCCTCGAGAGCTGACTCGCCCCCAAGCACTGACGCAAACACTCAGGAGCATCATACCCTGGGTATTATTGGCTGAGCTGTGATTGCATGTGCCTGATATTCTGCAGTTCATTAACCTATAGCTAAAAAACTCCCCAGACGCTCGATCTAATGGAGAGGACACAGGGCTCCATCCCCTCTGCTCCAGTAACTAAACAGTAACGATAATTAGAGCCTAGTTAACAAGATGGGATGCAAATTCTTTTCTCCATGCTATCGTTCAATTATAATTCGCTCCCAGCGGGCTTAACATTCTTGGGAATAGTGGCCGTGTATACCCGCGGGTCATCCAAATACATTCCCTCCGCTGATATTGGATGACATTTCCACAGTAAGGCGGGTGTAATCCTTTGGTTATTGCGTGTCAATAACCACAACTCGAATGGAATCCTTCATTTAGCTCGCACTTAGAGCCACACCGGGGAAAGTTGGTCCCTCTAATAAGAAAGGGGGGAGAGTAAAAAGGAGTATAACAATGCCAATGCATAATGGATTAGCCCAGGTTTGCAGGCTGAATATCAAGCAGGTGCTCCTGTGCTCACACAGGCCGCCCGGCTCCGTTTCGACAGAGTTGTTAAGGTGGGAATAAGCCACCAGGTGAACGCCCACCCTGACACTCACTTTGACACACATGATATAGATAAATGAAGCATGCTAATGAGCTTTCTAGAGGCTTCCCACCAACAGGAGGGGATAATCTGCAAGGACTTGTCCCTGCTTGGATTAATTCTATAATAAAAGGAGAGTAGGCAGAAAATACCACAGCAGTAAATATGGCTGACTACTGGAGAAAATATGATAATGTTAAGGAGGTGTATAACTCAAATAATCTTCATACACAATGTGGTTTTTAAAGTTATATGTCTTTCTCTCCAGTTGGTTGGTCAGTTAGGATAGGTGACGAACTCTCATTTGACTGAAAACTCAGAGGATGGACAAGCATGCATTTGAGCTGGGCAGTAATCAAATTTTTATCTCAATGACAGTGACTGCCTCACAAAATTATGAAAACTGAATTATCAAGATTCAAAGATTGCTGTGCCTCCAGACATGCTTTGCATATGTTTAGTCTTTTTTTCCTATCAACCATCATTTATGTTTATATTTTTTCCCAAGTATATCTTCATTTGTTGCCCTTTTTATGGTCATATTGTATTGTAAACAGCATTCAAGTGCATGCACTCTATTTGGTGCGTATTGTAAAATTACTGAGTAATCATGTTTTGCAATCGGGATCTCACTATATCTACTAAGATGAGAGCAATATTGATATTTACCATAATTGAACAGCCCTAGTGTACATGCTGCTTACATTGGAAAGAGGGGTTGAGCCAATTTCTGTTGGGGTGGAAGGGAGACCTGATTACATCATATGTCTTAAATGTATATGATACATTTATTGGGATATTGTGTTAATAAACAATACTGATTATGAATTAGAGGTTTATAACATTTGACTCATCTCTCTGTTTAGTGATATGGTTCACTGACAGAAAGTCAAATAGGCTGTTGCAAACAGCTCCTCTGGAGTTTCCTCAGTAAGAAACTGAACTCCATAAAATGTGTTTCATTCAAAAGATAAGGCGGCTTTCGCACCTACAGGTCATTTGCTTTGTTCTGATTCAGTTGAATTTCAAAAAATGCATTTGTCCTTTTGTTCATTTCATGCTCACAGTTCATTATTGTGAACCATTTTGAACTGCTCTGTCCTCATACCATTATGCTACAGCCTACTTCCCCCACTGCCTAAGTGCATTGCCATGACTACTGGTTGCACTCTGCATTAGGGGTCAACTGTCTCATTTTTATACAGATGAGTGTATTTTTCAGTGTTTACTCATTTGGGGGTATAAAAGTATAAAAGCACACAAACTAGAGGAGCTTTTCTTCGTTCCTGTCTTTTTTATTTATCTCAAACTTAAAACAACAACAAAAAAAAGTCAAAATAATACATATGTACACCAAACAACTGTACATGTCCATCAAATAAAAGTACACCTGTGAGAACATACACATGTATGTTAACAAGAGAACCAGTTTGAGAGGAGGCAGAATGAAGCAAAGAGCTTATCTAGTCCTGCCCCTTCCTTGCAAATCAAATCCAATACATAATTAACATAAGTTATTATTAGCTGTCAGTATTCATGTAATAATATAAATACAAGGGTAATAGTCTCATTTGACAAACTAAATCTTCATTAAAAAAATCCCTTCAGACACAACCCCATTCTTCATATAAACCTGCAAGTGAACAAGACAAACTAACAATGCGAAAGCTTTTACTGCTTGCTTTTTACATTGTAACACATATAGAAAAGTAACTCTAAAAAAAGGTAGGTTCAAATGATAGCATGGTTACATTTTCCTGCCATTTTCCAAGCCGAGTAATGTTCTGGCTTAAAACAAGTTTTTGAACATGAGTTCTCTGATTGTAATGCAGTAAAGTAACTGACTACTTTTTCTAGCAGTGCATTAACTTGATGGATAACTTTTAAAAGTAATGCTACCCTGTCTGAATATTATGCATTGTGTGTAACATTATATACCTCTGCACAGTCAGATTGTGGGAGTGTTGAAGAGCTGTGGGGGTTTTTCATGTCTGTTCTTAGTTAATGGTAAACAGAGCTTATATTGCACTTCTCAAAGCACTTTTACACCATGTTGTTCATCAATATTATCTGGCACATCCATGTCCTTTCATGTCAATTTACATGCCACTGATGCAGCAGTGGGAGCAACATTGAGGTAAGTGCCTTGCCCAAGGACACATCAACATGTAACAGCCAGAGCTTGGCTCATACCCACTACCTACCATTGTTTGTAGAGCACACTACCAGTCTAAGCAACTGATGCCCCCTCCTCTGTCATAACTCTACAGATCTATGGGTTTTGGGTTGTAAACATGGTTATAGATAAGTGTTCAAAAACGATAGCTGGACTTACATTTAGGTGTGTACCACTTTGATTCCCAAATGGGAAAAGTGATGAAGGGGTTTAAATTTCTGATTCAGTAAAAGTACTCAAAACATGTCAATTTTCTCTGCATGAAAGGCCCAATTCAACAAGTTACTATAAAATGTTTCACTGACCATCACTGCTGATTTGGATCATTTTTTATTCTATTTTCTCAACAACAAACAAATCAGCTGGTGATTGGGTCTAATTTTGGTTAACAAAGTTCTTCTTTGGTTGACTGCAGCCCCTCTGCTTTGTATCCCCAGAGTCATTTCTTAGATGAATTTATGCAGTAAAATGTGTGCCACGGTGCCGTGGTTCAAACTGATTAGGTGGTGTCACAACGTTGGTTATTTCAATGACCGCAGCCAAGATGTTCACATAAATACGCAGATGTTGAATGGGTGGAGGATGTCAGAGTGAAAAGTTGCCGCAGCTGGTGCCAAGATACACAGCGTTTGGAAATAGACACAGGTACACATACAGCCGGCTCTGCCACGAGGTGCTGGCACATGCTGGAGTGGACTTGGCACCGGAGCCGGCGAACAGATGTTAATCCAGGACAGATAATTACATCAGTGAGTGAGCAGACATTTTTCCACTTAATTTCCCTCTTTTAAAAGTGCGACTTCTCCCCAGAGGCACTTTGCTAGAGAGATGCCCCTGGACCCGGAGCCTGGGAAGAAGCCCAGAGCATCCCAGTGAGAATCCTGATCACTGGGCCCCGGTGTGACCTCGTCCTCAGCAGGACGCCTGTCAGGTTCACTCCAACAACTCTGTTCCACAGTCTCTGTGTGGGAGAGTGTGTTAGAGGAGTTAAGCTGTCAGCCAATTGTATTTCCTTTCTTTTATTAGTTTGAAGTGAATTTATCTCCTTTAAAGCCACTTTTTTTTCACCAGTTGATGGGCCTGTTACTAACTCTGTCTGTTTGAGCTAGCAACAACCACCTTCTAGTAAACTGATGTAGATCTGGGATTTTAGCACCCAAAGCATGGAACAGCCCCTGCTGTACCAAATAAATACAGATGAGAAAAGAAAGAAACAGCTCACTGTGGTGACTGTAACATAGCTGCATGTAATTGTTAACCATACAGATTATTCACTAATTGTAAACAATTGCAAAGTACCCTGCAATCACTTTTTTATTCATCAGGACAGGGATAATTGGCTTTTGCAAAATATTTGAAACAGGACAGTATTCATCACTTTTCAGGTCAAAATTTGAGTATGGGTAGTATACATCTTTTTTTCTTATTATTGTTTTGTTTTACTTTTTATTTTGTCAAATTTTGAGCCAGTAAAGGGATCCTGACTTTTTTATCTTAATTTTTATTATTATTAAGATGATTTTTTTATCTCACTTATTATTATTATTATTATTATTATTATTATTATATTCTATACCATTTGTATTTTCTTATTATTATTAGTAGTATTAGTATTATTATCAAGATTATTTTTTATCTCATTTATTATTATTATTATTATTTTATATCATTTGTATTGTATTATTATTATTATTATTAAAATTATCAAGTTTTTTTTTTTGCTTTGAAAGATAGTGCATAGTATTGAAAATTGGATAAGGACCATGTTGATAGCAGCAGCCTTTCTGTACATAGGTATAGGGACATACTTGCAAGGCTATCCAGGCACTTTTTTGGTCACATGTATTTTAGGACCATGGTCATTAACCTTTTGGGTAATTTTTCATCAGACCTGCATATATATATATGTATATATATATGTATATATCATCGGGGCACTCGGGGCAGTGACCCCCACACTGGAGAAGTGGCTCCCACAGATCCCTGGAGAAACATCAGACATCTCACTCCAGAAGAGTGCAGTCCTAGGAACAGCTAAGATACTGCGCAGAACCCTCAAGCTCCAAGGCCTCTGGTAGAGGACCCGAGCTGAAGAGGATGAACAGCCACCCACCCCACCGGGAAAAGGGGGGGTGGGTGAGAGAAGAGTTTTTTTATATATATATATATATATATATATATATATATATATATATATATATATATATAGAGAGAGAGAGAGAGAGAGAGAGAGAGAGAGAGAGAGAGAGAGGGCTGGACTGAAGGACAGCACAGAGGCACTAATCATGGCTGCACAGGAACAGGCCTTGAGCACCAGAGCAATAGAGGCCCGGATCTACCACACCAGGCAAGATCCCAGGTGCAGGCTGTGCAAAGAGAGCCCTGAAACAGTCCAGCACCTAACAGCAGGATGTAAGATGCTGGCAGGAAAAGCATACATGGAACGCCATAACCAAGTAGCCAGTATAGTGTACAGGAACATCTGTGCAGAATATGGACTGGAGACCCCAAGGTCAAAATGGGAAGCACCTCCCAAGGTGATTGAGAATGGCCGAGCAAAGATCCTGTGGGACTTCCAGATACAGACCGACAAAATGGTAATGGCCAACCAACCGGACATTGTAATCGTGGATAAGCAGCAGAGGAAAGCCGTTGTGATTGATGTAGCCATCCCAAGTGATAGCAACATCAGGAAAAAGGAACACGAGAAACTAGAGAAATACCAAGACCTCAAAGAAGAGCTAGAGAAAGCCTGGAAGGTGAAGGCAACAGTAGTGCCTGTGGTCATCGGGGCACTCGGGGCAGTGACCCCCACACTGGAGAAGTGGCCCCAACAGATCCCTGGAGAAACATCAGACATCTCACTCCAGAAGAGTGCAGTCCTAGGAACAGCTAAGATACTGCGCAGGACCCTCAAGCTCCCAGGCCTCTGGTAGAGGACCCGAGCTGAAGAGGATGAACAGCCACCCACCCCACCGGGGAGAGGGGGGTGGGTGAGAGAAGAGTTTTTTTTTTTTTGTTTTTTTTTTTTTTTATATATATATATATATATATTTGTGTGTGTGTTTGTATATACTTAATTATTTGTGTGTGTGTGTGTGTATATAAAAGAAAGATAGCGTACAATGGGTAAAGGTCCTATATTGGCAGAGATATATACAGCATAAAAGTACAAAATATCAGGTCAGAAAAGAAATGCCCTCACCGTTAATACAGCAGAAATTTAGACAGAGAGTTTGATGTTGCCGGAACCTTGGGTGCTACAAGAATTCCCACAGGAATCACAATTTGCCTTGCTCTCCGTGGCCATTCACAGTTAAATAACTCAATAGATTACCTGCCGCACTTTCCAAGGACATTAAACTAAGTTCTCCAGCAGGATCGATGGGAAAGGGCTTTTTGGGTATCAACGCTCAATACTGCACACTTCATTTCCCACACCATAGAGGACCCGACATTTAATTACACCTCGTGGACTGGGTTTTCAATTCCAACTCTGTACAGTTATGTAAAGCCGCTGTCGGTGAAAGGGAGACAGGGACATGTCACTAAAAAGGAGGAGAAATGTCCTTTTGAAAAAACATGAAGGAACAAAATCAGGGAATAAAAATTATGTCAAGATGAATAAGAGAAAGTGTGTAACAGTCTTAGCTGACATTTAAAACCCATATTAGATAACTGACTCAAAGGGACATTTCTTTATGGAGGCTGTATTTCATTAGAAAACGACTAGCTTAAGTAGAGACTGTGAGAAATGGGCACTTATATTCCAGACAAGCTGCAGGTGGGGAGGAGTTATCGGTGCCCACTTGCTTTGTCAAAGGCAAAAAGGTCTTTGGAAGGTCTTTTGAGAGTCTGACACTCATTGCTGCAGACTATTTACCCACGCTTGTGCTTTTATTTATCGCATGGTTCCACACAATGAATTATCTAATGTCTTATGGACTGTAAATTTCCCTAATGCACTTCTGCGCCCTTCCTCGACACTTACCTACAAACACACACACACCTGTGCACACATTTCCATCCCACACCACAATCATAATACCCCTGAAGTCACCCCTTTTGTGGGACTACTCCCTCAGCTTTATTGAGTATTGAGGCAACAAAGTACCCACATTCGTTTGCTAGGAGTAAGTGATGAAAGCATCTGCTGTTAAGACCCCCGGTGTCCTTTTGAGGCCCTTGTGAAAGCCGTAAAGCCACTGTCACCAATCAATCAGGGAGAGCAGCACAGTATTGTTTACTAGCGCAGCTCATTAAGCAATGTGGCTGAACATGCTAACTTAATTTAAAGTGAGATTTATCGCGGACTGGGCAGGGGGGGACCATTGTCCCCTTGCTCGAGAGTGTGCCATTGTGGATCTGGGTTGCTAAATTACAACTAAGAGCCACTGATAAATTGTCCTGTTCTCATCTAACCTACTTACCGCTTTCTAGATAGACAATAATGAAGAATCATTTGACACTGAAGAGGGGCACAGTGAAGTTATTTGCCGAACAGCCTGGCTGTTGGCAAGGGTTAGTAAACAGGTAGCGTGTAGGGATGTAGATGACTCTCATTAACCCTTTACAACCAGCTCAACTGTTTGTCAGATCAGACTTTGGGTATATGAATCTTTCTGAAAAAAGTAGAGATGCATGATATTTGATATTTGCCTCTATCTGATATGCTAATATTCCAAACTCATGACTGAGTTTTTGATGGTGATGTTTTTTGTCAAGGCCACACAGCATACATTTAACTGAAATTAACCTGTTCTTTTTATGCTTACACCCATTTGTGTTAAGAATAGATGTGAAACTAGAAAAACAACATTTTATCCTTCAATGAATTACACTTTTGATTTATTAAAGTGGACATTCATTGATGATGGGGTAAACCATTATGGTACATTTGTACATTCTGCCAATATAACAGCAATATTCAACATATTTATGGCCAGTTTGTACCCACAAAATATCATCTGTTTTCGTGACTTCTGTTATCAGTAATCCACTTTTTAAGCAATTACCTGCAATAACAGTACTGCTCTAATGATATTATGCATCCCCAAATAACAGTGTTGAACTTGTACAAGTTCCCTTTACTTGTGGTAAGTAGGCTGAGAAAAAACACACAAAAAAGTGAAAGGCTCATTCGTCTCTGGTAAGGGTTACGTGATTTGGAAAAAATGTCATTGTGATATTTTGTCATTTTGTGACATATATTTGTGATTTTTTAAGTTAAAGTGACACTTTATTATGCAGAATGTCTTCATATGTACATTAGTTGAATTTTCAGTCAGATATTTACATTTCCTCTCGTCATATTTGGGTATTAAATTACCTTTCATTTCAAATGTAAATTCCCACCTCTTTAACCACAACCTGTGAAAGCAGGCACATACACACACAGAGAAAGAGGAGGAATAGTGGGGAGAACTTGTCGCTTGGTCTTGTCTTATTTTAACCATATAAATCATTTAGACCAGGGGTCACCAAGCTTTCTGGGCCTGAGAGCTACCCAAAGATGAGGAGTATTACAGAGGGCTACCTGTTTGTTTGATGTTTCCGATATTGATTTGCATAGTTCACCTAAAAAAAATCATATTGTGCATTTAGGAGGTTGCATATGACACTGAGTGTTTACTTTTAACTTTAAATGGTAATAATTATTGCTAATGATTAAGAAATTATATGAGAACATTATACCTAAATGCATCTTTTACGATTTAATTGATGTACAACTTTACTGATACGTACAGCAGTTGCACTTCGGTGATTTTTTTTGTACAAATGACACTATAAGGGTTCTAGCTAGCAGCGGTGGTGATAAAGGCGTGGCATCAGCGCATCAAAGCAAACTTTGACCCTACACAGGGCAAAATTTAAAAGAAAAAGGCAATTATGGAACTTAACACATGTTGAATTAGTTGCTTTTTGTATTGATGTAGGTATGATTATGATAGAAATTACAACCTCTGTGGTGTGAACTTGTGATCTCTTTGGAACGTCCATGTTTGCACCTCAAAGGCTCCTTAAGGGCTACCAGGTGCCCCCCTGATTTGACAATGGCATAAAAGTGACAAGTTGTACAAATGCCTCGTCTGTCATATGTATTATGGGCCAGTCAGATACTTGCGGACACCTCTCACTTTCAGCACAACCAAAACATGCTTGTAGTAACTGTTTCTGTTGTTTAAAGGATGCTGATAAGTCATGCTGATTCCTAGCTGCTTTGCAAGATCAGAAGTTCTGTACAACTGCTAGACATTTGAAGACCCCCCGGGTTTGGCCAATCAGTGTGTTGAATTGTCAGTGTGACTTTATCAGTGATTTATTTTACTTTGATTGACTTCAGGTCTAGTAATGTTATGTTCAGGCCTCAGAATGCTGTAGTTCCTGTGTGCTATCTGATATCTCTTTTTACTCACTTGCCTTACATTTTGGGCATGTGAGTTGTGTTAAAGTGCTGTTGCTAAGTACAACCATTTTCTGATTACGCTCCTTGAAAACAAAAGCCATTAAAGTGTGAGAGGGGCTTTAAGGTCCTCCTTTCATTAGAAACACTGCGCTTTCATGGAGTGATTTAAAGCTTAGAAGAACTTTACAGTACTTACTGCTACAGAAAGCTATTTTGATCATGCTGCAATAAATGTAAGCAAGATGACCCACAACTTGGAAATATTTTTAAAAAGCTTTCGAATGGTCAGCTGCAGAGCTTTAAAGCAACTCTATTTTATTGTACACAGATTGTACGCACATGAGTAGAATTCTAAGAACTGTGTAGCAAAGAGCACGGATTGACGACAGAAATCAGTGGAAAGAATGCAAGTGCTTTAATGCAGCTGAAAAGTTTCAAGCTTTTCTTTTAATTTCATAACGTCCACCACAGGCAGTGAGGATCCTCATGGGATGTTATAGAGATGTTTGCAGCTGTAAAGTCGGGTTCTTAAAGAAAACAAAGCTGTACATTACAGCAGCTGGCATCAGGTCACATTAAGCTGATCAATGAAAAAAAATGAAACTTTTTTCCCTTTCCTCTTGTTTCAACTCTAAAGAAAATCATTAAATTTCAGTGAATAGTTCATAAAATTTAAACACTGGTATCTTCATTGACAAGGCAATGAGGACATTAGTTCATGTTTTCCTGCTTTTTGCCTAATAAAACCCAGAGAAGTCTGATTACAATGGTTAGTTCAAGGATAAACCATTTCAGAAAGAGTTCATTCCATACATTTTATCTCATATTGATTCAGTATAATACTTCTTCAATTTAGCCAACTGTTAATGTTGTTTTGCATGTTTTCATGAAACGTAGGGCTTTTTTTCGCAGTTCGGGTGTCACATTAAAAATAAATGAGAGGCATCAGTGAAATGGATGCTGAAAATGTATTCTCAGAGAAAGCCTGGCTACACAGATCTCACTTTGGATACATGCAAAATCACACAGATACATAGTGATAGTCACTAAAGGCCTCATCCTATTTCCTAGGCCCTTTGTTCCTAACCCAGGGCTACTCAGGGTATTTTTTTCTGATTTTGCTGTACAGGGACCTTGTATACATGTTCTTGTGTAAATTTACTTTGCAGCTGTCCTCCGCTGGGAAAAAGTGAAAATAAGAGTGAGCCAGCTTTGTGTCCAGGGGGAATTAATTTACTTTTGCGTTAACGTTGACAGGAGGTTATGAGAAAAGGACAAGTCAAACCCAGGAAACATGGTTAACACTTCCAATCATCTGTGGTGTGAAAGACAAATCACTAAGATAACACTTGTGACGGAAAAAATTTAAAAAAAAAATCACATAGCAGTGCTCGGGGGCTTGTCTCCTGTCACAGAAACAATCAATAGCACTGGCTGAGGGTTAGGATGATTCACATGGCTGTTCACATTAAAATTGTGTTTTTTTGACACATCCTTTCTGATTTATTGGGCTCAAATTGAGGTAGCACTCAGCCAGGGAAGTTTCCTGGCCACAGAGAGGTGACTAATTCTTTTTATAAAGCGTGCATGTGGCAGGTGAGGCACAGAGAATGAGCACATATCCCAAGGCTGGCTGGCGGGGTCTCCTTGGGAATGCCGATTTTCCTCCATATGTGTTAAATCACTCATCAGGGAGCGGAAAAGACAGGCACCAAGCACTGGCACATTTACAGTGGGTTAACAATGTCTGTGTTTACCTCACTCAGGCAGGAGAGAGCACACTGAGAACAAGGGATTTTGTTAATACGGGAAAATGGAGGGCATGAGCTAGAGGTATGTACAGCAGATTGTGTCTCTCCGTCTCCAGAGCCATGCCTCGTGTTTCTCCCCCCAATCTTCTCCCTGTCTCCCACTAGAATCCCCAAATTCAGCAACAATATGGCTCAATTATAGGGCGCCATTGCTCCTACAATCCTCCTGTGGTGTGTAAGGATGAATTAAAATTGTGTAATGTCTGAGGAGGCGGATACACTGACCTGATATGTGACAATGTAGGTTGGGGACCAAAGTATATTTGCCATATTTTCTTAAAGAAGACACTAAACTGTGGTATTCTTGATCTTTATTTTAATGCCATTTCATAGGTAGATAGATAGATAGATACACATATATATTCAATTTTGATGACTTCCAGGGTATGTAGGGATGGGAATCAAAAACCAATTCCAGTTGAGAATCGTTAACAGCTCCATCAAAGTATCGATATCATGAGTCTTTTTGCTAATCAATTCCCTTGTCAATTCCTTCCACTGACAGGGTTCAGAAGCGGTCAGAATTGTGGCTAAATTTTTTACAAAAGGCGCCTACTGCACAACCTTAAGTGAGTGGAAACATCAGCAACTTGCAGAAGCAGTTATTTATGCTGTGACATGTGTGTTTGACATTATTGCCACTGAAAATCTACAGGCCAACATTTGCCCACATGGAAAATCAGCAGGAATCAATTAGGGAATGGTTAAAGAATTGGATCGATTAGCAGGATCGTCAATAGCATTGGTATCGGTAAAATCTTGTCAATTCCCATCCCTAAGGGTATGTTCATGATGACTTGTCTAACCTGTGGTAATTGGTCAGTTCAGCACTGCTTAACAACGGCATGTTTTCAACAACTCTGTATTCTTTCTACAGTTGTAGAAGCAATTGTTTCTGCACTGAGTGTGCCAGCCCAGTACCAACTGTGACAGCCCCTTCTAGAGAGTCTGTCTGTTTCTAACATGCGTTTCTTTTTTCCATGGTATCTCAAAGAGGCATCCGTCTGTTCAGTCTGGAGCATCGGGGCTCATTGCTCCACCAGAGATATTTAAGCTGGCTTCCAAACGGACGTCCTCGCTCTCTCTTTCTCTCTGTCTGCTTTCTGCTGCCTTAGCATCGCCTGCACCATTAAGTTCAGTTTAGTTTTCTTTTGGTGAAAACATCTGTTACACACACATTTCATCATGCTCGCACACCCATCAACACACCCCCTATTGATGCTTATTGTTGATTTACTCAATTTTGTAATAAATAAGAATTTTTATTGCTCAAAATCTGGCTCTTCTCATCTTTTGTCACAGCCCACAAGCCAAGTTGTGACACAAATCAAGCGTAGCGTTAGTTCAGGCAGGCCACTACGTCAGGCTCTAACAGCATAGCTGTCATCACCGGTGCAGATCAGCTGATGGCTCGGCTGACTCCTGTGTCCGCTTCCTATTGGAAAATTGAATTCAGAGTGGGCTATTTAAATTGCTCTAGCCCAACCTCCTTCCTGCTTCCTCTGCTGGCATTTTGCAACCCACCTCCACCCCAGCTCCTCCCGCATGTATTCATGTCGATTGCTCTGCTCTGTCTGGGTTTTTTATTTTGCTGCTGCGCTCCCTGCTTATGCCGTTCATGATGGCTCATGATGGGCAGGAAGGTGTGCTCTTCCTGCCTCAGGCTTTCCACGCAAGCGCGTGGAAGAGCAGGGAGTCCCAGAACAGTACCATACCGCCAAATGAAAACTGTGCAAATAAATAAAGATTATTTTGACAAAGTGGTCCTGACTGAACTATTGGTAGGAAAGTACACTGGTAGGTCTAACTGGAGGACCTGGGGAGGGCAGCTACTGACACTGTAAAGAGAGTGAGATGGAGTAGCCCCAGTGCTGTGGACCTTTGTCTTGTGCTTAGAAGTACTCTATCACCCAGAGGAGACATGCAAAACACATTAAAGGGCATATTCAGTTGCACAAAGCATAATTTGGGCAATTTAATGAAATTGATTTAAGAATGAATGAGGTGGTACTGTCCAAATAAAAGCCCTGAGAACAAACAACAGTAAAAATTACGAAAGTAAAAACAACAACTTTGAAAATGAAAGTTGGTTGTAGTTAAGAGTAGAAGTAGCTTCTGCATCTTTCTGTAAACTAGTATATACATATGTACTTTTCTTTCTTTCTATCTGTCTATGGAATACTTGTCAGGGATGTTGGCACCACTTTTACTTTCTTGCTGGTGAACATCTCTCTCTCTCTGTCTGCTCATTTGTTCATCTCTCCATCTATCAATTGTATGTCTATCTTTATCTCTATCTATCAGTCTGTCTATCTACTTGTCCATCTATTCATCTATTTTTCTTCCTCTGTCATTTCTTTCATCCAGCCGTTCTTCCATACAAACATCCGTTCATCCATCTTTTGAGCTATCCATCAATCTAACCATCCATCCATTGTCCGTCTGTCAACCCATCTGTCTTTCTATCTCTCTGTTTATCCATCTATCTATCAAATTCTTGTCAGGGAAATTATGTTGGCATCACTTTTACTTTCTTCTTAGTGAACATCTTCATCTGTCTGTCTGTCTGCTTATTTGTCCATCTATCCATCTAATACTTGTATCTTTCTCTCTACCTATTTGTCAACAGTTTATTCATACAACCATCAATTCATCCATCTCTTTATTATTTCACGAAAGCCATGATCCATCCATATACTTTTCATTAAGTCATCCACCATTCATCCATCTATATATCTACCCATCCATCCATCCATCATCCATCCATCTTCTTTTCATCAATTTATCTATCTATATATCTATCATGTGTCTGAACATCCATTCGTACATCCAACCATTCATCTATCTTCTTTTCATTAATTCATCCATCCATTAATTCATCTATCTGTATATCTATCTGTCCAACTGCACATCCATACGGCCAGCCAACCATCCATTTATCTTCATTTAAAACCTCTTCAGCCCCATAGGACCCAAATTTGGGTCTGCTGGGGCTCAGGAGAAAAGCTCCTCAACAAGACAGCACAAGCAGTGAACTGGGCCTTTAAGGCTAAAGTCATGTTGGCTTTTATTTGACAAATACATATATTTTTGACCTTTGGCTCAATATGCACTGTTTTTCAAAATCCTCGCCTAACCACATTGTTATCAAACCTCTTTATTTTTTCTCTGCATCACTTTATAACAATAATCCTTTGCAGAGATAATGTAAAATATTTTATGATTCATTTTTAGAGTGTTACAGCCACTCTAGCATCATTTCTAAGAGAGGTAGTCACAATAAAAAATTGTTTTGAAATTTTCAAATTATTCTGACTTCTATCTTCATTTACTCTGTCCCAGTAACACATATACTGATAATTACAAATCAGGACAAGTCTCTCAAGTGTTACTTTTATTATGACACCAAAATTATTCAAATAGAAATTGTGGTTGCAGAGATACACTCTTTTCTTTATGGGTATGGGTTTCAAGCAGAAGGCTTAAAAAAGGGGCTGAACAGGTTAATTAATTCATCCATCCATCCATCCATTCACCATCTGTCTATCTATCTATCTATCTATCTATCTATCTATGCTTGTCGTTGCTGTTTTCTTGACATCACTCTCACTTCCTTGTTGGTCACCATCTATATTTATTCCTTTATTTTCACTAAAACATTAAAAAAAAGATCAGCAAAACAAAACCAGACCTTTTTAAAACAATTTTCTATTTTTTCATTTTAAACTTAAAACAAGAATAATTAACTATCAATCAAATGTGGCCAAACAGTTAATCTTACACTGTTGCCCCGATCTTACTAGACTGTTTGCTCCGAATCTTTGGTTCTGGAAGAAAAGTCAGAGGGAGAAACAAACATGTTCAATAAAATTGCTTACACTGTTAGGAGCGGAGGGTTGGGCTTTGCTGGAGGAAGAGAAGCTGGTTTGAACAACAGGGTGTTCAAGGTACAAGATTATCTTTCCTGTTTGAGAAAATATTCGAAGACTGCGTGAAGATGCAGGTGTGAAAATAGCTACTTGAAGATGTGATTGCATGAATGACACCTTACATGCAGACACGGGGGGAAAAATGAAATAGGCCTGACATTCAGAACACAATTTCGTCTTTTTCAGTGCGGAAAGAGAGTACCTCTTCACTTTTAGTGCTGGGTTTGCTCGGGTGTAAACATACACACTAAAAAACAACATCAGCAGAGGCAATGGCTTCATCCAAACAAGGTAGGCCAATACACAGGCGCACCCTTGCAACAATATCCTCAACACTTCTGCACCCTGTTTTTATTGTTAGCAGACACATGTACACCAGCTATCACTATCACATCATGCAGATGAATGTCACACACTCCCATGTTTGTCCCCAGACAAAGCATTGCAGCACCTGATAAGGTAAATGCAAATGAGCCTTGTGCTTCTACTGTACTATAAGGGAACCTGTCATATTCAAGAATTAAATGCAAATCACCATGCATTATCACCTAGCGCACTCCCCATCCAGGAGAGTGATGCCTTTGTGTTCCCGTGCTGCAGCAGAAGGTGCACGGCCTGCCGGGGGGAAAAAAAGACAGAAAAACAGGCCTTTGACAGAAAACTGCACTCTTGACTGAAAGGGACTTGTCAATCGCATGAACAATACCCGTCTCTCACCCTGTAATTATGGGTTTCATTATGCGACCATGCACCTCTGCCGTGCTGTCACTACACCTCTCTATCTCATGCACCCATGGGCACACACAGGCAAACACAGAGGGGGCTTGCTGCAAACAGGATATATGACAACACTTGCTTTTTTTTGTAATCTTCTTAAGGAAATGTTCGCATCAAAACAAAATGTAGTAAATCCTCTGGCTTGGCTTTTTGGGTTGTGGGAGAAAAACAAAACCGTGTTGAGTCGCAGCGACGCACAGACACAGCAACAAAGAAATGTCAAAGGAGATTTTAATCACAGATTGCTGGGGGTCTGCAGAGAGTTACATCTACAGACAGCTACAACAGGACTCAGTGCACTCAGTCTTTTTATTCATTTAACAGCTCCCTGCATGTGCAGCGTGCATGAGCAAAAAAACGTGTTTGCTTGAAATCTCAGAAGGAGCATCAGAGTGATTTAAGAATATCTACTTCCCTGGTTGGGGTGAAATTAAAACTAGTTTTGTGATTATGATTTAAAAAAAAATATGTCTAAATGTGATGAGGTTTTTTGTGTACACCTGTGTGAGCAATTACACTCCTTTTGTTTTACATCTTAAAGGAAGTGAGAAAGCTTTTAGTGTGAGCTGCATCCTAGGGTTTCTCCTGGTTCACTATGAGGTGATAATAGTTTTTTACTGTGTCTGTGGGCTTATATGTGTGCTGGTTTAACTGAAAACTTGGGATGCTTACAATTGTGTGATTGAAGGAAAGGATAATCTCATGTTTCCCATTAAAGCATGTTTCACTAGAAGTGCTCAGAGAGCACAATCCTCAGACGAGGCATTTCCAAGATTGTCAGGCAAACAATTGTCAAAAACATGGAAAACTGCCCTATCTCACACTGTTTACAAATCTTAAAAAAAGAAAATCTTGGATCCGGGGCACCACCAAGATCTAGCCACTTCCCCCTTCTGCTATGACCAACATTCCCTGAAAATGTATTTAAAATATGTTGGGAACTTATTGGGCTTTTAAGGAAAACTGCCATACCTTGCAATGTTAATAAATCCTTGAAAAAATTCCTGGATATGCAAGATCACCACAGAAATCATATCACTTCTTCCTAATGCTATGACCACATTCCCAGAAAGTTTAGCTGCACTTGTTGTAACATGTTGTCATGCATATTTCTTATTAAGTCAACTGATTTAAGTTGAAGGAAGTTGTCAACATTTTTTAAGTCAAAGACAGTTAGGTAATGGAAATGCATTTTGGTTAGATTTGGTGCCCATGGAGGTCGTAGCCCCCACATTGTGAGAAACAATTTGGTAACTGAATATACCTATCTTCCTGTCTTCATTTTGGTAAACAGTAGCCAAACTGAGCACCTCTTTCAATATTGGCCACATTAGTGGACTTAATCACCAAAGTCTTTTTGTGTGGGTTAAAACCAAATAACTGAATTGAACTCAATACTAAAACTCTTACAGTCAATGCATGTTTATCCACCTGTGGTTTAAATTGAATGGTGTGATTCCACTCAGGGTATAATGTTGGCTTATTGAACCAACAAGACTCAGTGGTGATATTGATAAGCTCAAAAGTTATTGATTTCAGGTTTTGAAAAATGTGGATCCAGGCTCTTGATGGAACCAGGGTTCGATCCCCATGCCTACTCACTGGGGAAGTCAACTGTCTTTGTGGGACATTGACATTGAAAATCGTTGCCTTGCACCCTTAAAAGCTAATATTGATTAACTTCTGGAGCAGCAAAAGGCTGCATGGATGTGACGATGGAGGATTTCAATAGAAACTCATTTTGACTAGACACCCACACAAATGTGTATTGTTTTGGATGTTGGCTATGTCATATTCATCCTTTTGACATTTGACGAACAACCCCAACATTTCTCATAAACTCCCCTCTGTGTAATAATGGGACCCGGCGGCATTAGGGCCAGTCTACTCAATCTTTCATTCACTCTTTTATTCCTCGCATGCATGTGCTATAATGCTTTGGCAGCGGCCATTCACAGCTAATGAATGGATGTAATTGAGAGGCTGGAGTAATACACAATTGAAGTCTTTCACGGTTTTTATGGATCTGGAGCTAATTAATGAAAAATAGAAGCTGCATTGTCTCCCATCAAATCCAGTCCTTAATTCACCAGGGTCCCAATCACCCCTCCACTGAAGCCTAACATTTTAATCATGCTACCTCCAGAGCACAAGGCTAGTCCCCAAGTCGATTATTGCAATTCAATTTAGCATATTAATTATAGCGGCTGCCGAGGGGTATATACTTTCTCTCCACGCTAGGTGAACCTGCACCATGTTGTCCTCTCCATACATTTTTGCTTATCTTTAGCCTTATTTAGTGCATGTATACACTATATATACTTACTGCATTGTTATAACTCACAGTACACTAACTGACCTCACAGTGCTGCACAACATCAGTGTGAATAAGTGAACAAGTCTTTAGTAGTGCCCACTGTTAATCCTTCTATAAAGACTAATAGGATCAATGATGCCCCTCTTGAGAGATCAACAGCTTTAGGGGATTCTTGGTGGTAGATATGGCCTTGAACTACCTAAAAGACCCTTGTGTGAGTAGTTTAGAAGTTGTGCACAGGCCATTTATGGTCTCACTGGCTTATCTGAAACTAAAACACTCTATTTAATGTTTGGGACTGTGATTTGCTGGCTAAACCAGAGGTTTTCAACCACAGGGCTGGGATCAGCACCAGGCCATAGATAATTTAGTTCTCGGCGGTACAATAATATAAATCGTTTATTTCGATTTTTGTACTAATAGAGTCCGCAGGGAGAATTGTTTCTGAAAAAAATAGAGCTCTCTTACATCAAGATTTGAGACACAGGCTCCTCATTTCTGTCACAACTGTGATGTCTGACGAAGTAAGGCCTGAGATAAACTCCTTATTTAACTTTTATTAGTGCACGTCCAGCTGTGTCATGGCCATGTTTGTTACAAACTTGAAAATGTGCAGTGCCTGTTTGTAGACTAACTTGCAGGCAAATGAGAGAGCTCAAGCTTCACACAACTTCCTGGTGTGCAGGAAACTAACTACTAAAGGTGCCTACATTTTGTCTGCAATGATCAGTATTGGACAATTTTTGTCAAAAAACATGATTGGTTAATGCCTGTAAACACTGATTGATACCTACCACCAATCACCTGTGAGTTGACCCTTTTTTTCTCGTGGACACCATCCGCTCATCTGCTGCTCTTGATGCTCGATCATCCCCCAAAACTTTGTCTTCAGTCCATTAAGTCCAACGTTTTAGTCCAGTGTCAAAGTCTGTACTGTAATTCATGCTGAGACCAGCAGCATAAGAGCTAACCAGCTAATCTATCTGAGTGACACATTGCTCCAAAACTAATACTGGTAGTGTTTAGTGATGCATTTGAGGTCCCATCGGAAACACTGTGACGCGTTCTTGTTGGCTCAGGCCAATGAGTATTTAATAAAGCTGAGAATGTGATGTGTTTAAATGTATTTTAAAGAGTTGGAGAATTAAATTTTTGCTTGAACCTTCAATAAATAAAGTTGAGTGGGAATGAATTGTGTTTTCTTGGCATTATGAAACAATTCCATCTGTTACATGGTATTAAAACATTAATATTTTTAAGTATATTGCCCTTTTATTTATCAAACTATTTGGACCATTTTGCCTGTTGGATTGAAAAATTGGAATAGTCAGTCTGTCATTGATTTAATTTATTCACATAATAAAAACAAAGATTAACGAGTCTATTTATTATGTTATTCAGATGTCCTTACTTTAGGATACTTTTTTCATTGCTCCTTGAGATCCTTTTGTTTTGCTTTGCAGAGCAAACCTTTTGACCAATTGTTAAAAAGAAACATGATCAGTATAGATGTCGGTATCGGTCGATCTCACCAACAGCGGATCAATGATCAGTATTTGCCAAGAAAAGGCTGATTGATGCATCACTACTAACTACAGATTTGAAAACTGTGATTAGAGTAATATAATTACTGTCAGTAATCAAGAGTTGTACCACATAAACTCTGGCTGATGATTGGTGAAACAAAAGCACACAATGAACCCCGTCTGACCTCCATTTTTGCAAAAATTGGTGAGTTTAAGTGACTTCGAAGTGTCATCGTTTTAGCAGCTTTTCAGGTGGAAAAAGAAAGATGATGTGGGAAAAAAAAGGTGCAATTCCTTGTGTCAGAATTCTGAGATTCAAACAGGAGTTTTCAAAATTCTGAATTAAATCTCAGTCAAAAAAAAAAAATCAACCTCTAAATTTTCATTTTTCAGAGGACCTCGTCCTCTTCTGTACATGTCAATATCTTCTGCCTGCATGCAAAAAAAACTTCAGTAGCAAGATGAAACAGAGACACTTCTATAAAAACTCACTTCCTCTAGTGCCGTAGTGAAAGGGAAAAAATAGATCCATCCTTGGAATGTGGAAATATAATACATCTGTGTTCAAATATTAATGCTCATCTTATAAAAGAGATGTATTCCTGTGTATTGCCTAAAACAATTCCCATTACTTTAAAGTTTTATGACTTAATACAAAACAATTATTACTGCCTGTCAAGCATTCTTGCCATTTTAATGCTTGATGGCCTGATTTGTATACACCGCACCGAGATGAACACGCCTTAAGGCAAGTTCCAGCTCTGCACACTACAATGCTGCAGAGTCCCTGTGATGTGAGGTGATGATAAAGTGCGTCCCCTCCTGCTGTGGGTCGCTCCTTGCTTGATGCAGAGGACTACCAACCCCCCTCTCCTCTCTCTCTCCCAACCATGCTGAGGCCTCGTCTCTGCCACACCGTCCCTGGGCTCCTGGCATTCTTGCCCAGACCCCTGTCAAATCCCAGAGAAGAGGCAGATGGGCCGGGCTTTTTATGTACTAATCAAGGAGGAATTTGCTCCCTCACAGACACGTCACCTCTGACCTGCGTGTCTAGTCACATTCATTATTCATCGTCAGTGAGGTGAGCTGCTGCAGAGGGGTCGAGAGCAGAACGGATGGATGAGGAGGAGGAGAGAGGATGTGGGGTGAGGGGTAGGGGTGGGGGTGACGGGCTCGCTTGTCGTGCTTGGCTCCAGCTGCCAGCTCATCCTGGCATTCAAGTGTCCCTCAGTCCTTCAGACCAAGAGGGAGGCCCTCATGTTGCATTTGGCTCAAACCGTGGCGGCCCGTGTTGTGCTTTTCTTGTCATTACTCACACACTCCAGACCTCCTTCATTTGCTTTCATCTGCGGTGACAACTGGGGACAAATCATCCAGACGTCATTATCAACAGAGTGGCTTCAAAAGGAGCCAGGAGGATGTCCTTAAACGTTCATGTAGGGTTTGTGGCATCAACAATACTCCTCTCATTGGTTCCATCTTTGGACAAAATAGAAACAGATATGTACTTTACTCTTTCTGGTATTACTTTAAGAAAACAGCACGCTGAATTTCTGTAGAATTATTGGACTTTTTTTACTTATCATTTATTGTAGCTTTTAGTGTAGGTTCAAGCAGAAAGACTGTTGTGCATCAGTTCATTCATATAATGTTGCAATCCACTTGATCTTGGAAGTCGGATTGCCTGAGTTACAAATTAGATATGTCACTGGGAACACCCTAATTGGTCATAATTTTCTACTGGGAAGTCAGATGATCTTCAGATTCCCTTAACTTTACCAGCTCTTAACTGGAAGTTCTGAGTTAAATGAAACGCACCAAGTCACCTCCCATTCATTTCTCTCCCTCCACCTGCCTACCTATTTATTTGCAGCGTAATCTCGGCAACTTGCCTCCCCCCCCAGGCACCCCAACTCATCTCATCAGTTTTAGGACACGCTCCTCAGAAGTCTGCCCTCATCTAATACTGTGTCCTGTATTTGTGCCTCTCTCTCTCTGCTCTTGTAGTCGTCTCTGGCTTTTGTCCTGTAGGCTGCTCTGAATCATTGGTGTGGACAGCCTGCTGCTGTGTACTTGTATAGTTTTAATTACTACAATTGCTGATAATTGCCTTGTTTTTTTAAGCCCCAATCCATAATCATCACACTTCTTAACCCCTTAAAGCCTGTTGTATCATATTTGTTACACACTTTTCTGATACCTCTATCTAATCAATATGATCAACAAATTACTAAAAAAAACATCTGAATATAATCAGATAAATGACAAAAATGTCCTCAAGTGGATTATCAGTTGCCAAAAACACCTAATGTGTCATATGAGATACAAAAAATAAATATGTTAAATTTTATGGATTTCAGTAGAAAGTTAAATAAACATTTCTGCTCCAAAGAACTAGAATTTTGTGGCTATAATTTGTGTTTTCAGGCTTTAAAGGGTTAACCATGACCTTAGAAAAATAAGTCTATAAAATCACACGGTAGCCCTGCAAATATCACACATATATGATGCTGTTGACTTTATTACCATCATAGATGACCTACTGCTGTGGACCTAACTCAAATTGTTATATCCTTTATCAACCAACATCAGAAATAAGATCATTGCAAATTAATTCTCATTTTAAAATATATTAAACGTATTTTAATAGGAGCTTAAAAAAGCTGTTATATTCACACACATCAGCCCTCTTCATGTCATAATCTTTATAGTTATTTCTCTGTCCATTGCTGTGATGCTAATAGCACCATGATAACTACAACTATACTTAAAACCTTATAGAAAGGAGGACCCCCTTTGAAAACAAGATGCTGCATCTCAGGGGACTATCCCCTATTAAGTTCATTTAAATATGGGGGGAAATATAATAAGGACAAATTTATTGTCTTTGCATCGGTAAATCTATCTCTGTAAATTGTTAACTGTCATTTTGGTCCCTTCAACTCCACCGCCCTGTCTCTCTGCATCTTTCTTGAACCGCTCACTGCTGGTCATCATGAGTCTGGTCCTGCCCAAGATTTCCTGCTGCTAAACAGAAGGTTTTTTGTCTTGCCACTGTAACAATGCTACAAAGTTCTGTAGCCACTGAGCTCCTCCCTCTCTATCTCTCTCTGTCTCTCTCTGGTGTTTGTCTTGTAGGCTGCTTTAGATCCTTGGTGTGTAAATATTAGATTGATCTCTCTATCCATGGTTGTATTGATTATAAATCCATAGTAACAATATTTACAACCATATAGACATGAGGTCCCTCTTGAAATGAGATGCCACATCTCAAGGGGCTTACCTTTAATAAATTTATATTCAACACTACGCTATACTATGCTATACAAACAAAGCTTGAGTGAGTTATTGAATCTATTGAATCTATATTTAGCAGAGACACATCTGATGAGCACAGATTTATGATCTGGGCATCCATGGGTTTGTCGCTGTCATAAACTCTTAATTAAGTCCTTTTGTCTCTGCCTGGATGGATACATCTCTGGATGTATGTATGTGTATGTATATATATATATATATATATATATATCAATCAAAAACATGAATAGTATGGCTTCAGCCTGCTCTTTTTAAAAGTGACTTGAGAAAACATGTTATGAACTGGCGCTATACAAATAAAGATTATTGATTGATTAATTCATTGATTGATTGATTGTGGATCACTTTGGGGCTTGATTAATAAATGCATAAATTAATAAATAACTAAAAGAAGGAGTGTATGGCTCTGACCTACTCTTTTGTAAGGTGTCTTAAGATAACATTTGTTAGGATTTGGCACAATATGAAAGAAGATTAATTGATGTATAGTTGTGCAGTAAAAAAAAAATAGTTAAAACTACATACCCTAATTTCCCAACGAACTTGTGACTCCTGGCTACGCCCCTCAACACAATTTAAATGTTTGATTTGACCACTAACACTTCATGTTCATGCTGCTTTCATCTGTGTGGATGTTGATTTTCTCTACTGAGATCTGCCTAAACAAAATTAAAGCATATTTAGAAATAAGCATTTATGACCACTGTTTTTCCTTCCTTAAAACCCTGATTAATTAGGATTTCAGAAAATAACTTACATTAGCCACAGAGGCCCTGATGAGCCTTCTAATGGCCTATATTTGTACCACTTAAAGTTCATTGCAGCCATGACAACACATACATGAGGACATCAATATATTTTGAAATCAACAGACTGAAAGGAGGGAGTGAAGAAAATAGGTTTTCAGTGCTCAGAGTATAAAGCAATAGCTATTAGTAAGGAGCTAAAAAGCTCCAATGTAATAAGGTCAGAAGCAGAAAAATGTGATCACACTTTTCAAAGGCTAATTCCATCTTACATTCATGTTAGCACACTAATCAATTTAGATTCAGCCATCAAGCTAAGTCAGATCATTAGGAAGCAATTTTCATTTTGCCTGAGAGTCCATTAGTTGCTTGAGTAACATTGGACTCCAAATTGATGCGCTCAAATTGCATCTGGACTGATTTCAGAACAATAACAAGCACGGAGAATTACATGCAAATGCATCATTAGATCTAAAAACACATTGTCGGTCACAGCAGATGCAGTTACATACTCACATTACCACCAACTTCGCCAATCGCTCCAATTGCTGGGTTTATTGATGTGTTTATGGCAGCTTTTGGCACACTGGCTCCTTCACATCTTAATAGATGGAAATCTCAGCGAGCACGCTCCAATGAGCATCATGAGAAGTGACTTTCAGCTACCTCGCACAAGGTGGGCAAATCAGTGGGGAGCAAGCCATTATGGCGGTGTTGTGGTTCATTTGAGTGCCATGCACTGTGCAAGAAAACATGATCTTTCCAAGTGGCCAGGGGATTCTGCACAGCGGGGTCGCTGGGGAGGAGTTGCCCCGTAAATTACAACTAATTACAGCCTCTATTGAGCTGAAATCCAGTCTGCTCAAGCCCACCACTCCACTAAGACACAGGAGGGATTTCACTCTCTCCCACTTAAAGCTCACCATCTATAGGCTGCACTGAGATATTTTACAGCATTTAAATTAGCTCTCTAACATGGAGGATGAACGCAATGGATACACGATGAAAATTTGGAGTGGGTCTATGATTTATTCCCATTTAATAATGACTTTCCAAAGTCATATCTTTTGGGGGGGTAACTCCATTTGATGTTTAACCCTCTGGTATCACCCTGTCACTACATGGAAAAACATCATACTGTACATTTTTTAGAACAGATTTTAGAAGTTATTATTTTCATCCATGAGTGACATTAATCAAGTGTAAGATACAATATGTGTTTCCAGTCAACAACTAACAGTGCATTTATTTTGTCATTAATTCTGACACATACAGGAATGTGATTAAGAAAATCTTCCAGCCGCTCAACCTTCATTTTCCATTGAATAGCTCTTGTTGTGTGTGTTGTTTTTAACAAAACAATTGCATCATGTGATTGAATTAGCAGTCAAAGGGTATAAATTAAAAAAAATTGAATCTTGGTAATTTTGTAAGAAAGCTGATTGAAAAAATGATTAAAAATATTTAAATGTTACATTTTTATGATATTTTTTTGGATGTGGCCATTTTCTTACTTAAATTGCCTTAACATAGATTTAAATGATGATAAATGGCTAAGGTTAAACTTGATATGTAAAGGACATTTTAAAATAACAGGAAACTAAACTGATGATTTGGCATGTAAGTAAGTGATTTCGTAGATCTTTTAAAGCCAAATGAGACATTTCTGTGTCAGACAACATACACATCAGCTAGCTTAATTCAGACAAAAAAGAATTTCAAATAAATGGTGTATCGAACCAAAAATAAGCTGAACTTTAAATTTTAACCATGCTCAAAAATGTCCAACGTTTGATCCAATACGTTTGGAAAAAGTAGGAAGAGTTGACTCTGCTTACCTCAGTTACAGCTGTGTTTCTGTTAGCGAACATTGCTGTGTGTCTGCACATAATTTAACATACATCAGCTCAGTCAGGTCCAGCTGCTGCCTTCTTAGGATTTGACTACTTTCCCCTTTCGGTGGACAGCCATCTTTCATCTTTTAGGCATGGTGTCGCAATACTGAGACCAGAGGTTGAAATTGTATACACGACTGCTTTATATGGCATTTGTTGAGTGACATCACAATATGTTTGTACAATTTTCAGCAGCGCCAATCTCCAAAAGGCCAAAGTTTCCCTTGAAGTGCACTACCCTTGTTTAAAGACAATGCTGGAGAACATTTAAAATATGTCTACAATTAGTCAGAGGGCCGTTGGCAAACTTCATATGTCTTTTTATATTTACAGATACCGTAATCTTATGTATCAGCATTGAGCTTGTTGCTACTGTTGGTAGCTGTCAAATGACAGATGAATCTTGATTAACTGTTTCTGTTAAAAATACATTTTGCATATAATATAGCTGTAATACAATAAAAGCACTTTAAGTTCCATCATAAATCAGTATTGGTTAGTTTGGGAATACACAAAATTCAGTATCAATCACTTCTGACTGATAAAGGACAGGCAATAACAACAGAAAAATTACATAAAGGCCTATATGCATTGTTCTAAGTCAATGATAGATCGGATCTAAACAAAAAAAACCCTTTTCAAACTCGATTTTATTTGGTTTATTATAACATTAAAAGTACTACGGGGCAGAAAAGTCACAATATCCAGGAATGACTCATTCAGTATATGTGGGCAGAATATTTCTATTAACAGTTGATTTAATCCAAAATAATTATTGATTAATAACTACCAGAATATTTGCATAATTTTTGTAAACATGCAGAAAGATAATTAATGTCCAATAGAGCATGACATGAAATTACTGCCTCATTCAGTTTTGTTTTACCACATAACTCCCATTAATAGAAATGAATTACTCCAAACTGGACATTTTTTATAGCTTGGTATGATGTTAGAGTGATGCAATCCCCTCGGTCTGAGCTTTCAGAAAAAGAGAAGCTGTCTTCAAGTTTTTAACAGCTTGAGCTCTGACAGAAAAGGGGATAATTTTTCTCTAAAAAAAAAGAGAAAACCTGCATCTTGGCCTGCTGTGTCATCCCAAAAAGAAAAAGCCTTTTATCATGAGCTGCTTCTGCTCAGACCAGGGCATTTCACTTTGCTTCACAATCACACGTTATGCACACAGGACTGCGGCCCAGAGGACATTAGTGTTGTGAACTGTGTTTACCAGCATCTTCGCACAATAAAGAAAAAGCCCATGAGCTATGTACACTCTGCTCGAGTGAGAGGGATGGAAAGAGCCTGCTACATGAAAATGAAAAGATGGAGGCTAAGCAGTGCATTTCTTAGATTAATTTCACATTGCTCCCAAAAAATGACAAAAAAGTAGATTTTAGAAACCCTTTTTTTCCTGCAATATCATTCAAAAAAGTTTCAACAGAAATTATAAAGAAGATAAAGCATCCTACAAAGATCATGGACAAACACAGATCCAAACTTTCAGTGCACAAGGCTAGCAATTTTTATGCCTAACCAAATAATGCATGTTTTACAATTCTGACCAATGACCAAGCCCATACTTTATTAAATCAGGACACAATGCTGAAGTCACTCACTAGGGATGGGAATCAAAAACCAATTCCATTTCCAATTTGTAGAAGCATTTATCTGTGCAGAGTAATTAAATATCTGTAGTGCCATGCGTTTGACATTGTTGCCACTGAAACCATTAGGTACCTGAAATGGCTTGTTTCCCCAGACCCCCGAATATCCATTGACTGGAAGTGGCAAGCCCAATTCTCAGCAAAGGCTGTAGACAGAACGCAATGGTATGAAAACATGATGCTGAATAACTCTAAACTGACCAATGACCTCAGAGTAAACTGGTCAATCATTCATCATAGACAGGGCCCACATGGGGAGAGTGGGCTTGAATTGACATGACTCCAAAAGTGTGTTTCAGACAGACCGACAGCTGGATCAGAGGTACTCCACAGTAGTTTGTTTTAACATAAATGATTGTTAACATCCTTTAGCAGTCATCAAATATATGAACCAGGGCGAAGGAAAACATAACAGTCTCTTTAAGATATTATAAATCCAAAAGTAATGGCATAACAAAGATTATTTTTGAGGAACTCTGTTGCTTAATTCATCATTTAAACTGGGTAACATAAAAAGGAAGAAAGCAGCCAAAGTGGAACTCCTGAAAAGTTCAAACTGCTGTCACTTGAACCTTCTTCAGTGAGAGATTTTGCTCCCTTGCATAATTATTGATGAACATTTTATTTAGCAGAATAAGCACTTTTTAAATCATGGCTGGTGTAGTAGTGGTGCAGAACTTTATAAAACAAATCTTTAAATCAAGACCATAGAGTATATTTCTTTGCAGAAGAAGTAAACAGTGCGTCCTATTGTCAGATTTTCCTTTGTTATTATTATTTTTTTCATAATTTAAGTAATATTGTTGAAGGTGTCATTTATGCTGAAAATGACATACGGGTTTTGGCTTTTTCAAGGACGTTCCTGCTTACAAGACCGGCCTGTGTACTGTCCAGACCTGTCTCCCACTGAGTAGATGTGGCAGATTATGAAGTGCAAAACATGAGCACTGAGACCCCGCGCTATTGAGCAACCGAAGTCGTACATCAAGCAAAAATAGGAAAGAATTTCACCTACAAAGCTTCAACATTTATTGCCCCCAGTATCAAGCACTTACGGAGTGTTGTTAAAAGAAAAGGATGATCCCACACAGTGACTTGCCTCCGTCCTTATTGGACCGTGTTGCAGGCATCAAAATCAGAATTAGTGAATATTTATAAAAAAAAAAAAAAAATGAAGTTTATTAGTTTGAACATTTAACATCTTTAATTGAATAATTGTCAAAAAGGATTTTTAAATCATTGTATTCTGTTTATATTTGCATTAACACAATGTCCCAACCTCATTGGAATTTGGGTTTGTATTTTCTGAACGACCATTCTGCTTTTTTACAGGTTGAAAATGACTGTTTGATTCAAGTTACATTTGAATTGCAAATATAAAGTCACAACTTGTAGGAAATGCGGTAACAATGATGTCAAAAAGTCGTATAAGGAAAAAGGAAAGGGAAAAAAAAACAGCCTGCATTTTTACCCACTTCTTTGAGCAGATGTGTCATGTGACTGGAGTATGAAAAAAAGATTATAGTCCATGTCTGGATTCCTTTCAAACCCCCAATCAGAAACTCTACAGAACCCAAAGTGACCATAAATCCTCCCAACCTCTTCTCTTGTGCTTTTTAGACCTCTCTCTCAGAGGAGCTGTTCAGTGTACGGTTACCATGGGCACTGGAACAAATCTCTCCTCTCCTCCATTTTCACAGTCAGAGCCACTATTATAGAAAAGAAAAACAGTGAATGACTCCGCTCTGTCATTGCATAGCATCACTCTAACTCGTCACACACACAGGGATGATTGCCACTTCTGTCACCGAGATTGGCATGGCTCTAACGTCACCAGAAAGAGAGGTTTATAAAAAAAAACTGTGTTGGAGTGGGCTGGAGGTGTAAGTTTCGTGCCAGACCCCGGGCAGTTGAATGTGATTGTGGTGCCCAGTCTTCTCAGCAAGGGTGGCAGACAGAGCGGACATTAACACCTGTGAGGCTGGTAAGCCACAGCTTTGGCAAAGCTTCTTAGTCCAGCCCCGTGTCATCCATTTCATGTGGCACTGGCATGGGGGCATTTATACACCACTGCATTTCTGAGGGGTGTGTGCCCCATATCTCAACTTAGTGAGGCCTACACAAACATGTGACTTTCACAAATACAGAGGGAAAAGTTCCTCCTCAAGGTACACAATTGCAGGACAGTGCAGATTTGGTGGCCCATTGAGTAAAAGGGCGTATTTCTTAGAACATGTAAGTACACTTTATAAAAATAAACATTAAGGTCAGTGAACAGGACCTTGTTCCTTCAAAATGTGCTGGTCATATTAGACATTTTAGAGTAGTTTAAAGATGATCCTTCAAAAGTTATCTCCAAAACTGATTGAGTTCATCACTGCATCAGAGTGAAAAATGTACTATATTTGAAGTAAGTCACTCGTGTTCTTGAGTTGTGAGATTGGATGCACTTATAAGCTCAATGACCCCATCCTTTGGCCTATGAACTCCAAAATTTCATCAGTTCATCCAAGAATCAAAGTAAACATTTGTGCAAGGTTTAAATTATTTCCTCAAAGTTTTAAAGGTAAAAGGTACACAAGAAAGGGATGAACAAAAAGGCACTATTACTTTGACCTTTGACGTATGTCACACATAATGTTATGATTTAATCTCTGGGTCAAAGTAAGCCTTGGGCAAAGCTGAATAAACCCCCAAAATATTATACTATTATGAGTTAAAGCTATCCCAAGCAAGGACATAACACCCTATGACTTTTGACCTGTGACCTCTAATCAGTTTATCTGTGATTCAGAGTGGATGTTTTCAAGAAAGTCCTTTAACTCATCATATAGTTACAGTTATAACAAGCAAGTGAAAAAACATGAGGCCTTACGCCCTTCACTTTTGACCTTTTACCTTGTAAATTTAATCAGTTTATCCAAAGGTAATGTGCACACTAGTGCAGAGTTTGAAGAAAATCATTTAAAGCTTTCTGAGGGTGTTGGGTTCACAAGCCCAGTATGGACATGAGTAACAGAAGCTTTAACCTATGGCCTATGACCTCCAAAATCAATCAGTTTGTCCTTGAGTTTTAGTGGACATTACGAATTCTGTAGGCGTAAGGTTCAAAAAAGAAAGAATTGATGGTGCAATGCCCTTGACCTTTTACCTTGAAATTTTAAAATCTTAGAAAGTTATGAGTTGGCATTTGTGCACTGTCTAAAGACAGACCTTCAAAATGTTAATGAGTATTTATGATCAAAGGCAAAGGTTGAATCCATTCGACCCATGATCTGTTAGATTTATTCAGTTCCTCCAATATTTATATGCACATTTGTGCATATTGGAGAAAAGCACTCAAAGCATTCTCAAGGTGTTGGGTTCTCAAGTACAGGATGGAAATGTTATGGTGGAAATTTGAACAAGATTTAAAGAACTTCTATCAAAGTATTCCTGAGGTCTTAGCTTAACAATCATGGGATGATAAACATGAGGCCGAATGAGCTGAGTGTTTGTTCAATGACTGCAGATAAATAAAATTAAATAAGTTTATCCTTGAAAAGCCCTCAATGCCTTATTTAGTAATGTTTTAACAAGCAGGCTACAAGAATGAGGCCAGATGACCTTGAACTTTGACCTGTGACCTGTAAGTAAAAGCTACAAAAGTGATTGTGTATATTTGTGCATAGTTTTAACATCACTTACAGCATTCACAAAGTGTTGGATTCACCAGCACGCGATAAACACTGGAAACAATGATCATAACCTCTGACCCAAGGTTTTGAAGTTGTATTTTGTACATTCTCAATTAAGACTGACATTTCAACCAAGGTTGAAGGGAATTATTCAAAGACTTCTTGAAATTTCACATTTATAAGAGAGGCCTAAAATACAGACATGAATGAGCAACCTGAGCAACAACATGGCACCTCTGGCCCTGTTTTTACAGAGACATTAAAGAGACCAACAAAAAAAATAAATAAATAAACGAGAGAGCTGGGTAAAAGTAAAGAACTGATGCATGAGCAAATTACCAATTCCTTTCAAAATGTTTAACATAATGACCTTGTAATAAAAGTATTTTACGCTCCAGTGTTATTGCAAGCCTTTACTGCATGGTCTGAGTCCTTTAGGGTCATTATACAGGGCGGAGGATGATAAATCAATTGGACATAATGATCTGGAAAAATATTAGTATTTCATTCGATACTTTTAACCCACCCTCATCTGAGATAGCATGCAGACACAGAATGTGCTCTGATATCCCAATACAGTTCACAGAGGGGAAAACTGTCACAAATGCATCTTTTAAACTTGCTGTTTTTCATTCTCTTTATTTTTGCATATTCTGCAGATCAACATTGTTATTCTTGTTTTTTGTTTTTTATTGGATGCCTAAGTTCTCAGATCTTTCCCGGATTACCGTCTTTTTTTGTTTTCGTTTTGGCTGTGTCGCATTACTTTCTGGTAATGCTGGGAAAAAAATATACCCAGTGAGACCATTAAAGTTTCATCTTATTAGGCCAGTAGGGAAAAGAAGGGAATGCAGGGAAATGGACATCATTACTGAGTACTACTTCCAGGGAAACATAATACTCCTTTTTTGTGTGTCTGGCTGACATTAATGATTGGCTCCTCTCTCCTTCCACGGCAGGCTTGTCAGATGCAGCTGCTATGGAGATGAGATCCACCTCAGGCTAAATAATGTTAATAGGATTCCCACACAAACACCTATCACGTATATCTGTGAGACTCTACACACCCTCTTCGTTATGCCTGTACACTCCAGCTGAAACATGCTAATCCCCTGCAATTTTTTCTTTAAGATTTGCTCAGAATTGATAAAAGAAGAAAGAATATAAATAAATAACCAGAACTACAGCCTGGCAGTTTTATTCCTCTGTGGGACATACAAGTGCTGGTCAGTGAAAGTACAGTAGTGGGTTAAAAAAAGGACTGAATTATATTGTAAAAGTGTTAGTCCAAGAAATCTCAAAAGCATGGGGTGGACATGGGGTCCAAATGCCTTAACCCATAAACTTCCAAATCCAGGAAGTTCCCCCTTGAGCCAGTTTGAATACTTGTGTAAAATTCCACAATTCCAAAATCATGTTCACAAGCATGATGTTGAGGCTCCTAACGCCTGCCACTTGCCTCTAATTTCCAATAAAGTTATTCTTTATTATGTGGAAAAAGTTTAAAATAAACTTGACTGATGACCTAGGGTCTAAATCCAATAGTTTTCTGCTTAAGTTGGTGTGGACATTCATGTAAAGATTGACTTTCCTCAGATTTCTTGAGTTTTCCTGTTCATTCAGGATGATCATGAAGCCCAATTACCTTTGACATTGAGTATTCAATATAAATAGTGAATTCATAAGTCAAATAAATCATTGGATCAAATTACGAAGAAGTGCTCAGTGTGAGAGGATATTTGTGCAAAATTTGATGAAATTTCCCCAAATTCCTCATGAGGTAATGCATTCATGAGGAAGATCGCAATGAGCATGGAGCCCCAAAAATGGATTTAGTTCATTCTTGAATCTGAGTGTAGATTTGTGCCTACCGTAAAATGCCAAATAAAAGCTGGGTTTCCATTAATCGCCGGGTCCCAAATAAACGCCAGTTGTAGCGGTACATTTTGATAAATAGCCGCCTGTTTCAAATAAACTCTGGGTGTAATTTATTAGGCACAGCCTACGAGCTATGGTCAAAGTTACAGAACACACATGCAAATGCTGAGCTAGCAACAGCTGATGCTTGAAAAGTGATTTATTCGAAAAGAAACATGATCAGACTGTACCTTATCAGTCCACATGGTTTATTTGTTTCTCGGGACATCCTGTTGGCTCGCTTCTCCTCCTTCTGTATGTCAACAAATGTGCGTTGGTGTGAGGTGCTCTGTTTTATGACAGTGCAGTTACACTCAACGTCCATAGAGGCCACTAGAGAGCTGAATCTTACATAGTGTGGTTTTAAAAATTCAAAGAAGAAGACGTTGCCACTGCCGCTGCATGTTATTTGCCCTTTTTATCGTTTGTACGTGCTTTTGAAAAAGAAAACTAACATCAGGAGTCAAGTCACATCAGTTACTGGAACATTGCTGCTGATCGCCGTGGCCCTTGTACAGCGGGATAAAAAAGTACGCCCTTAGCTTAACTAGTTCCTTACCAGTATTAAGAGTGTTTAGAGACTGCTGAGTTGAAAGAAGAAGGCAAAAGTATAACCATGGTACTGTAATCTTGCCCTGAAAATGTAAAGGTGATATTCATACTAGTGCAAATAAATAATTTGATTACACTAACCATATTTTTTCATTTTTTGCTTAGCAATATTTTTGTGAGAAAGGAATTAAATGCCTGTCCCAAATAGCTGCCTGGTACCAAATAAACGCCTGGTCTGCTCAGCAATTGAAACAAATGTTATTATTTGGTATTTTACGGTAGTTTAAAGAAATTATACTGTAAGTGCTTTCGAAACAGTGGGTTCACAAGTAAGAAATGATTAGGAGCCCAAATGGCCTTTGACCTATGACCTTAAAATTGAATCAGTTTATCCTTGAGTCAGAGGATTTTTGTGCACAGTTGAATTGAGTTCTTACCTGACATCTTCATAAGGTATCACATTCATGATCATGAGAGCAAACATGAAGAAAAAGGTTCTATAGCTGTTAGTGGACTCAAGCATCATTCCCTTTGGCTTGAGTCTGAGGTTGATACTGAGATTTCTATTCTAGGAAAAGTGTCATATTTACACTCCTCTGCTTTTATACAGGGCTAAGTGTTGTCACCACTGTGCCGACAGCTCTTCAAATGTATGGAGGCAGGTGAAGCAACACTTGCGAGGAAGTGTGGAGAGACACCCAGGGAGCAAATAAGAGATGATGGGGAAATAAGGTGGACACATCTGTGTGGAGGATGCTGCAACATGAAGACACATAAATAATCTGCAGTGAGGGACTCCAAGAAGAAGTGGGCTCTGGTCTATAGTGTAGCTGCGGCAAGAAAAGGAGGCTAAAATGATCATTACAATCATTAAATTGACAGGGAAGACTGCTGCAGCCAGGTAAATGCTGAATTCCACCCAGTATCTGTGGGATTAAGGAGTGACGTGAATTCTTTGCCGGTAATTCTTCAAGACAAATAGCAGGGCTCCCCAGACGCCGCCCCTCCTTCAAGGCAGCAGGCAGCCCGCACTAATTAGCAAGGGAGGTGTGAAGGAGAAATCATTACTTTATCCACACACTGTGCCCTACATACCTCTCCCTCTTCCCTGCAGACAACATCAGTCCACCTCCCGTCTATCCTCTCCACACAATCGGCAACATGGTGCGCCGCATGTTCATTTGTCTATAAGTGCGCTCCAGCATTTGTGTTGCAAAGAGTGAACCGAGACAACAGAAAACACTGCCAGAAGATCAAAATGGAGGGCAAATGGAGGACTCCAGATAAAAGCAAGAAAAGAAGACAGAGGGAGAAGAAGGGAGGATGATGATGGAGATGCTGGAGGGAACAGAAGAGAGCGTGAGACTCACCGCACCACAAAGGAGGTGGAGGGAGGGGAGGGGGGCATGTGCTGCAAGGTGTGGACAGCAGAGCGCCACGGCTCCCTGGGTGTAATTATGATAGAATGGTCTCTGATTGATTGTTTGAGCCTGCAGGGCCTCCAAAGCACCTCTGTGCAGTAGAAGAGGCCTTTGTGCCAGTGCTTAGCCCCCCTCATGTGGATCTCAGCTGGGCTTCTATTCCCAGCAGCATGATTCACGAGTGCTCCTTGCTAACCGGGGCAGGCCTGCATACCGGACCATCAGGTAGGACTCAGAGTGGTTGCCCTCCCCGCAATCAATGAGCAAAAAGATAACAGGGCGTCCACTGCATCTTCTCTCCCTCTTTTTACAGGAGCAAAATGTAGAATTTTTGCACAGAATTTTCTATATTCATTAAGGAATTACTGATGCTATGTGATCTCTTCAGTTCTCTTTTACAACAGTTTTTTTTATGTTCAGAGAGTCTTCGTAATTATAACAGCTTGTGTCTTGTCAGAATCTGGTTAAATGCAAATTAAAAATGCTTTAAATCAGCTAGTCCTTGGTGTACTATATGTAAAAAACCATCACAAGAGGGTCAGCAGCCTGAACAAAAACAAGAGATGTTAACAAGAGACTTGCAGGAGTGTACAAAATATAAGATTAAACATCATTAAACCTTTAGACATTATCATATTGAATCTTGTTTTAAAATAAGGACTCTGATAAAATTTGCATTCCATAAGGAGTGCATTCTAAAGAGTAAGTTAGTGTTTTTGTGTCACTGACAAATTTCACATAATAACAGAGAAAAGTTGTTAGAGGTGATTTTCCTGGTTTGTGTTGTAAAGTATTAACAAAGTGTACAAGGACTGGTCACAGTGCAAATTAGTAGGCACCTTTATAAGCTTTTTCTGGCATTATTTTAAATGTATTCTCATAATGAATATGTTGGATTGCCGTATTTACTAAATGGAGTCCTCAATTTAAAATGATGTGTAAGAAAGCAAGGAGTCAGAGGAGGCAGCAGCTCTCTATTTGACTTGGAAATATTTGGCCCTTCCAGTATGAGGATTGTAGATGTTACAGGGAGATTTTGGCAACACAACTGAGTATTGTGAGAGAATAATCATGTTAACGTTTGAGGTCCAACAGGTGCTCAGCTAAAATCTTATAAAACATAGATAACATATGGATAGTCATTTTTTTTAAATTAACTACTCTCTGAAGTATTCATTCTATCTTCAAGTTAATGAAACACAGAAAAGTCAGTCCAAAGTGATCCTGATTCATTCAACACAGGGTCAAGGTGTGAAGTTTGCAAACATAAACAGGGCTAGCACAACTAGCAGTCCTGCTTGCAAGTTAAAGTCCACATTCCAGTGCTGGCTGTTGTGGTTACCTTTGGCTTAGTTGAGTGAGTATATGTGATTATAATGTGCACACCTTCTACACAACCTCAGTTCTCTAGATCAAAATACTGCCAACTGTCCCATTCCTCTGAGGGGCTAGAAATGCTATTTCTTTGCATAATGGCCTTTATTTAAATCCACACAAAAGGAGATTTTTGAAGCAAGGCAGTAGCCGTTATCTGAAACTACAGTGGCTATAGGTGGTGGGAAACTGTATATTAAATTGAGACAGACTGTTTGAGCCGAGAAGCATACCATTGCTAAAGAATTGATTATTCACTCTGGTACACTGAGAGACTTTAGATAAATTAAATTAGACTGAACCCATTTGTCGAACCAGGCTGTAAAGATTTCTGTCTTGACTGTATCATCTGTTCCCGACACAAGCTGCATTCAAGGAAATGAAGTTTTTGGCACCTCTGCATTGGCTTCATGTTATCAGGGGTTGCCACTTGGTATAGGCACATCACCTACCCTGCCCTTGAGATTAAGCATGAGCTTAAGCCAAAGCTTGATCTTAACCTTACTTTAAAAAAAAGAAGACAACACAAAATTTGCAGCCCATTGGGTATTTTAACTAAACTTTACACCCCTGATTTCTACGGAAGAGGATGGTGGCCATTAGGGAAAAAAAAACTCAAAGGCAGAAAAAAATTGTAAAGTCCAGATAAAAAGCCAGAGTTATGAAATCCAGGTCAGTATTCTCAGATTAATTTTAATTCTGAGAAAAAAAGTAAGAATCATAAAATTTTAGGTCAGTATTCTGAGGCAAAATGACAAAATTAGTTGATCAAAGTCAGAAACTTGAATGAAAAAGTCAAAGTTGTAAGAAAAAAGTTCAGAATTTATGGGATCAAAGTCAGTGTCTTGCAGTAAATGTCAGATTTTTTTGAAATTCTTAGATTAAAAAAAAAAAGATCAGAATTTTGCAAAAAAAGCCAGAATTTTGTGATTAAAGTCAGAATTTTGTGATTAAAGTCAGAATTCTGACTAAAATATCAGAAGTCTAAATTTGAAAGTCATAAGTCAAAAGTCATAACTCTGAACAAAAGCAAGAATCTGAGGGGGGAGAATAGAAGTATGTGGGGAAACAAAGTCAGAATTCTGAGAGTAAGGTCAAAATCATGCAAAAAAAAAAAAAAAGTCAGAATTCTTTAAAAAAAAAAAAAAAAGCAGAATTTCTACAAAATCAGAATCTTCCAGTTGTTTTTTTTTTGTTTTTTTTTACATTATAGTTAATTTGTTCATGAAACAGAGATGGGGTTAACTCTTCAGTAAATGACCAATTGGACTGAAATCTAATGAAATGGGGTCCTCAAAACAAGAGGTATCAGCAAAGATGGAGCTTAGCAGGGCGAATCTTCATGTTTTGTTATTATTTTATTTGGGGGCCTCTGGCAGAGGGACTTACAAACTTAGTTTAGACCCTGCTCCCTCTCTGTGTTCAAGATAAGATGTGGTTTCCCCATAAGAGCAGATCAACAGGGCGGGGGTTGCGTAGGCTGATCTTGCTAAGAGCGCTGCTGTTTATCCACAGACACAAACCGCCACAGGCTTACCAGTATGACAACATAGTCAAACCAATCAGATTTAAGGCTAGATGCCACAAGCAAAGTGCTGCACTTAGTACATCCTGGCCTCTATCTCTCCAAGAGCATCTTGAATATTTAACCACGGCTCAATTTTAAGTACAAGCTTTTAAAATATGTGATATTTATTTCATGGGGACAGAATGCATAAAAGCCAGGAAAAGTGAGTCCTGTTGCATCCTTGTCTTCTTCTCAGAGACGCACTTATATTGAACTGCACTGAACAAACACAATGCACTCTCCCTGTTTGTGCCCCAAGTTACACTCACATCTGCAAATACAAAGAAAGTCAGTAGTAAAGGTAAAAGTAAACAAGACTGGCAAAAATTGGAAAAGCATGAAAGGGGGAGAAGATTGCGAGTGAAGGCCAGCATTTTGACAAGACTTTTAAGCAATACAGCTTCACTTTTACGAAAATAAAACCATCATCGCAGGTGCTATTCTTACACAGAAGTGTCACTCAACACTGCCAGCAAGTAAAAAAGTGAATAAGAGTGACACAGAATGAAACTATGCTCTTTACAGATGAGTTGAATCTCACACTCTTAGGCGGTTTACGAGAGCATCTGAGGTAAATGGTTGTACTGCACATAATTCCCGCTAAACTAGCATCCCACTCAGTCCCCACCCTGAAAAAGCGCCCTTTCAGCACATTTTCATAAAGGTTCTCTAATGGCTTCCAGAGGGACGAGGGGGCCTTCTCCTCAGACAGAGACATTTCACAGGCCCACAGGCAGCGCAGAGCATAGCCAAGAGAAAAATATCAAGTCTGGGAGAGAGACAGAGAGGGTAGGAAAAGAGAGGGAGAGAGACAGAGGGGGAAGGAGAGAAACAGAGAGAGACAGACAGAGAGAGAGAATGTCTTCATCATGAGTGGAATAGGAATGATGCCCCACTGGGGTCTATTAGTGAGCCTTTACATACAATGGCAGCCTCACCAACTTCCAAATGTGGCAACAATGCAAAGCCCACAGCTCTCAGTGGCACAGAGATTAGAGTTGTTGAGGAAAATCATCCGCTTGTAAAACCAGGTAGAACTGCTAACAACCTAATGTTGTCTGGCATGGCCTTTAAGTAAGTCTTCTGACTAATCCATCTATCCTCCATCCTTCATGTGCTTTTGGCAGCAGTGTTATTTGCATTCAGGAGTGATCGTAGCTTCTAAAGAGATGTCTAAGTTAAAGCCTCTGGATATTTGTCTTAAAAAGTAATAATGCATACTTGATATCAAAGTTTGGGTCAGATCATGTAGCTTCTATATTCTAAGTGAAAATAAAACTCTCAAGACTGTTAAGAAAACTTGCTCCAAAACCAGCTTTTGCTATAGTTTAACCAGAGGTGTCGAAACTTTTTATCACTTTTAGTTAGCAACAGAAGAAAATGTAATGATGGTCATGTTAACATATCTCTCTTTAAGTGTAGTATAGTTCCCAAAACCAATACATTATATGCAAGTTATGCAACTTAAGTTAAAATGTTTAAAAAAGTAACTACCTGCATTAGAGCCTGTGGTTAATGGCTTGGATTGGTTTATAGCATATAGTCATTGGTGTGGATTTCACAGTGACTAACCAGAATTCAGAGGGCATTAAGGGAGTGTGGACTAGTGCCATGTGCTTTGATAACAGGACCTTTGCTTGGAGTAGAGAGTAGAGCTACTGAAAGTGATTGTCACTGCAATTTTTCCTTTAGAAAAAAACAGAATCTAACCCCAGCACTCGTCAATAAAACATAACACCCTCAACACAATATCTAGATATCTAAAATCAGAGTTAGAACATGAGGCAGAACGCCTTCCAACAGGAAGTATTTGTGCTGAATGGTCATTGAATGGTGAGTAAGAAATTATTTTTCACCATATCACGAACAAAAGAGAAGTCTTCTCTGACAGACTTCTTAACAGAAAAAGGCTTTTGGTGAAGAGACAACACATCTTCAAAAAACCTGAACAGGCCCAATTGCCCCCTAAGAACAAATCTTGGATATATTACAGAAAGTATGACCTTTTCGAAACTTGGTACTCAAACAAACTCTGGTCTGCATGAAAACAGGGCGTCTTGTTCTCCGGAGTTTTGTTCACAATGGGTGTGAAATCCATGTAATCCAAACCAAAAAGAAACAAGGCAAGTAAACTTAAAAGCAGAGAGTCGTAGCTTTAATTTGACCAAATATCACAACAGTAAGCAAGCTGACAGTATTAAGGAGAGTGTGGCCAATGTTACGATGGAGGAACTGCCAGCCACTGCTTCTCTTCATAGGTTTATGTCGACAAGCAGAATATGGTTGCACATCAATCAGTCAATATTCAAGTGCCACCTGCCTTAATGCAACTTCATCTTTATGTTTACTAAACTATGTTACTGTTTAAAGCTCAGTTTTGCATGTACAGGTCATTGTACAACAACAGGCCAGATAAGAAGAACAAAGGCTGCAGCTACAACCCCAACCATTGGCTGTTGGCTAGATTTTCAAATATTAACAGGCTTTAATCCTCTTAACAGTGAAATATGAAAGAAAAAACAAAAAAAGAGAAAACAATGTTATAACTTCACCCCTGAACCAAACAGAGTCTGCTGACCGTTTTATGTGAACCCCTGACTGCCTTTTACCCATTGAAACATATTTTATTAATCAAAGATTAAGGCAGAAATATTTCTTTTTGTCTCAGTTATTTGCATTTGGTCTTTTTGTATTGAGTAGTTGTAGAAACCCAATTTGTTTTTGCAATATTTTGTCATGTTTTCTTCATATTCACTTAAAAAACTTAAAAAAAAAAAAAAAAAAAAAAAAAGCTAGGTCACATGTGACCCCTGGGCCATCAGACAACCATTCCTGCATGACATGGTTCCTCCTCCCTCCACCATAAACCTCTTCATTCCCCACACTTTACATGAGGGACCTATTAACTCATATTATGTGTTTGGTGGTACAGATAGAACAAACACCCAAAGCACTTTAACTTGGATTCAGTTTCTATTATGGTGATTCTAACACATTCATAGCAAAACTTTGACTGACAATGTAGGTCTACAATTAAGCCTGATTCATCTACAGACTGTGGTCCAATTATTGTGAGCCTTTAGTTCAAGTGTATTTCTCATTTCTCAGAAGCAGCCCATTAACGATAGCTCATGAACAGAAGCCTGACTCCACATGGTGCTCATTAAAATTGCATTGGGAAGGTGCCATTTTCACTTATTAGCTTAATTGTCAGGTCATGTAGATTGGACAGATGACAGTGAAGGTGTCTATGCCAAAGGACATGTTAGTCTCAGTCAGACACTGCTGCTAGACAGTAGAAGCCATCAATTTCTGAGTGTGTTCGTACGTCATATATAGGGGCCAAATTAAGCCACAGACAAATTAAACGAGCTTGCTCATAAATTATAGGAAGGGGATGGGGGTGCGCTATATATCACCACAGTGTAAGTCATCAATCACTGCGAGGTTGGAACTCTTAACTTCCTATCTCCTGAATAACTGTGAGGTTATTCTCTCATCTACTCCTTCATTGTCCTCTCACACTGAGATGAAAGTGAGGTGTCACGGTGGGGCTTACTGCTCAGGTAGCTGCACACCTCGCTGTCTTAGCAGCCTCGGTCTTGCTTCATTACACTGCTTAATTTCTTACTGAGCTTCTGAACTCTTCGCTTCAGCCTAATGGGCTCATCAGAGGAAGTTATAAGGAGTCTTTAAGCCCCTGTGAAGAGTTTGGAACTGCTTATGAAACAGACTGAAATTAATACTGATGTCTCTATATGACATTAAAGTACATGAAAGCATCAACTACAAGACTAGATATTTTTAATTTTTGATGTCTGCAACAACTGTCATGCGGTAGATCTCAGACCAGACTGTTGACATCACCCTGTGAAACAGCCTTTGTTTATGTTTTGTGCTGTAAAATACTGGGAGTATTATTTAAACATTAAAGAGGTATATATTGCTTTTTTCAAGTTTTATACACCAACACTCATGTAATAAAGAACTTCTGTGTACAAGACTACATAGTCTAAGGCATCGATACTTGCCCCTCAAGCCCCCCACAGACCTACCAGTGTGATGTCCTGCGTAGATCAGTCAATATTTTTTGGCACCAGAAATAACTGTTTAGTTGGGCTTGTTGGTGGCCATAAGCTGGGGTAGGTAGTATCAGCATTGTCTCCATCTTGAGCATGCATTTACTAAACCTGGGTCTGTTAAAGGTAAGAATTCAGTTTGGTCTTTGATGATCTATTTATCAATCTCTCCACCAATCCATCCACTCATCTGTTGTATTAATCCAGCTATCTCCCAATCCGTTCCTACACCATCCCTCAATGTGAAGCTGGCATAAAAACATATAAATGATGCCTTTGGAAATATAGATAGTTAATTTTCAGTTCATGTAGACATACAATACCACCAACACAACCACCAACATAATTGTTCAAAATCAGGAGCAGAACTGAAAAGTGTATTACATTACTTAAAAATGACAGAAGTGAGTAACTGTGTACCAACAATTGTTTATAAAGGTTACAAGCATTTAAAATCTAATAAACTCATTAAAAAAAAAAAAAAACACTGAATGGTTATCAAGTGTGTAAGCTTAACAATGACAAATTTCCCAAACTGGTTGATTGAAAACTGAAAGATCAGTATTAATATGGTCCTTTTTATTCAATACCACTCTCTGTATGTGAAATGAACTTTTCCATCAGTCTCTGCAGTAATAACTCGGTCTCTGTCGCATTTTTTCCACACTGTGACTGTAAAAGTTATAAAGAATATAAGACATCTGAATATATGCCCTATACTTTGTGCTTTGAGTGCACATTTTATAGCTCAGTCCATTTGTAGTACTTCAGGAGCCACTGTGAGTCAGTCTGCAAGACGCGTGTCGCATTTCACCCATTGGGCCTATAATTGCTCTTCTCTTAGACCGTATATATCAGACATGTACATGTGCTTACTCCTCTATTCTTCTTCAGTCTACTTCACAGTCAGAGTCAGCAGCAGCTTGTTATAACAGTTTTTACCATGTCCCGCATTCCTGACTCTGTTTCATGACTGTCATATAAGTGCTTTCTACCCTCTTGGCATTTTGAAGAAGACACTTGACATGAAAGCTCTTCAGATTTCTTCAAAGTTTTACAGCTCTATGTGAAATCACCCCCATTTACAGCACATCCATTTACTAAACTTTTACATTCAGTGATCCCTCTAGATCATTTCAGTTACTTTTCTCTTTGCTTTTTTTCCTTCTAGTTTTAACTGGAGATTACTGGGGAGTCACTGAAAACTTTCTTATTTGTGTTTTTTTTTTTTAATATAGAACAATATTAAATACTATTTCACAGAATTCAATAACTGTTTAAAAAATAGGTTTATTCAGTAAATTTTGTTGCAGTCCTCTAATTTTGCAGATAAAAAAAATGACAAGAGGCTGCTTCGCATTTTAACAAAGGTAAAAAATGTTTTAAAATGTGAAATCATTGAGCAGAAAAAGACAAATTATTCTATTTTAGTTATTAAAGAATTTAGGGATCATGAGGATTAAAGAAATTTGAAAGGATAATGTACATCAGCCTTGAGTCGGGAAAACACAATAATAAATTAAAAAAAAAAAAAAAAAACACAACAGGTTTAAGATAAACAACAAAATGTGACCAAGGCAAAAAAAACAAACAAACAAACAAAACCCCAACCAATGGCTTGAAGGGGCCTTACATTTTGAATCAGGCAGGTATAAGCAAGAGCAAATCAGTGCTGCCATCTATCCCAGGACACTGATCACAAACAAATCAGCTGTAAGCCTAAAAAGATTCTAGTGTGCTTTCATTTGGTTTTCTATACAGCAGGAGGTCTGCAGGGCTAAGTTATATATCACAACAATCACCTCAACCTGGGCAAACCACAATGGAAAGAGATTTTGCTGTGGAGAGTCGGGATCATGCTCAGAGTACTTAAAGCATTTTGATGATACCTGTGGATAAGAAAAATTTAATCAGTCACCTTCTTCCTTTTCCATTTACTTCCATTCAGCATATTTCACTGCCCTCCATCTGAATTTTATGCATCATCATCACGTGACTGAAAGCAAGCTCAGTGCATGTCCTACTATACTTACTTCATCACATAAAGTAGTAAGATTCACAATATGGACAGATGTTTAAAAGATTGAACTGGAGGTGCATAGAAACTGACATTTAAAGAAAGAAGCTGATGAGCAGTGAAATGTTGACTCCGCTGTCCTGGATATAGAGTGATTAAGCGGTCAAATATTAAACAAGGTCACACACTGCTGATGGTATAAAGACATATTAGAAATAGAACCAAATTGTACAAATTGTACCTATGGAAACAAAGCTCTTAGTTAGAATGCATTTGACCTCCAGCTAAATATGTCTGATAAGCCTGACTCATAGTTTAGAAAACAAAGTGAAAGGCTGACTTTGTTGCTTTGTTAGAAACAACAAAGGCATCACAGGTGCTGTGCGCCATGCTCTCTTAAACCGGCACAATGACTCTCCAAAAAAAAATGAAAGGGATGCAGTGAGAGGCCTGTGCTCCATGCTTCTCAGGTGAACAGCTGGACTGTGGAATATTTGGCGAGCATAAAGTATGAGGCACAGCTGGCTTTTAAGAGGAAGAGCTCCCCTGGAGCCTCTGGGAGGTCACAGCCTGCTAGGCCGTGAAGCGTTGCTCGGCAGGAGCCGTGTGTAAAGGCAGAAGGCCTGTGCCACTGTGTGCAGATGTTCCCCCCCTGCTCTGCTGGCTGCCGCAAAATACACATCACACACACATACACTTGCACAATCCAGGAAACTCCATGCAGAGATGATTTAGCACAAAGAGCAAACACCCTCACTTATACATAAACACTCAAATGCCACATTTTTGCCGCACACAAATTCCCTCTCCATATCCTGTCTGCACCAGCGCGTCACTTTCTTGTGTCCTCCATAGCAACAAGCACCACCTCAGTGCTCCTGAGTGCTGCCGCTGGAAACAATAAAGCAGGGTTTAAATGAGCTCTCCAAGGTCTGAAACACACAGCCAAATGCAGGAAGGTGCCCCTCAAATGCAGCAGCAAAGTGTTCCTCCTTACTTCATAACGGAGCAGCTTCTATTCATTACCCACAGGTAAAGCAGAGTTTCAGGACAAAGGGAAGGAAGGAGAAAAAAAGCTCAAGGCTCCAACCTTCACCCCCCTCTGTATTATATCTTATTATGTATGTCTCACACACATTAGACTGGCGTTCTGCAACAAACACAATCAATAGCACAAAAAACGTCCTTCCTTTAATTCCTGGCCTATATGCGTTTATCGACCTGAGTGCTCCACTGGGACGAATCCATGCGGGACAGACAATGTTCTCCGTTAGCTCTTGTTTGCGGTATCATTACAAAATAACTCATTGGAGAATGTCAGTCAAAAGCGTGTGCTATGGAAGGGATTTATTTCAGGTGGAAGCGAAGCCACCATAGGCTCAGTGTAGTCATCAGACACCAGCATCAGCAGCATCCTCTGACAGTGACGAAGAGAGAAAAAGACAGTATGAGTGGCAGGCTCTAGTGAGGGACAGCACTCCGCTCGGAAACCTCCTCCTACGCACCGTCTGTCCGCCCCGACAAACCCAGCGCAGGCCCCAGAGACAGATCCGGCTGCTGACACCAATGGACAAGCACATCTGGCGAGCGGGGTCCGCCGGGGTCCAGTGTGACAGCCCCAATCAGCCACTTGATATTCACCATGCTCAGTTTCTATTCGCTCACTCTGATGCTGGAGACAGAGAGTGCGGATGTGTGTGGATGGGGTGGGGTGGGGTGGGGGGGCAACCTTTCAACAGGGAATCAGATATTAATCAGCCCAATCAGAGGCAGGCATATCTCCATAACTGCAGCCTGACATTGATACCCAATCAATCAAAAGGAGCAAAATATGGAGATTAGCATTAGATCAACAATAGAATGATTGAAGTTTTAGGGTGAGTGATGACAATGAGGGCATGAATATTAATGTCACTGTGGAGCGCTAATAAATTTCCAAAAGTTCTGATGCTTTTATACTGTGTTTTTCTGTGCATCTCAAGTCATCAGCATGTGTCAGGCAAATGCTGGCTACACAGAAGGAGTCAAACCAGATTTAGGACCCCATTTGCCCCTCTTAGCAATCACCAGGGTATGACTTAATTCAGAGTGTGTCGCAACCATTTTTTTGTCCAAATAATCCTACAGTGTGTTTTGTCAAAAGGAATATTTTACTTCTCTCAGCTATCAGAGCCTCATGGATCTCAAATTGCAAAGCTTTAGGTTTACAAAATGTCCATGCTTAAACTGAGGGGAATAATTTACAATTTGGAAGTCAAAGGTCAAGGTCATTAGGTTTCAAGCCCATCCCTTGTTTCTGAATGTGATGTCTCAAGAATGCTGTAAGATGTCCTGTCTAAACTTTGAAGAGATGTCTACTCTGACTAAACTGATAACATTCTGGAGAAACAAAGACAAGGTCACCTTTGACCTTAAAAATTGTAAGCACAAAATTTCAAAAGTATAATGTGAAATTTAGTTAATGTTGGCACCAACATTGGAACTTAAAGGAATAGTTTTGTTTTTTTTTCATCTGGGTCTCATGAGGCGGATAGCACTGGCCTGAACATAAGCTACAGAGTTTTAAGTGATATCAAGCCACAAAAACAGCATAGAGTGATAGCAGGCTAAATCTAATTTCAGGAAATCAAACCAGCAATGATCTTTCACTACCTGTTGCAGCACAAGATTTGATTTATCAATTTTTTTTTTTAATCCTATCTTTTATTTAAGGTTGAACTTCTATAATTTCTATTTTTCATTTATTTATTTTTTTTTTTTCTCAAAAACTAAAAGTTATATACCGAATATCAAAACTGCAAAGCCTAATCAAGGTTCAAGGTTCAAGGTAGCCTTATTGTCAATACTACAATATGTGTACACTTACAGATGATTGAAATTTATGATACTCAAAGGTCCCACAGTGCTACATTTAGTATAAATATTAAACATCAGTACAAAAATAAGAATATGAGTACCACAAAAATAAGAATACAAGTTTCAGGAAAAAAAAAAATCTCAAAACTTTCTTAAATCTTATAAAACATACAAATACATTCAAACAAACAAAAAATAGGTTATTAATGTAAGAAAATAAATAAATAAAATGTAATATTAACAATTATTTTTCTGCTTCTGACAGGATTGGAGTCTCCATTATCTTACATCAGTATAACATTATTACCTCATGTCGGGCTGCCTACTACGAAGTACTCCATGGAGCCAATGAAAGTGAGCTGAAAGGCTGGCATCATGGACCAGATGTTGCATACTCTAACAGCTCACAATTATGGCAGAAAATAAAAACACAACTGTGCTCTCTTCTCAATTAGTATGTCTACCACATTCCTCTGAAAAATGTGTTTTTGTTTTGAAACAGTTATCAAACCTGGACAGACAGCTGAGAAGGATGATGGTCAGTTTGCCAAAATAAAAATAAGATTTACCAAAATAAAATTACTAAACCACCACATTTGATAAATGAAACCAAAACTGCTTCTTTATTTAAAAAACAGCAGAAGATGGATCTTGGAACCATTTTTATTTTTAATTTGGTTTAAAATGAAAAAAAAACAACAACAACATTTTACTATAATTAAATATGATCTTACCATAAATTATATCGTGGCACCAGGACTATTGATTCTTGCCACATTTGTTTACCTTTAAAAGTCATATTTAAGTCAGGCGACTTTATGTGAGATCATGTGTCTGTGGTATCTCTGCTGTGAAATCTTTTTTACAAACAGCAGGTGTGTGGTTTTGCATTCTGGCATTTCATGTGTGCTTTTGAGGGATTTAATGTTGTCTGTGGTCTCCTAGGTTTTAAAATCTGTCTAGATTTGAAAACTGTCTAGTGTGTTGCCAGCCTTGGATGTTTCAGCGAAGTATCAAAGCAGCACCCCTTGTTTGCTGTGTTAAAGCCTGTATGATATGACACCAGCTCTGGTTTTATATGTAATGTTAGTTCTATTGCCCTGTCATTAATTATGTACCAGAAACTGGCCAAAGGCTATAATGTTGTCTACAGTGAAGATTAAATATTGATGGAGCTCCAGTTCTCACCCCAGATTTCATTGTGTTAACAAATATGTTTTGTTTGCAAAACAATTTGAATTAAATAATTCATCATATTGAGGAAAGGCCATTATCATTCAGCATGAGGCCTGTGAGGGCTCCAGATGTCAGAGATCGTGTCCTTGCGCCTACAATACATGCAAAGTCTGTGCCCTCTTTTATACATTATTGAAAGCTAAGTCTGCAAGGGGGGCTCAGACATGGGCACAGGGACCGATACATGCATAGAGGTGACCTGACTGTCTGTCAGCAAAATAACATGCAAAAACTACAAAGATGTGTTTACATACAGGTTCTGTCATATCAGAGTGTACTTTAGTTTGTGCTTCAACATCAGTGGGTTGCAGATAAACAAGGATCACACGAAAATGTATCCTATGATTGCTGTATTTTAAATATTAGGAAAGGTAATTGTGGAACTGTGCCTATTTAATTTTCAAAAAGTTAAAAATCATTTTTAAGATCATCATTAATTTAAAAACATATTTTCAAACATTTCCCCTCATTTAAATGCAGTTTCTTTACTGTGGTGTACATCCACTGAGGTAACCCAAAGACAGTTTGTTTACATGTTAAAGAAGTTACTGTAGATCGAAACTCTTCTCTTGTGTTCTATAGTTAGATCACAGACAACCTGTACAAGAACATACTACCCCCCGTGCCTTACAGAGCTTATTACTAAGACCGGCTCAGCCTTGGATGCTTTTATTGCAAACTACCTCTTGATTGAATTATGTCCATTCAGAGTCCTGCCAGAGTGTCGACTTGTAATAAATCATAAAGATTCAGTAATTTTTTATATTTGAAGCAATCTATAGATCCTCATGGACCTGATATGTAGGGAAGTAATCTTTTACTGGATGTTGATCATAAGAATCTTTTCTGATGCACCAGGACAATTATCTGTTGGATTATTAGCTCCGCCAAGGAGGTTATGTTTTTGCTGGCTATGTTTGTTTGGCTGTTTGTTTGTTAGCAAGATTACGCAAAAACTACTGAAGAGATTTTGCTGAAATTTTCAGGAGATGTTGGTAATGGCCCCACTCAGAAATGAATAGATTTTGGTGGTGATCCAGATAACTGACATTAGCAAATAATTGTTTTTGCTCAATAATTGTCTAACTAATAATGATATATTTATTTAATGTTTATTTGTGTAGGGACAGTATGAAGCAAGGGAATGTTTCTGCGCACTGCAGCACTTATAGTCTGAGCTAATTTCCAATGCTCATCCCTAGTTGGGGCTTAAAGACATAAAAAACAACAATAAATACTGTTAAAACAAACAAACAAACAAAAAAACCTAGCAAACTCAACAATTACAGACAGAACAATACAAAACAAATATGTACACCAATATCAACATGATTCCAAGTGCTAGGGTGTGGGTTTTCGGGATCAAGGAATCATATTATGTGTCAATAGTATCATGGAACTATTGCTTTAAGATGTAACAGCAATATGTGAGCCACCTTGGCGGAGGGTTGCACTCTCTACTTATGATCAGAAGCACAGAAGAGCTTCAGATGAAAAGTGGAATGACTACAAATTCTAGTTTGTTTTTTGGTTGTCTGAGAGATGCACAGATTGTGGCTGCTGCACTGATTAACCTTGCAATGGTTTACATGTCCAGAATCTCAAGACCTGTGGCTGCAAATGTATGGAACGATTGATACTTAAACAGAATGTTCTTGTTAATAACCATGGTAATAAAAAACACAACTTCAGCTGGGGTTTTAACAATAACATCGACTTCAGCTGATCAAATGGAGTTGACAGATATTTGTATGAAACAAATCATGGGGTTCAAGGTGAGAGACAGGCAATCTCCAGGTATCCTGGTAGTACTCGGTAGTATTCGTGGTATGTCAGCCCTGTTACCATTTTCAAAACTGTGAACCAAGTTCCATGAGACTGGTGAAGTCAAAGACAGACTGAGAAGTGGGTGTCCCAAGAAGACAACACCCCAAGAAGACAGGTTCCTCACCCTGGCTTCACCGAGGAACCGTTTGCTCATTTACACATATTTTGGGCCGTACCACACTTTTATCTCTGTTGCTCAATGCACAAATGTTTGATTGTTACAAATTTTACCTCATTGTAAAGGTGACTAATCAAGTTTTCCAAGAATATACAATAAAATACCGATTGGTATTTTACAAGGGGAGAAATATTCATTCAAAATAAGGCTTTTAAATTTCATACAAGTGGGTCAATCTGATAAAAATATTTCTGGGGGCACCATTGGGTCATAGGTCATTGTGATCTTGCATATTTTAAGGTCACAGTGACGTAATACCATATTAAAGCTATATACTTTCTCTGAAGCATATTATGGGGTTCTAAACCTTGTGAATATATCTGCTTGTCCATGTGCAGAAAGGTAATGTCCTTGGCATGGTAGGCATGGTTTGGGTCTGGCCTGTGTCCTCCCCACCTCTCACCTCAGCTTCCGAAACTATCCACTAGCTTATCCGTCTAATCAAGGCATGGAAAGCACCAAACTACAAATTGGAAAGGGGGAGGAGCTGTATACTTTTCTCATATTTTTCTGTGTTTGTTAAACCTGTAAACACATACAAGCATTACCAGTAAGCTTTCCTCATTCTAGCCTCGCACAAGCATTAGTACTAATATAGCAGCATATCAGCAAGGGGTAGCAAGGTCAAGTAAAGGACAAAGTGATGTAATGTGTCACACTTTCTTCATACAGTTAGCTAGCTTCGTGATTCAATGTGTATTACAGGTTAAGACCTATCACACTACCTCAAAAAACAACCCAGCCCTTTGCCTTGATCCACTGTTAGAGCTTAATTTAGCTTTTTATGTCTTGAAATAAGACATCTATCTGTATTTTCCAGGACAACATGGCTTGTATTAAATGTAATTCATCATTTTGTCTCAATTTGGACAATAATCATGCTGTATTTTTCCAGTAATCTCTACTGAACAATCAGATACATGTCAATTAATGCGTTTTTTTGAACACAGTTCAAGATTTCCTCCCATGAGCTTCAAGATTCAAGCAAAATCACAGTAAATTCTGTCCGTTTAAAGGTTAAAAGCTTGCAGGGCAACAAATCCGAGGTCCAGAGAGATCATAGTGTCCCAGTGGGCTATAACATTAGTCACTGGCTTCATGTTGGTCATAAATCTAGCACAGCAGCATCCTGACTCTGCCTGGGAGCATGAATGCAATCCTTAAAACCAAAAGTATTCAGTATTCGTCAATGCTGGGCTGAAAAGAGCTGGAAAATGGCTGCAATTACAACCCTAAACTGGAACATCTAAACCCTATTGACCACTCTGTCAGCCCCTGGGCTACAAAGCTGGACTTGACATTCAGTTAGTGGCAGCGGTGGTGACAGCAGGATCTGCAGAATGGAGGGGAAGTGGTAGCTGATAGGCGTGAGGGGGAGCAGAAAGAGAGATGGAGAGGGACAGGGGACGCCTGTTTGGGATTTCCAGCGTCGGCATGCTCACCTAGCAGCTGACCGTGCTGCTTCACAGGTCAGCTGCTCTAACCGGACTCCATTAATACGCCGGGTCCACCTTGTGGCACACTTAATGCTCCAGTGCACTCACTGCCTTCGGGACAACTTCAGTGGCACTTTACTGGAGAACAGAGAGAGAGAGGGAGGAGGCCCTGGGGTCCAGTAACAAAGAAACCCTCTGAAGGGAGAAAAGGGGAGCAAGGAAAAAGTTGAACAAAAAGAAAAAAGTTTTAGTTCAGAAGTTTTTCTCACTGTAGAATTTTCTTTTTTTGGACTGTACATGGTGTGAAGTTTCACAGCTTCAG